>BRZM01000009.1:7720769-8206211 GCA_033238685.1 Lates japonicus
TCTTCTGTATGTATCTGTGCCCCGCCTGCAGCATGGTAGCAGCATGAGAATGCCCAGCCCGCCTGCAGTGGTAGCAGCTCGCTCACTCCATACTAATACAACCGATATGCTGCCTGGATAGAGAGAAAGGAGGGGGGCGGAGATAGAAAAGGGGGAGAGGAAAGAGAGGAAGAAGGGATAGTGGGGAGGAGAGAGGTTGTTTACTGAGGGCGGAGAGAAAGAAAAAGTGGTTTCGCTTTGTTCCTGACCTTTTTGGTCAGGACCTCAAAGTAACGAGATGTTTCTTGTTGGATGCTAAATGGCTGTATTCTTGGTTTAGCTTTCGCCTGCTTATTAGCGCGGGCTAAATATACCAGGAAGTGGTTCCCAGCCCCAGAGACCCAATTGACAGCCAAACGTTATTTAATCTCGCTGCATCAGCTCAATGTAACAGGATCGCTACAGTCTGTGTATATCCGCTGATTTACACCGCACATCCAGCGCTGTGTCACAGTGTGCGTTCATGCAGCGTGTATGCCCATCACGCCTGCAGCTTTACAGGGTGGCGCAGCTGTGCAGCAGACCAGCAACTGTCACATCAACAACCAGTGGGATGAAATGAGGAATGAGGTCTGAGTCGTGAAGCTGGGACACAGCCCCTGAGGTCACACTCTACTGCACTGTACTGTACTGTACTGCACCGGGTAACTGCACTGTACCCCTACTGTACCGCACTGCACCCAGGCCTGCACTGACCTCACCACCCCACCACCACCAGACCTCACCTCACTGACCTCAGACCTGGGACCAGACCACTGTACCACTGACCACCACCCAGGCTCACACCAGGCCTGACCCTCACTGACGGACCTCACCTCACTGACTGACCAGGCTGCACCTGGCCAGCAATTGCACCCACCTGACTGACCACTGACTCAGACTAGACCACCTCAGATGGTTTGTCTCAGGCTTCCCACACGATCTGAAACCATGTCACACCTGATCTGGTCTGATCTCACCCAGATGACGCCCAGCACTGACTGATCTCACTGACTTTAGTCCTCCCCCGCGACAACATTGGCAAAGAGTCTCAATAAACATGTCTCCACAGGAGAAGCTGTGAACAACATTAAACATTAAAAACTAAAAGCGTTCCTTATTCGCGCTACAGCTACATCATACAGAGTTTATATTCTGATTAGACATTGTAATTCATGATTCATGAAGGCTCAGCTTTCAAAAAAACAAGAAAAGCTGGGAGATATGAGTTAGATTAAGAAAATTATTCAACGCAACAGGAAAACTTCTTCATCACCAAGATTTCTAAAAAGAAAACTGATAATTTTGCTTTAAAGTTTTAGTTTAGTCATTAACATGTTTTAGAAAAACTGTGATAGTGTTTTCACCATTTTTTGACATTTTATCGGCCAAACGATCACTTCATTAATCAAGAAAATCATCTGCAGATAAACCAATAATGATTGATCATGAAGTAAACTGTAAAACTGTTGTTCGCTTCGCTCACGCTGTTTCGCTGCTCTTGTAGCTTCTTCAGCTTTAGTTGTGGTGATTATCCATTTTGTACAGTTTGTTTTACAGATGTGGCAACAGAACAGGACAAGACATTCTCATGTTGCACCTAAACACCCTTAGAAATTAAATTCAACAGGTCATTACAGATTGATAAAAAATGAAATGAGCAATAATTTGAATTTGAAGAAAAGAGACCGTATAAGATGAGGTTTTTGTTTTTATTTTAATTCATGTAGAAGGCCAGTTAGAAGAAAAAAAGGAAATAATCATCATCATCATTTTAACCTTGGGCACTTTACTCTTCACGGTGTCACAGAGTATAAATAATATGGTTCAACATCACATCTCAACCTCAGCTTTATTATGGTGAGGTCTGTCAGGAGAGACGCGGTGACTGCCGTGCACCCGTGACAGATCGGGTCAGGGTAGTAATTTGGTCTGACGGTCGGGTTCAGCGAGCGGTTGAGAAACCATCCTAGTTGTGCGCCACCGTCCAAGGCCTGTAATAGACAGATACCCTGTCCTTGTACCTGCTCCGATGAGACCATCAGTAAAACGCCCGTAACGTGGCTTTTAGAGTCATTTCAGTAGCCACGCAGCTAATCAGTGAGCACAGTTAGCGAGCAGGAAACACCGGCCTTCCTTCATCCTCTGAAATACAGTAAACTATCTATCTGTGCATCATCCTCCCTCTCCTTGACTTTACTGTACACTATACATGTACCGCTGTGATGCTAACTGCTAGTGCTAACGGAAATGAGATTGGACTGTAAAAGCAACCATGAGCGGATATATTAGTGTTCTAAAATGCTACTAACACTTGTGACTGTCAATTGTATTGGTAGGAATAGTTAAGACTTTAATAACTGCTGTATGCTGCTATTAATAATGTGATGTTATCAAGGATAAGATATGCTAACTATAAGCTAAGTGTTAAGACTGTTAGGTTGTAAGTGTGTGCTAATGCTATGTTGCTGTTATTTATTGTGTGCTAAGCTAATGCTGATGATTTATGTGTTTTTTGCTTTAAACACTATTAATGTAATTTGTTTGCTAATGCTGCTATTAATACTGTGTGCTGTTACGTTGGTTAGTGTATGTAATGCTAATTAAAGTAATGGTGTTTGTTTATGTGTGCCTGTCTGTTCTGTTGTTGTTGTTGTTGTTGCTCATCTTCTGTTTCTCTCTCTTGACTTTATTTTCTTTCTCTTTCTCCTCTCCCCAACCTCTATCTTTCTATCTCTCTTCTATCTCTTCTGTCAGGTCTTATTCCTCCTCCACCTGTTCTACTACCACCACCTCTTGTCGTCTCTTCCAACAACCCTACTAGCATCACCCACCCTTCCTCCACCTCCTCCTCCCTCCTCTCTACCCTCCAGCCTACCTCCCAACAGCCACGCCACCTACCATCAGTACTGCTGTCCCGCCGCCTCCGCCTGCCCAAGCCTCCCTGCGCCTGCCCCCGCCAAGCACCACGAGCAGGCAAGGTAAGGGCCAGAGTCCCCCCTTTCCTCAACACCCAGCCTCACCTCCAATGCCCCCCCCCAACGGCACTTCTGCCTCCACCCACCACACTGCCCCCCTGGTAGCCTTCCTCCTCTCACCCACCCCAGACCACATCCAGCAGCAGGAGGCAGGACCAACACGAAAGAGAGTGAATCTGACGGCGCCATGTTTGATTTACAGACTCTACAGTCAATACTCCACCTGAATGAATCTGTGTTTTCAGTCTCTTAGAAGGCGCCAAACGCAGGACACAAAGATACCAAAACAAAAAAACACCTGATTTCTACTGTGTAAATATTCTGTTTAATATTTCTTACTGTGTTTCTGAAAAGTGGAGTCTCTCATCTCTTAAAAATATCATTATTTACATCTTAATTGTAATGATTTGCTGCTTTTCTTTGTCTGGTGTGACAGTAAAGTTAGTTTTTAAAATATTTTCTGCCATTTTATAGAATAAATCCATTAATTAAGAGAATAATTATCAGACTGCTAACTGACTGCTAATAAAAACAATCCTTAATGCAGCCCTAACCTTATTTATGAGAAATAAATACAATATACTGTGGAAGACTGGGTTATTACAGTGATTGCAGTGACCTGATTTATTGCGACTGTCCAGATTATCATAGACAAACAAAATATTAAAGTATTTCCTCATGTTATTAATGTGATTTTCACTGTTTGGCTCCTAATTCTTGATATTTATCTTCTTATATTTTTGGAAATGTAAAGAATATAAACTGTAAAAGCGCAAAAGTTCATAATTCAAACTCAAGGTCCACTTACTCCTTTTTTTCTGATGATGTGTGAGTTCAGGAGGAGATAACAACAGAACCTGAGCTTGAGAAGACCATGTGATATGATCTAAAGCTCTGCAAAAAGCTAATAAATGGCTCTTGAGTTTGGTCTCGTCGACACAGTCGGTCAGATTCACTCCTCACTGCGTTTTGGCGTCACCTGCTCTCCCTCCCCCACCTTGCCTCCTCCCTACAGACCTATAAGAACCCCTCACACACTCCCCCCTAACCTCCCCCCATTCACACACACTCACACACAGGAAACTGAAGGTGAAGCAGCCTCTCTAGTCGCTCCTTCTCTGTCATCCACCTATTTCCACAAAACATCACATCACACCCTCTCCCTTTTCTCCCTCACCCACCCTCATCCCTCCCCCTCCCCTCCTCTCTCCCCCACATCCTCCATGCTTCTCTGAAACCAACCACCTGGATGCCGAGCAAAACAAACAGGCCAGTTAAAGAGCTAAAGACAGAGGTGTTTTCTTGTGATTTCTATTTTAGGTTTTAATTTTTGCTGCACTAACGTCAGGAGGTGTTAAAGAGTGAAATTAACTTTTAAGACTGTGACAGTTTGTTTTTTTTTCCACAGAGAAACAGCAATAATAAAAGAATGATTCACATGTAAAACAAACTGTAAACTGAAAAAAAACATGAATACACGCAAATAAGGAGATTTTAAAAAAGACAGACTTAGCCTCATTAATTAAACTATTAGATTACCTCAATATTTTAGCATCAGACTACTTCCTCTCTCAGGTCTTTTAATGGAAGGAAAAATATTTCTCTCTGCTCTTTTTGTGTGAGGGCCCAGGAAGCTCTCGTGTCTGTTTATCAGTTTATTAAAGTACCAGAATTCAGTTATATCTCAAAACACTGCAGATGCAGCTCTAACTTTTCCCAAATAAAGCAGATCTCCAGCCACAGTTAGAAGGTCCAGTGGTGAATCAGCTAACTGATGGATCGATTCACCCTCTCCAAACACACACACACACACAACGCTGATGCCTTATGTATGTGATGTACTGTGTTGCTTTCAAGTTCCTCACAAAGCGATCACAGAGACTCAGATGCCAACCATATAACACTGAAATATAAAATATAATAAAACAGGACCTCCTCTGCAAGACAAAGCTGAAAAGAAACATTTTTACCTAAAAAAAATCAAATTACTAAAATGATTTTCCATGCAGAAAAACCAGAGGCCTTTGGGGTCTTGGGTCCATTTTACCAGCTCAAACTGATGCCGTGGTTAGAGGAGTGATCAGCTGTAATCATGTGAGCTCACTGTGATTAGCTTCACTAATTACTAACCAGTGACTAACAGTGGCTAATTGTTCAGTGCTTTAATTAGTGTTTAATGTGCCTGAGGTCAGATATACAGTGGATGGACAATGTGCAGGTGGGAAACATAACTCTGCTCCGCCTGTCTGATTTATCCTGGAACGCAGACATTTTACAGGTCACTTGTTCCTGCCCTCAGGTGCCACCCATAGGAGCATCCCAATGGCTTCATCGTCATGGTAACGATGATAAACATGTGGTTAATGTTGTGGAACAGTCTCCGTTTGGTTAGAAACACACAACATTTCAGTGACATGCATCTGCACATAACCTTGTTTCTTCCCTGTAAACAGTCATGGAGGTAAATTGTTGAACCACGTGAGGTTACTAAGTCATTCTTCAGCGCAGAGAGACGACCTGTTGTTTGACTCACAGTCAGGTGTGTGTGTGTGTTTGTTAAAAGCAACGCTGTGACACATTTTAGATGCAGAGAGAGGAGATGATTTCTTTAACAAAGTCTGTGAAGGGGAGGAGAGAGTGTGTGTGAGGGATGAGAGAGGATCCGTCACCAGCAGAGGAGGGAGATTTTCAGAGGGTGTTATGCATAAATACACACACACACATACACAGGCACACACACAGAGCTGAGGGATTCACCAGATGACTAACATGCTGCTGATCACAGGGTGAGGCAATTTGACCTCGTTCAACTCTTGATTCTCCTCTTCTGTTCAAACTGTATATGAACACATATATTAACACGTTAGCACTTAATGAAGACGAGGCGTTAAAAAAATGCAAATATCTGGACACTTTGTTCTTACACCCTGACACATACATTATGCATCAGCTGTGTCATTAAAAGCATCATACTGTAAGAAAATGACTTAGATGTATCATTCTGATTAGAAAAATTAACTACTGTTTTCAGAACTGCAGTTTGAAGATCGGTTACAATGACGAGAATAAAACCTGTGAACTGCAGGGGGGTCCTCGATCCATAACTGGCCTCTGGAAAACCTGCCTGAACCTGACTTGCATGAATACATTTTCAGATTAAATATATCTGAACCTAAATGGATCAAAGGACAAGATCCGGACAAGATCCAAAAAGAGAATAAGTCAATCCAAAATGGTTTGTGTATCATCTCTTCAATCAAAAATTGATAATTACTGCGTGTTTTCCTGTTTGTGTGGAATCAAATATAGAAAAAAGCAAAAAGGAATTCCTTTTTAGTGCAGATGAGAGTTGGTGCTCATGCAGAAAGGAATGAGTCCTTAAACCTGGAAGGAAATTAGCATTTTGCACTTTGGTTCCCTTGTTCTAAAGTCGAATGGTTCTTGGTTAAATGTCTGAAATAAGGTCTGTGGTTTTAACACAAGCTCAAGACATTTTCACGCTTTATTCTCCGACATAAAATCCGTCAGTTTGCTTTGGCGGTTGCTAACGAGTGTCTACATGAGACTACAGAGGTTGTTGGGGACGTTAACATGAAAACCCATCTACTCACCAGTCCACCTTTACAGCCTCGTTGTGTTTCTACTCACGCTCTTTCAAACTATCACTAACTTTCTAAGAAGAAAGGCTTTTGTAGAAGAGCTCAGAGCTAAATGAAATGACCAGTTGGAAGCTTAGTGGTGGAGACGTTGACGTCATGTGACCGTGGTGTAGTTGGTTTATAGCCTAACATTAGCTTTTTACTGCTGGAGATTGGATTTAGGCTTCAAACATCAGAACAGTGGTGTTCAGCAAAACTAATGGAAAAATCCCATTGGTTTTTTGTTGAGGGAACCTTACTTGGTTTAAGACTCATTGTTTTTCTCTTCCCCTCGTAACTCCTTATCTCCTTAACTCCTACCGACACATATCCTGTTGTTGAGCAGATGTATATCTTTAAACATTATCAAAACACACGTTCAACCCTCTTCCAGGCTAAACAACTTAAACACTTTAATATCATGTAGGTTATATATACAGCTGTTCAAACCAATGAGGGCACAGTCATATTAGAAAACATTTGATTATTAAAGGAAAATAGAGTCATAATCTGCTGAGGAGACCTGCAGCGATACAGCTGGACCCTACCAAACCCAATTTAATCTGGACCGACCCAGCTCAGGTCCAGGGTTGGGTGTTCCATAAAGACCTAACCCTAACCCTGTCCTAAAATCTGAGATCAGACTGACTATTGGAAGTGATCTCTGCAGTAAACAGTACACAGCAAGTGTTTAATACAACATTTAGATGATGTGACATAAATAAATTTTGCACCTACACTTTCTCCCCACCTTAAACTCTCCTCAGATGGATGAATTATAGTCAGTTGCCCCATTTTTGAACCATTAGATGATTTTAAATGAAACAAGGAAACATAAAACTGCTGAATAGGATCAAAGTGATGGATTACAGCCCCGCTTTAAAAATCACAGCCGCGGTGATTATCGCGCTAATTTGCACTTTTTATCTGTATTTCATTTGCATTAATGTGTATTGGCCGCTATCTCGAACCTATCAAAGGCTTGGCTTCCCTGTCACCTCACCTCCTTTACTCACATCCTTCATTCATCATCCATTCCTCCCTCTCTGTCCTCTCCCCTGAAGGAGAATATTCAGATGTGAGTTTGGTCGCCTTTGACTCTGTGTAAAGTTTATAATTTTGGAGATTAATTGTGTCCCGAGGCGATGAGAGAATGCTGCTTCACCTCTGTCAGGGAAAAGTTAAACTCAGGAGGTCACTCCTGCAGTTAGAGATGAGAGAACACTGACATCTGGTGGCCGACTGCAGTACTGCAGCTTTAAATTTAAACACTCATTACCAGACTGCTCCTCTTTTCTGTCCTCTTTTTCTCACTTCTTCTTTGATCCTCTGTCCATTTCTTCTTCTGCTCTCCCTCTCTTGTTTCCCTTCCTCTCTATCTGTCTGTCTGTCTGTCTGTCTCTCAGAGAGGAGGAAGATGACGACATCGCCCATCAGTTCTGTTGCCCCGCCTCCGAGTGCAGTAGCCCCTCTTCTAGGTAACCAGGGGCGACCGCGAGACACTCCCCCCACCCTGCCCGAGTCTCCCCGGTAAATCGAGGGGTGATCACAACCCCCCCACCCCACCCTTCCTCCCTCCTTCATGGCTGTCTCTGTCTTTTTTTCCTTTCTTTTTTTGCCCTTTAATCACGAAACAGCAAGAAAACTCTCGATGACAGCTGTCACGTAAGAAATTAAAACAAAAAGGAGGGAATCCAGGGTTTCTTCATGAACAAGGTTTTCAGATTAAAAGCTTGTTTGTTGAGAAAATCTGAGGCTGACAGACTCGCAAAATGGACAACTTCAACTAATTCTTGTGCAAACTAAGAAAACTCAACCTTTAAAAGAAAATGACGAAGCTGGCTTTGCAACTCTGCAACTCTGATCCAACGTTTATGGGGTTTTTTCTCTTTTCTTTTAAACCTGGCAACAAATTTTCTTAAAGATTAGAAAATGACACCCTGGGTTGGACAGTAAAAAGTTGCGTTGCAGCTTTAAATCAACAGGACTGATCATCACCACCACAGTCTGACCTACCTGGAGACGTTCACACCTGCTTCGGCTGCTTCACTCGGCAGGATGCAGTGACTCAGCTGAACGTCAGCAGTGAGTCTGCAGTTTTTTTGTGCATAATGCAAACAAGCCGGATGGTCTCTGACCTCCGTCTGAGAACAAACTCAGACCTCGTCTCTCCCCTCGTCTCCTCGTTTGGGTCTGATCGGGGACTTTAACAGTTTATCCTCCCTGTCCGAGCATGAAGCCATGACCCCGCTGTTTCCTGATGATGCAGTGGCCAGAGCCTGAGGTAGACAGAGTCCAGCAAACAGGACGGTTCACAGCATCACAACGATTGCATTAAAACATCTGCAGGCGGCGCTCATGGGGCACATGACAGCTGCGATGTCCCCAACTCTGTCTACGCAGAGCTCTGGAGCGTGCAGCATGTCCTTCACCACATAACACCAAAACTCTTGAGGATGAAGGACTGAAGACGACTCCTTTGGTCTAGGTGGGACATAACACTGAAAGAGTTAATCATGAACTGAGCCGCTCCGGCAGGGAACCAGATGTCACGTGGAGGTCTTCTTCTGTAAACACCACCTGGTCAGCTGGTGGAAAGTGGCTTCAATAACCAGCCACTGGGGTCATGAGTTTGGTCTCCTGCTCTGTCTTTTGTAGAGTCATTATCATCCCTACATACTGCAACCAGGGTTCTCCTTATAACTGGTTCTCTTCTTATTTCATCAGTCTCTTTGCACCCAAATACAACACTGCATTAAGTGTGAATCAGAAGTGAATACATTTGCCAGACTGTGCTGAAGTACATCAGGGAAAGTTTATATTTTTGTTCTGCAGTGTGAACAAGGTGACATTAAATTGCCAGAAATGAGAACAAAGTTTGGTGTAAAGGTTGCAAAAAGCAAGAGGAACTGAAGCAGGATTCTGTGTCATGTTGTGCTTTAAAGCAGGTGAATAATGATAAAAGTTGGTGCTCAGTCAGGGTCAGAGACGGAGTTAAGCTGAAGGTGAAGCAGCGGTCAGACCTGCAGTCTCTGCAGCTCACGCTCAGGAAAGTTTTCTCTATTTTTGGCAAAGTGACGGAGAAAGAAAAACATTTGAAGTGCTTCCCCCCGTTTACAGTTTTAGGGAGAACCCTGGTGCCTAATGTGTACAGTGCACACACACACACACACACACACATGCACAGCAGTTGCAAGAGTCCTCAGAGACAATAAAAGGACATCAGTGAAATCTGGACGACGTTCAGTGTGAGTGTGTTTACATGCACGCCGGTGCTCTGATCGATGGGAGTGATCAGCTTTAAGGCATCATGATGTCATGTAGCTGGTTTAACCATGACGTGTTATCAGCTTCATAAAGATCATCTCACATGTAGACCAGGTGCTGTTTAATGAGACAGACAGTACAACATCAGCATGATATTTTCATACCCCACAGACTTACTGGTGCCAAAGATTATTAATTTTGGCAAAGGAAGGAAGCCTGCGGGGAGTTAAGGTGGAATGAGGAATTAGAAACCGTCATGTCTAATCCTAACAGGCTCTGAGAACAAGACAAAATGTATTGCTAAGTCTTGATATGATATGACAGTCAAAACTTGTTATCAAGAAGAAAACATTTCAATTTACCAGCTGGAAGTCTGTCGTCACCTGACGTGTAGCTGCAGTTGTGGCTCTTTATGTTACTCTGAGTCTAATTAAGGAGTAACTGTTAAAATCCACCTTTTGCTGTGAGGTTTTGATTCTTGGTCTTTTGTCATCACCGCAGTTTGATCCATAGACTCAGCGGGTGTTGATGTGAACAAAAAATAACATCTTGTGGGAATTTGAACAACTTTATGTTTTGCAAGAACCAAACTCTTTCAGGTGGAAAGCTGAATATTGTTGCAACAGGTGGTTTGATCTGGTAAAGAAGTACGGTAATAAAGAGAAGTACTGTCAGTTTTTTTGATTAAACGAAGCCTGGTCTGTATGTATGATCCCCCAGACTAAGACAAAATCGGATATTTTAAGTGGCAGTTTCAGAAGCGAAGATGCTGCCTTAATCACTACAGTGCATGTAAACACACTCAGTGACTTCCCTCTGAGAGAGAGGAAGCTGATGGAGGTGGTGATGAAGGGAATGACAGAAGACAAACCGTGGAGCCCTTTGTGTCTTTTCTCATCCTGTTTCCTTTATGCTGTCATCTGTCTCCTCTGTGTTTAACTCTGTAGCTTTGACTCCCTCCTGCTCCTCCTCTTTTTCCTCTCCTCCCTGCTTCCCTTCCAGAAAGACAGACAAAAAAGGGGGAAGGAAAGAAAGAAAGGTGTCTTTCTGTTTCAGTGCCAAGTAAATCATAGGGAAGATGAAAAAGAGAAAATTCTCTCTGTCTCATTGCCAAGTAAGATGGAGGGAGGTATTATCCTCCTGGCACGGTGCCAAGTTAGTTAGAAAATAAGTCTCTGACGCCCAAACCCTCGAGCAAATGTAATGTTTTGTGAGCAGAAAAACGCTGTATGCTGTATGAGCAAAAATATCTGACAACGTCATCCAGTCATCCTCAGCTGTACAGTCACAGCTCAGTTTTTCTCATAATGATCCTGCCACATTTTGTCTTTAGCTTCTTCTCGCGACATGTAAATTTTAAGAAAAACAAGCAATACGTTCGTTTCTCCCTGTGTACGTAAACTCATATTGAGTGTGAGGGATTCAGACTGTGGTTAAACTGTGAGTGATGAAGAGGCCGATTACTGATCCAAAGTTTTATATGCAGCACGATGACACGTAACACGAAGGTTCACAACATGAGTCGAGTGACGTTTTCCTGCGTTTGAGGAGAAAAATTAAACTTGAAAAAGTGGAATTTTATCTTTAAAACATAACTTATGAATCTTTAATGATCAGGATTCAGAAAAAGGGATATTTTATTTTGAAACATAGTCAATGAAACAGCTTTTTTTATTTCTCCTCTTTGCTTTTCATCATCAGTCAAACTGATTTCCTGCAAAAATGAGACATTAATGGTGTCATTCATGCCGACTCCCTGATCACAGCTCTTTCCCATAACATTGTTTTTGGCGTCTGCATCATCATGAAGCTTCTGGTTTGGAAATAAACAGATGATGGTGCTGTTACTGGCAAATATCATTATCAGTGAATTACTCATTGAAAGTTTGAGTCACTCTGAGGAGCTCATTTAACTGGAAACAGTTAAGTGAACAGTGATGGAATCACTCAACAAAGCACTGCTGACCAAATTCCAATGAGATATCTCTGTCATGTATAACAGTAGTTAACTGACGCAGCAGTGTGTGTGTCGCCATCCCTCTCATCTGATGTTATGATGGGAAAACACACACACACTTTCTCCTTAGCTGCCTGAAATCACTCTGTTCACTATATTTACCTTCCATTTTATCTGAGTGTGAAGTTTATGCATGAGTGAACTCCTCAATTTCTCAAGTGGAATGAAAAAGGAAACATTACACCTGAAGTAAAAGTACCACAAGTAGAAGCAAGAGTCTATTAATATTTACATGGGAAGTGTGAATATGTTGTGTGTGTAGATTAGAGGTTTTCTCTCCAGATGCTGCCACCTTCAGTTTTCAGATTTAATCATTAATGTTATCAGGTTCTCTCTTAGCGTTGGGTTTAAATCTGAAATAATACGAAACAGGAGCTTTAACTTTTTGCTCGTCTTGTTGGTCAACTCTCCTCTGGTCACATGATCTGACGAAGTATTGATGACTACTATTTTACAAACTATAGTTTTTTTTATTTTTGTGAACATGGGCATTATTTAGTGAACAGCACGAGTGATTTTAGACAGACTCTGTCTTGTCTCTCTCTCCAGCCATTATTAATGTCTCTTTACCTCCCTCTTTGTCTCTCAGTATAGCTTGACTTTCTCTGTTTCCAGATGTGAAAATCAGTTAAACACCAGATCATAAATGAAAACAAAAGGCCATAAATAAGCTACAAACAGGACTTTTTCTTGTTCTTTAATCAGACGTTTAGTTAAACACAAGATCCTAACAGAAGAATCCAAGTTTACTGTCACAGTTTTGTTTTTTTTTAACGTCCGTCATCAGTGATAGTCTGTCAGTTT
The DNA here is from genome assembly GCA_033238685.1 of Lates japonicus. Taxonomy (NCBI): domain Eukaryota; kingdom Metazoa; phylum Chordata; class Actinopteri; family Centropomidae; genus Lates; species Lates japonicus. Next base: position 7,733,492 of record BRZM01000009.1, read on the forward strand.
TACATCCTCATTATGAGCCTCTTTCCGTCACATTAAGTGCTAGCTGTCAGTGAAACCATGGTGATTGATAGAAACCGCATTTGGCAAAATGATGTGAGGTATTTCCTGCAGTGAAGAGGTGAGAGCGGATCAAAATGTTGTGTCCTTGTAGCGGTAATCGTCCTGTCGTCTCAGCGTGCGGAGAAATTATATAATGTTTGACAAGATGTGACTTTTAATGTGCCATAGTTTATATGAATATATTCTCTAACACACTCTCTGCACTACAGCCAAATGACATGCTGCAAATGAACCCAAATCCGTGTTAGTCCATCAGTCGTGTTAGCAGCAGTCTTAACCCAAGAAAATAAGTAATATTTTATTACTTTGGTCTTTTGTAGCACTACCGAATAGTTAAGTAACCAGATTATAAAATATCTTAAGTTTCCTGTTTGATTGACCTGATGATCATGAAGCACTTTTATTTTAATAGCTATGACACATATAGTTTGACTTGAAAATGATGTGGTGACAATCAGTGTATTTTTTAAAAAATTGATTTAAAATTGAAGTCAGAAGAAGCTTTGGAACTTAGATAGTTAGCAACTTTAGATAGTGGATGTTTTGCACTGTTAGCTCGCTTAACAAAATATTAACCTTTGAATCAGCATCTATTAGCATGTCTATGTAGCTAAAAACACTGTTAAACATCCATTAGTTGACACTCTCTCTGTGTGCAGGGACATATGTTAGTACCAAATAGTTTGTTTTAAGATAAAATCATTCAGGAGCTACTGTTTTAGTGCTAATCACAGCTAGCATCACATAGGCTTTACTGAATATTAGTAACAGCGCTGTATGGTACTGTAGTTCTAGTTCTGTAGTTCTGTTAGCATTTAGCTTTGAATGCTAGTTTAGAAAGCATTGTCACTGTTTTTTGTTGCTGGCAGTACATTAACAATAACAGTGGGGCACTTAAATCTGTATTAAGTAATTTCTACTACAACTTGTTGCAGGTATAACTAGGACGACAGTATTATTTGCTGTAGCTGTACCAGTTTCAGGTCAGTGTTGATCTGCCTGTTGACAGTGTTGCCAGATTTGACCAACAAAAAGTCCCAACCACAGCCCAGAACATGTCCAGTCACTGCAAATTATCCCAATGTATTTGTTTTGGATAAATTATTTCGGTTTAAGTTATATTAAACATTAGAAGTCTTAACGTATATGAACGAATGTGAACTTTTACTACAAACAGAAGTATAATGCTGCCGTGAATTCAGTGAGGTACACTATGGGCTATGACCTAAACCCCCATCCTACCATTTTATTTTTATTTTGGAAAATTAAATATGCCAGATTCGAATGAACTATCCCTGGATTACTTTGATACTGAAAAACCTGATTTCTGAACATCTTCATGTTTGTATTCGTGAAAAGTGGAAGTCACACTTAGTCTAAGAATATGTGTTTCATGTCTGTATGTTCAGATTTGACTGAGCTATGACTTTTCATAGCTATCTAATGGTAGCCAAAATTACAACAACCCATCCAAATATATTTCTACCCAACTAACAAAAAGTTAGTCTGTCAACACTGCCTTGACCATCCTCACCAGATGTTGTTTACTTCAGCGCTCTGCCATTTCGTCCAAGGCTGCTAGCGTACATTTACCTTGTATTAGTGCGGCTTCTGTGCTTTTAGAGGCTGTTCATGTTTTATAAAAAGCTTTGTGTTTTAGATTTTGTCAAAGCAATGAGCTGAAAGTAGCTGAAAGTTGTGCAGGGCTGCAAAGCGGGCTGTTGATTCTCAGTGGTATTAGCAGTACTAGCATGCTTTTAACAGTGTCTATTAAAAGGACTATTACTTAATACATTTTTAAGTAAATTGTTACAGTCCTACAGGCTGACATTAGCTTCTTTCCTTACATGCTATGTAGCACTCTAATAAATATAGATTCATAGTGCTGACTGTCCTCTAGTGAGCCGATAGTTTTCTCTGATATTTTTGCTCATTTACTTAAGACTCACTGGTGCTAAACTATCACTATCAAACACACAATAAACACACACACACATACCAGCATTCTGCACTAATAAGCAGGGGTCATGCAGGGATCCATTAACTACTACAAAGCTGGACATCAACAATCAAACTGACATTGGAAAACTTCTTCATAGCCGCAAAATTAAGAGACGATTATAATGTTCTCTAACAGCCTGATTAATTGGCTGGGACCAATACACGTCTGTAATGATCTGTACGCGTCTTGAACTGATCGTAGAGTTTTCACAGACCTGCATTATACTCTGTCTTCTCCAAGCGTCACTGTATAAAGCCATACATTGTTGTATAAGAGATTTATGCTGTATAGTTTTATTTTTGTCTTTTATCTTTTGCAAGATTTAGATTTCAGAAAAGGCTCATTTTTGCTTGTTGCTTGTTTTATTTTTCCTATTGTTTTGCTCGTCTGGAGACCATCTCCTCCTCTGCACTTTTTCTGTTTTCAGTGCAGCTCATTACGAGTTGTCACCTCACATCTGTCGACAGACAGACAGGCAGGCAGGCAGGCTCTGCAGGTCTCAGTGGTGATTATATAACTACTTTCCTGCGCACAGGATGGCAGATGAGTCATGTTGTAAAGTCAGGGGTGTATACTTTGGGAGCAGGGAGCTGAAGTTGTCACGTTGCTGTTCATCAACTTGGTGTAATAAACCAGTTCGGCGTTGGGTAATTCATCCGTAGCCTTCGTTACCTTGTTGTATCTCCGCAGCCAAACTTCTGTTCGTCAGTGCTGCTGTGACCCAGTTTCCTTTGCAGCTTCGGCTCCGTTTGTTTTATCTGACATAAAGGAGGGCAGATTCTTCATTTCACTTTTCAAACACAAAGACATAGAAATAAAGGAAATTTGAGAATGCACACTGACATGTCAAATGCCTTTTTGCATAAATATCCTCATTAGATCTTAGCATATGAAAATCAAAACCCTTAAAAGCTGTCAACACAAATGCATATGCAGTACATCTCATGAAAGAATCACTTTATGATTCTTTATTTGTGCTTAAAGGTGCCCTGTGGAGTTTTCTTGTAAACAAACCAAAGTTATTTAGTCTAGTTCTTCTTATCAAAACACAAAGTGTGAATTCTTTAGGTCTTACAAAGGTGTTGAGTGTATTCCCAGTTTGCGCAATCCGGATTGGAAAATGAACGAGCAAACCCATGGAAAAAGTAAGAATACAGAAATGTTCTTTGATGAGGCCCAAGGTCAGAATACTCACATATTCACACAGGCAGTTAATGGATGTGACTGAACGTTGGGTTGATTTATGATTCGAAGATGAGAAACATCTCCTTGAGTTGTTGAGGAGGAGCTGTGTGTTTATGTTCCACCATGTGGCAGGTGACAGGTGGGCAGCAGGTGTGTTGTATCCCTGTAATATAATCATCCTCTTTCCTCTTTTTGCATCCAAAAAGGTTAAATATTTAGACTTGTTGAGTAGATTAACATCAGTCAATGGAACAAATGGAGGTGATTGCTTATTATTTAATGTGCATTTTATGAACTGTTGAACAAAGTGCGGTCTGAAGAGCCTTACGGTTTAACGATTAATTCTGACAGGTGCAAACTACCATCTCTGGAGTTACTGGCTTATTTTGATTCGTTGGTGAGCTGAATGGATCATTATTACCATCAAAATATGTTTTACAAAATCCATTAGCGTAGAATTTCTTTCAAAATCTGTCACGCAGTAGTGTGTAGGCTGTTATCTGCAGCAGCTGACTTTAAAATGACTTGAATATAGATTTGGGCTTGGAGTGGATGAATCACCTGTCGCGATAAAGACATATTTTAAGTAGGACTCCTGGTATTTCCCACAGCTCTCCAGAGACATTTTGTCTTTTTCTCATTTCAGCTTGCGGGCTTCATTTTTCGGGCATCACAGCCATGACAGAGACAGGTTTGTGGCAAGAGGCACAGGCGGATGTAATGGGCAGAGATTCTGGTTATTTTTCAAAATAAAACTCCCTGCAGACTCCACTCGTCAAGTCAAATAGGATAAATTATTTATTATTTCTGCACGGCCTGGTACAGGTCTGTGACCCGGTGGTTGGGGACCGCTGCTCTAAAGGAAAACCAGTTATAATAATAATAATAAAGTCACAAAATGCTACCACTGAACGTATCTGCAGAACATTTGCTGATGTTTTTAAAAAATATTTTGTCACCATATCCACTCTTTAGTACAATATCAGCATTGTAAAACTTTATGTCGATGTTTAGACACTCAGAGCTTGGTTTAACACTAGAGAAGGATCCTCTTTTGGCTCTTATATTGAAACGTTTATTCATTTACTTTAGCTTATAAAAGGGCCACCAGTTAAGTATTAGCCTAGTTAGCAAATGTAGCTTGTCAGTATCTTGAGGTTGTTTCTTCCCTGATTTTATATGAGCTGGACCTTAGACACACACAGAGTTTAGAGGTTGAAAAAGTGGGATTTGTTTTTTTTTAGAAATTCAGTCTTTCCCTTCTTTATCATCCCAATATGTTGCGTTCATGGGACACATAAAGGAGAAGTAAACTTCTACGGACCATAAATCTGACACCACTTAAAAAAACACTATGATTCAATCTCATCTTTGTTTCCTTTTCTAAACACAAATTTACCATCAGAAAACTCCCAGATTAGACACATCTGATTTTACGGCAGGTTATGGACGGACACAGGGTGACTCTGTTACCGGTTACCGTGGCAACAGTCAGGATGTCATCACACTCTGCTGCTATGGTGACGAAACAGAACAGAGGTTTTGGGTGGGAGATCGTTGTCGTCATTGAGACGAGAGACGACCTCGGTAGCTTCATACACACACACACACACGGAGGCTTCCCCGACGATCGCCCTCCCTCCCCTCTCTCTCTCTCTCTCTCTCTCTCCTCGTGCTGCTTCTTCTCCTCCTCTTTATCCTCCGCTGTTTTCTTTGATTTCCAGTCATTTGCTGTTTTCTTCTCGATTATCTCTTTCTCTGTGTCTCATGATGTAAATATACAGATAGTTCATTCTTCAGTCTGTTGACTTTATTCTTATGTAAATTATTTAAAAAAAAGAGATTGACCATGGATGATATACAATATACTATAAAAAGTATGAAATACAAAAGAAATCTATTATCCACTGAAAACAATGAGAATGTACCTGATGATGATGATGATGATGATGGAGGTGATGATTGTTTCTGTGTGATGATTAACAGCTGTGATGATGCTGATGGTGTTGTCATGACGATGACTATGACAATGGTAGCTGATGATGGCGAATGATGAAGATTAAGATTAAAATCTCCTATGATTCTAAAGAAATTATTCATGGAACTGCCTGGTTTATTCTTGTCAAGTCATTTACAGTCAGTCGGATGAACAAGCCCTCCAACCTAAACGATCTTACAGGTTCCTACCCTCAGATACGACCCACAAGAGCAAGGTTTAGGCATAAAAAGTACCCGGGTAGGTTTAGGGAAAGATCGCAAAAATCGTGAAAGAAACAATAACTATCGGGTTCCAACTGGAACCAAACTCAAGTCTCCTGAGTGAAAGTTGTGCATTTGGTTGACCCAGTTGTCCAACCCAGCCTCCGACGATTTTGCTCTTTGTACTATGGCATCTAATTCATAGATGTAATCATCATTACGGCTACTAGATGTCTTAATAAGCAAGACGTGAATCGTGGGTCGAATTGGGAGTGTGAAGGAATATGTATTTTGTGGTCTAACCTGAAGTTAGTATCAGCCTGGTTGAAGTTTCTATTGTGTTTTGGATTATTCCAGAAAAATAAACCAGAGCAACTAAAGGTTCTGATCCTTCCAGGTTTAGTTGATCAGATAATCTTCACAGATGAACACCATTGTTCTGATGTTGTGCTTTTCCAAATCCAATCTCCATGTAAGTAAAAAGCTAATGTTAGGGCTATAAACCAATTATACCACGGTCACATGACGTCAACGTTCCACCCACTAAGTTTCCAATATTTCATTTAGCCTGAGCTTCTACAAAAAGCCTTTCTTCTTAGAAAGTTAGTAGTTTGAAAGAGCGTGAGAAACACAATTAGTATTGTAGAAGGTGACTGGTGAGTAGAGGGTTTCGCGTTAATGTCCTCGACAACCTCTCTGTAGTCTCATTTAGACACTCGTTAGCAAACCGCCTTTTTAAGACACGTAAAGCTTCAAACATCAGGAGTGGGGATTTACTGAATTTAATTACAATAGAGGATAAAACCTGAAATGTCTTGAGCTTGTGTTAAAACCACAGACCTTTATTCTGTATATTTAAACCAAGAACCACTGACTTTTGGGATTGAGGGAACAGAAGTGCTAACATGCTAATTCACTTCCTGGTTTTACGACTCATTCCTGCAACAATCTATAAACCAAGGCACAAGCAATGTAGGTTGTCTTTTTTTACAGGAGGACATCAGTTGACATGAAAACATGAAGGAGGAAAGAAAGAGAAAGACAGTTCAGAAGATATTTCTGTGTTTCGGCTAGCTGCAGAGGGTGCTGCTACCAGCAAAATTACATTTTGTTGCTTTAAAAGAGATGAGTAATAATATTTTATATTTTGCCTTAAAGCATGGCTGTGTTTAATGTAGTGGTGAAACGCTTAAATGATCTTCAGTCAAGAATCAGCATTTGGAAAAACAGGTGGACCTTGAGTTGAGGTGATTTTAAGTAAATTAAACCAAGTCAGTGTTTCAATCCAAAACATTGTCATGTTATGTCACGACGGGAGGAGAGCCTGAGGAGTCACTAGCAGCTTCAACCTGGCCCCGGCCAAGGGGAGGCAAAGCGAGCGAGCCAGGATAATCAATAAAGTCTTAGTGAGTGAGAAAGGAGGAGGTGGTGCAGGAGGAGGTCAGTCTGCAGAGGAGAAGAACTGGATCAAACTCATTCACACTTCCAGGAAAGTTCACACATCAGCACTTTGTCTCGCCCGCTGGATAAAACTGACCAACAACTTGACTGGAATTGAAACACGGTGCCATTTCCAGCTTTGAAACCTGCTGAGGCGTACAGGAAGCAGAAGAAAACAGGAAGTACTATCCGGAGGTCAACAACCCAGGACCACAACACCTTTGAACCCTTTTATGTGACTAATTTTGACGTCTTGTCTTCTTCTTAACTGTTGACTGATTTGGACTTGGGCTGGCTTAGACTACCTGCCCACCTAATAGCTAATCTGTAGCTCAGAGTGAATGACAGGATAGAACCGGGAGGTGAACTGGGAATTGCAGTAGATAAAAAGCACTCAGTGCTTAGCCCACCTTCCAGCTTCACTTCACTTACAGCCAGTTTAAAGAGAGGGGCCGAAGAATGGTTTTACTCACAATAATGCAGCTAACTTAGAGTTTTGCAGCTAATAGGATGGATGGAGAGGAAATAAATAAGGAAATAGCCTTGATTTAGTGTGTGTGTGTGTTCCCCTGCTTCCTGCTTCCAGTGTTTCTGCCTTTTGAGGGAGTTTGAATCCATTTAAACAAGGTTCCCATGAGTTTATCTGCTAGCAAGGGAGCTTAATCCAGCCAGGAGCCACTGCAGCTTCCCCACAAGGATTTAAATATCTCAGCTTGTTAGCCCACTGACTTGCCAGCCTCCCAGTTGACAGGGAAATTAGACGTCAAGCGAGCCTGCGTGCCAGCTGTAGCATGTACTCTTGCAGGTCAGCAGTCCCTCCTTCCCGCCTGCCTTTGGCCAACACAGTCGCCAGTTAGCGGCATGAAGCCCTGCTGATGATCTGTACACTGTATAAACAGGAGAATTAGCCTGCGGATGAATGACTGAGAGAAATGATCAGATACAATATGTCTGTGCTACTGTCATGCATTTGTCCCTGCAAAATGTCAGAGTTGTTATAAAGAATGACCAGTGCCTGACTCCTTCAGTTTGATTCCTATAGAGGTTTCCTCTGTGGGTATTGATCCACTGCAACAATTTAGTGTGTGAAGATCAGCTGTGATCCAGTCCTTGCAGCCTAGTACATGTATGAGGTTGATATTAAATTTTAGATGACCTTGATTTATAACCTGATTTCTTTATCAGACTGACTTTCTGATTTATTTTCTGACTTCACTGACTATTTACCGACCAACCAGCACAACTAACCTACCTGTTTTATCCATCCAACAGGGAAACCCAGAAGATATCTCAATTTAATATTTGATGAAAAAGCCTCAATGGTCACAGAGCTAGAATTGCATTTTGGAACAAGTTGCTTGAAATATCAGTTAATGTACTTGATCATGTTCTTGAGAAATTGATTGATCTTCAGTCCATGAAACATCCGAAATATTATAAGAGCAAAATTCCTAGAACAACCTCGAACTATCAGCCATTTTTAGATTGTTTAAAAATAACTAAAAAGTAACGAACTGATTGTTGATAGTTGCCAGTTCAATTTTGACTAGTCCTCAATCGACTAACTTTGCATCTCTTGAACAATAAATCCCTTCCCAAATTGTGTGCAAATCAAAGATGACTGATATAGTATTTATATATTTAATACTTGTTTGAGTATTTCTAACTGTGAAGGACTGAATTTGTTTAAAATCATCACTCAAAAATGCACAGATTCAGTCCTTATTTAATTAATGGAGTCCCAACAATTTCTGGACCAACACTGTCGTCACTGCAGAAAAAGTTGAGAATTACACATAATGCGTTGAAATTTGTTTGTTTGCAAAATGTTGTTACAGTCTGAGAAAGGTTGAAATCAGCCTCTCAACATTTTTGACCTTCGACTTTTGCAGTTGTTCATCATATGTTGATGAGCAGTTCAACCAAAGAGAAGAGATTTTCCTTTCTCAGACATTCTATTTGAATCTTTTCTGGACATCAGGAGGAGCTGAAAGTCTGTAGTTATTTTACAAGAAACAAGAAAAGATTAGATGCAAACATTGTTTCAAAAAAACAAAGCAACTTCTTTATCTGTAGCTCACCTTTCACATAAGAAATGCATTTGAAGTGCCAGAAAAGAAAAAGATTCCAGGTGCAGAGTGAATGCCTGATTGGTAGTTTTAGATCATTAGTCAATATGAAAACTAATGTGTCATACCTGAAGATATTTTCTGAAGCTGGTTTGTCTCTGTAATGTTATCAGAATTATAGTTAATCTGTTCAAGCAGAGGAAAGTTTCTCCTTTTTTCTAAACTCTTTATAACCCTCTGTTGAAAGACTTGACATAGAAACATAACTCCATGCTGCCTAATTGAAAATCTTTAGTGAAGTAAAAGTTATTATTTAGTAATTTTAAAACTGCTGCTGTGATTGGTTAGATTCATTGTGAATTAATTCCGGCCAATTATTCTCGTAATTAATTGTCAATCAATGTCAGAAAATGGTATCAGCCAAATATTGACTTTTAGATGTCCTGTTTTATCTGATCTACAGTTCAAACCTAAAGATATTCAATTTACAAGGATATGAAACAGAGAAAAGCAATATATATGAATTTTTTTTTTTGCTTGTGCAAAAATGATTCATATTTATGTTTTTCCCTTGATATCAAAGCAACTGCTGATGATGCTGGAGGCCATTAATAGTAAGTAATCAGACTGAGTAAATCTGGCTCACAGCCTTTAAATCAGTCAAACACCAATATAAGGGTTTGTTAATTATGACTTTCAGATCATTTCCTTTTGACCTTTCTTGGACTTCTTTGTGTTTGACGTTACAAGAAATACAGTTCAACTGTGTGTGTAGGTCAGCTGACTGACTGAATGGCTCATGTATTTAATTTCAGTGAGAGTTCACTCAACGTCTGACTGTTTGACTCAGTGTGTTTTCAGCTGATAAGACCGTACTGCCAACGCAGGAAGGACGCCTCTGACAGAGAGAAACAAGAGTCGCTGTCTCTGCAGCCTCTGAAGCTGCTGGAAGACATCCAGCCTCCCGCGCCTCCCTGGCCTCTCCTGGCTACTCCTGCGCCCATGATGTTGGACGCATCACAGCCGATGTTTTTTTGTTTGTTAGTTTTTTTATTCCCTTCAAGGACACACAGCCAAGAGACAAAACGCCCGATCATCTCTCCAGGGAAACCATGGAAACAAAGCCGAGCCCACAGCACCCATCATCACTTTTTTTCATCCACTTGTGTGCCACTTAGAAATATTTTGAAACAATTAGAGAAGTGCATTTTAAAACAGTACATTATGTGAGAGGAACATTCCTTAAGTGCAGTGTCCCTCAGACTTAGATTACCGTATCCTCGGATGATGCTATTTTTCAGACAGATGCACTTTAGAGAAACCTCCACAGCTGCTGCTGTGAAGTAATCTTTACTCCCTAAAAAAATACAAAGGATACCATGAGGACTGGATAAAAGATGAGATTTCAGGTGACTTAAGAGGACGTTTGTGATAAAAAGTGAAAGGTTTTCCACTCAACAAGAGACATGAGGGAAACAGGAAGCAGCTGATCTTGGAGTCAGAGGATCTCTGGGATGTTTGGCATGCCGGATGTCTGCTGTGACCTTGCCCTCTGTTTTGTCTGCTATGCTCCTCTGGGGACCTGGTCGCCTCTCCGCAGGGGTAGGCAGGTACCTGACGACTCCTCTTAATTTTCTTGACCCTTTACTGTTCCCTACCTCCACCTGTTTCTGTTTATTCCTTCACTCACTGTTACCACTTTCCTTCGCCACGCTCCTTCCTTCCTTCCTCTCCACTTCTGAGGAAGTTTTGAACATTTTTATTTGCTACCCACCATGTGGTGTGCTGTCCAGGGTAGGTGCTCAAGGAGCGTAGAGGAGGAGTAAGAAGTGAGAGAAGAAGAAAGGTAAGAGGGAGAGTGGAGAGGAAGAGGAGGGAGGCAGAAGAAAAAAGGTTATTAGAGGAGCAGGCAAGATAGAGGGAGGGGAGGAAAAACAGGAGGAGAGGACGGTGAGAGGAAGAAATAGGAAGAAAGAGGTTGAAGAGAAAAGGGAGTGTTAGAGGAGAAAAGAGAAGAGGATGCATGCAAGAATGAGGAAAGAGATGGTAGAGAATGAAATGAAGAGATAAAAGAGGAAGAAACTGAGAAGGTGGAGGAAATAAGGAAGTGGTTTTGCAGAGATGAAAGAGGAAGTTTAAGACGAAGAGCAGACACAAAAGACAGAAGTAGTAGAAGGGAGTGTAGGGCTAGAGAAGGAAGAGAGGTGTATGTAGAAAATGAAAGGAAGAAGAAGTACAGAGAAAAAGGAGGCAGAAAAAGGAAGGAATAGATTTATGTAAGATTATAGCAGAGGATGGAAGGAGAGGAAGAGGGAGAAGATTAGAAAATAAGAAGAAAAGGAATATTGAACATGTGGAAACAGAGGAGGAAGAAGAAGAAGAAAGTTAAAAAGGAAAGAACAGAGGAAGCGTGGAAAGAGAGGAGGAAATAAAAGAAGGTGGTAAAAGGAGGAAGGTAGCGGCAAAAAAACAAGAGAGAAGGGAGAGACAAATGAAAATGAGATGCAAAGGGAAAAGAGTGGAAGGAAAGGAGGAGGGCAAAAGTACAGGAAAAGTGGAAGTGAAGGAGACAAGAGGAGACAGAAGAGGACGGGGTGATGAACTGGAGATGGAGAGAGGGAGGAAGGAAGAAATAGAGGAAATGAGAGGCAGAGGGAAGGAAAGAGAAGCTGCAGAAAAGAGATAAAGAGATGAAAGAAGGAAGAAGAGCAGAATAATAGGAAGTGGTAGATAAGCAAAGAGGAGAGAGGGAAACAATGCAGAGGGAAGGAAAAGGGAAACATTACAGCAAGAGGAGGAGATGGAGAGAGTTACACAGAGAGATGAGGAGAAGGAATAAAAACAAGAAAGGAGAGAAGGTGGAAAGAAGGAAGAGGGAGGTAGAAGAAATGATCAGACAGAAAAAAAAGAGGAAATCGGAAACAAGGAGGCAGAAAATGGAAAGACGAGAAGGAAATCAGTGAAGCAGAAAGAATGAAACAAGGAGGATGATTGGCAGAAGCCTGGGAGTGAGAAGAAGAGAGGTGAAATAACAGACAGAGGAGGAGGTAGGGAAAGGAGGAGATGGACTGAGACATGAGAAGAGCCTGAGATGAGAGGTACAAAAGAAAACTGATGAGAGGAAGGAGAGGAGAAATCAGGAAGTGAAAGGATATAACAGGGGAAGAGGTAGAAAGAGAAAGAGGAAGCAAGTAGAAAGATGAACGGTAAGGACAAGAAAGAGGAATTAAGAGGAAGCTGTGAGGACGACAAGAAAAATGAAAAAGGCGACAAACAGAAAGGAGGTAGAAAAAGTAAGGCAGAAAAGAGGAAACCGAGGAGGAGGAGGAAAGAGGTGATGCAGAGGAAGGAAAGGAGGACTGGAAGGGATGCAGAGGAAGTGAGAGAGAAGGTGTAGAAATGAACAAAAAAGATAAGAAGGAGAGAAGGAAAGGATGAGGAGGAAGAGGAAAAGGATCAACGAGAGAAGTGTGAAGGAAGGAAACGATGAGAGGAAGTAGAAGAAAGAAGGATGCAGGATGAGTAGAGAAAGAAATGATGAGCAGACAGAAAAGCAGAGAAGAAGAAGATAGCAAAAGGAGGGTTTTCTTCTCCTCTCTCATTTCAGCAAATCTGCTGCAGATGGAGGAGCAGCAGTCGTTTCTCAGAACAGGCCTCAGCGCCCAGTCTGCAGTCACAGCACAGAGGTCATATAGTCCAAAACTCACAACCACACCTGTCACTGTGGCGCCGTGTGTGCATGCTAATTCGCCTGCTGCACACATCTTCAACGAGCACGTGACGATGATGCACGTGATACCTGGGAGCGTATACCCCACCCATGTTACACGGGCAGGTATATCTAGGCATACCTAGAAAATGTGGAATTTGCGAGTCTGCCAACTGCTCCGCCGTGAGCTGCATGAGGAAAGAGAGGAGGAAGGTGTGTAAACAGAGAGGGGATGGAGGTGTGCACAGAAAGAGAGAGAGAGAGAGAGAGAAGGAGGACGAGTTAATGAGAGGAAGATGTGAACGTGTGCAGAGGACGAGCAAACGGAGAGCGATCAGATGTGTCTCAAAGAAGATGAGTGCATGTACGCTGCCGGGACCAGAAGAATATTGCTTTCTGTGTGTGTGTGTGTGTGTGTGTGTGTGTGTGTGTGTGTGTGCATGAATGGCTGAGTGCACATGAATGTGACTGACAGGGCCGAGTGTGTGCAGTGGAGTGAAAACACACATACATTCGCACAAGCAGACACGTGGAGAAGATGCTGTCAAGAAAGCAACCATGCATCTCCATGGAGAATACACCCAGAGAGAAGGGGGCAAAGAAAGAGGGAGAGAGAGGGAGAGAGTTGGGAGGGGGGAGACGGAGACTGAGAGGAAGGAAAGGAGGACAGAGGTTAAATTGAAAGAGTACAAAAGGAGGAGGGAGGGGGCGAGGGGAGTGAGGTAGAGGAGGAGTTGTGTATAAGCAATAGAGAGGTGCTATGGGAGGAGGTAGAGAGAGAGATAGAGGGAAGGGGCCAAGGAAAGGGAGTAAAGGAGGGCAGGCTCTAGAGAAAGAGGCAGAAGAAGAAGAAGGAGGAGGAGACAGGGCGAGCAAGTGAAAGAGAGAGAGAGAGGTGTGTGTGAAGGTGTGTGTGTGTGTTTTATTCTCTCCAGTGTAAATGAATGGAAGGCGTCTCCATTGTCTTCAGAACGGTAAGAAGCTGCTGCTGCTGCATCTGGCTGATCATAATACTAGGTTGTACGTGTGTGTGTGTGTGTGTGTGTGTGTGTGTGTGTGTGTGTGCTACAAGTTCATCATGCTTGTAGCACCTGTACCTGTGCACTCAGTGTGTTTGGTGTGTGTGAAACGCTGTCTGCATTATAAATATACATCAAGTATAATCCTATGTGCTGCAGTGTGTGTGTTCTAACTGTACTATAGTAAGCTGGAAATATGTGTGTGTTTGTGTGTGTGTGAGTGTGTCCTCTTGCATGTTATCAGTTGTTCCTTCCATGGAGCGACACCTGATGCAACTGCACACACCGGCTATCGTGTGTGTGTGTGTGTGTGTGTGTGATTTCCAGCTCTTTACACTTCTACATCTTTCTGAGGACAAGTCGCAGTTGGATTTTGGATCAGGCTTGAGTTGGAGGTTAAGGGAAAATCCAGGTAATTTCCATATTTGTGGCCGTCCTGTCCTTGCACCTTGTGCTCCCTTTACCTCTGTCGTAGATGTTCAGGATGTTCACATAAAAGATGTTAAGGCTGGAAAAAGGTCATGGTTTAGATTGAGGCTGAGATTAGGGTTAGGTTAAGGTTAGAGTTCGGATATAGGTGAGGATAGGATCAGGTTAAGGTGAAGATTAGAGGTAGTTTTAGGGTTGAGGTTATATTTCAGCTGAGGTTCAGTTAGGTTAAGTACATCTTGCTAGTACCGGGTTGGACCCTGTTTTCCTTCTGTGCTGCCTTAATTCTTCATGGCATAGAATCAACAAGGAGCTGGAAACATTCCTCTGAGATTTTGGTCCTCATTGAGAGTTGCTGCAGATTTGTCAGCTGCACATCCCAAAGGTGCTCTACTGCGTTGAGATCTGGTGACTGTGGAGGCCGTTTGAGTACAGTGAACTCACTGTCATGTTCAAGAAACCAGACTGAGATGATTTGAGCTTTGTGATATGGAGCGTTATCCTGCTGGAAGCAGCCATCAGGAGATGGGTATTGCTCGGTGTGAACTTCAGCAGGTCGTCTTGACCATGTCTACATGTTTAAATGCATTGAGTTGCTGCCATGTGATTGGCTGATTAGATATTTGTGTTAATGAGCAGTTGAACAGGTGTACCTAATAAAGTGGCCAGTGAGTGCAGGTAAAGGTTGGAGTTAGACTAGAATGAGTTTAAGGCTAGAATTAGGTTTAAGCTGATGTTAAGTTCAATTTATGTTTAAAATCGGGTTTAACTACAGGTTAGAACTGATTTGTTTTATGGTTGGAAACCCATCCTGCTGTAAACCTGAGTCTAATCACTAACTCTGGGTTCATTTAAATCCAAATCTAATCTTAATCCAACATTATGCCTAAGCCCAGCTCTGTCCTCAGTCACTTGTATGGTGGACGGAGGCTTCTGACATTAGAAACCAGAGGTGTTAGATTTTGAAAAGACTGTGGTTTTGGTTAAATGTTTATAAAGTAAACATGTTGAGTTTCTAACCTTAACCAAGTGCTGTGAGTGCTCAGTCATAACCATAATAAAACATAGTGTTTTAGTTGCTACGAGCATTATTATGGACAAACAAAAAATGTTGCTCCTGTTTATGTTGATAAACACTGAACTCAGGCAGGATTACGTTTCTCTATTTCCTGTTGTAGATTGATAAATATGCAAACACGATTTCTAAGTCCAACCATAACTTCAGTCCAAACCAAAGCTTTATTCTATTCTAAACTTTAATTAGGTTGAAGTGATAAAGGTGGAGGTTAAGTACGTATAGTTGCGATGGTCAGGTGTTGAGGAATGTATAATTTTCCACAAGGGTCCTCAGAAGAAGAGCAATCCAGACCTGCATCCTACCCCCCTTCTCTCTCCTTATCAAGTAGACTTATGTGAAGCAGCAGCTGAATAAATTTGCAACTCGTTTTAAATCAAACATGAATTCATGTTAAATACTGCAAACACAGAGCGGAGAGGCTCTGTTGCTGCTTCTTCTTCTTCTGCTAGCTGCAGCTGCTGGGAGCAGACCAGTAACACCAGTTCACTGGAGCAACTGGAGCATAAAGGTGCCATTTGTCTGTTCCAGCATCCTGCATCCTTTATGTTTTCAAAGGATGTTTGCATCATCTCCTGCTTTGTCTGTTCACAGGAACAGATGACCGGAATCAGCATAGACCCTCCTTGGCATTTGACTATTTTTAGTCATTTGCCCACTTTTTTAGTGGAGTCTTGCAACTGAAAGCAACATTATGTACCTGTATAACCTTAAAATCTCAGCTTCAGAATCATTGTGATGGTTCACTGGCTTGTAACAGGGAGAATGGAGCCTCTGTCATTCCCACTCTGTGTCATTAAAAGTAATTAAAAATCAGCGTTCATCTCCAATATCCAGCCAGGAAACTTAAATAAAATATCAAGAATTAGAAACAGAATCTGGTGTGTTTGTTACAGCAACAGCACTTCCTGCTCCAGAAGGAGAAGGGATCATGGTTAATATACACTGTTCAGCCTAACCTTTATTTAGTTTTATGGTTCCAATGTCCAGGACTTAGATAGGTTCTCTGTCAAAGTTTGAGTTTGGGTAGTTACAGACACAAAAGTCTGTTAATGTATTAATTTCTGTTTTAGCTTTATCTGGTCCTGAGAATAGAAATAAATGTAACTACCAACACCTGGATGATTCACAGAAACACATCAGCCATGTTCGGACAAAAGGTCCGTTCCTTGCTTTGTCTCGGTTCTTTGAGCTGTGGGGACGATTTGAATCAAACACACCTGAACTAGGTCAGATGAACTGTGTGAGCCTCCTGCCTATGCTGTTAAAAAGGAAGCATCTTTTCATCATGTCAATGCCTAATTGGGGAAAAACACATTTCTGTTTCATTTGTGGAACTCTGTTTTGGAGAAGAATAGTTTCTGTGGCTTGAGGACATTATTTCTTTAATCCCTTTAATCTTTCTTGATGAATTAAAAATGTCATTGTGGTCTGAAAGCCAGACTGTTTTCTTGCCTTGAAATGTTGATTTTCAGGAGATACAGTAGGCTTGCTGATTTAATACTGAAAAAGAAGACAGTTGTCATAGGGAACACCAAAAATCTCTGCACTTGACAAAAGGCCAAGGTGCAAAAAACACAAAACCATCAAATATAGAACAAGAGGGCTCTGAAAATAGCGTACACCTTAGTACTGATCCAGGACTTTATGGTCATCTCCCAGAACTTGGACATTGTTGCAGGAAGAAGGTTAAAAATATGTACAAAACATGATTTATTTCAACAGAGAGAGGTCTTTTCTGTTATAGTCAATACAAAGCTGTAGTTGCTATACAATCATGGATCAGGGCTGAGATTCAACATTTGATCCTTTCAATCAGTTTTTCCTCCTGCATTCATTTCATTGCTGTCTAACCCCAACAGAACAGGGGGAGAAAATGTAAATACAATGAAAAATTCATAACTTGACCTATTTGTTCAGGCATCTCACCTCGAACAAAAAACAAAAACACAACTCCAGTTGCGATTCGATGTTCATATCACGATCTAAACATCCAAAAGAGAGCTCTCTTTGTCTATGTCTCAGTTTCCACCATTAAATCTAGTTTAATTTTCTTTATTGGCAATTTTCTCTCATAATTTGTCTTCTCTGTTCCAAAGCCGAAGTTGTATCACTGAAATGTTAAAATGCTGATTGTTGTTAGCTCAGAGCAGAGTTGAGCGCATTGTTTATCATTTCATTACTGTGAATTTTGAGGGCAGAGCTTTGTGGAGAAGAGGCAGCAGCCCAAAATAAGCCAGTCCCATTGGGGCCGCGGTGAAGTGAAGTGTTAAGACACTCAAGTGCACCACCGCTCAATTATTTAGCGAGCGAGCGAGCTGCTGGGATGTTTGCTAGCTACTGTAGCTAGCAGGAGAGCCAAGAGGGGGTTTGGTGGCAAAAGCAGAAACAGAAGAGAAGAGTTTTAATTCTTGAAAAGGTAGCCTATATCATTTCTCCCTGGAGATCTGTTTGGATTTATTTTGTAGCTACAGTAGCTCTCAGAGGTTTGCATGCAGCGCAGAGTTGGGCTTCATCAAAGTTATGCATGTTCTAAACTGGTATAGCAGCGTTCTGTAAATAGTGAATCAAGAGTGTCGCTTTCTAATGACTCCAGATTGTTCTACTTTTCATTGCAATGGCCAGAAAGACAATGTGGTAATACAGACATGCACTGTAAATATAGTTTAACAGAATTTTTACCCTTCTAATGACAAGGCCATGTGATGGCAACAGTGGTGGTTGTTCATTTTGGTGCAGACCAAGACATTTCACTGACAATCACTGAGGATGTTGATGGTCCCCATAGGAAAACAGTTACATTTAGAACAAGGGTTAGATTTAAGCATTTCTAACTGCTAATTAGTTGATACTGCTAACGCCTACTGATGCCACAAACTGATATTAATAATGTTACTGCTGTTGATACTAACTGCTTTTACCATCTACCACTGACAACTTCTGCCAATGGTGGCTGTTGTTGATACTGCTAATTCTGTTTAAAATGCTAACTTCTACTGCTGCTGCTATCTGCTGTTTAAAATGCTAACATCTGCTGCTGTCACATACCCCCGCTGATACTGCTACGTTTTACTTCTGCTGCTAACAGCTATTAATTCTTCTAACTGCTGTTAAAACTGTAAACTGTGGTTGATACTGCCAACATTTTACTACCACCACTGCTGCCGATAAATGCTGTTGATACTGCTAACTGCTGGTTATGCTGCTAAAACTTGTTGATAATGCTAACTGCTATTGATACAGCTAACTTCTACTGCTAACTGCTGTTAAGGGATAACTCTGGTAACCATATTTCCCCATGTTTTTGGCATGGATGGTGTACCTGGCTACTGCAAACAGCTTCTGGGAGTTATCTTTTAATATTAGCAGCTGGTTATAGACGGCCATTAAAACCTGTTTATATTGCCAACTGCTTTTGATACCAACTGCAGTCAATGCTGCCAACGTAATCTGTTGCATGTAACTCTTAAGTCTTGTAACTAAGACTTGTGGACAAAGTATGTAATTTCTGCTCTGAAATTTATGTTGTAATTGGCTGACATAGGCCTTTACAGCAATATTAGTATGTCTGTGATAAGCTAGTATTGACCTGCCTGGCGTAAGATTGCTTTCTGATTAGGAAGGATGACTGCTTTGAACTGAGCCATCACGTCAAGGTCAGTTTTTCTTCCCCGTAATGGTAAACTATGACATGAATGTTTCCTAATGAGCTTACAATTGTCTTACTCAGGCCTCAACACAGCAGGGTGAAAGGCAGAGCTGTAACAATGTTAGTGAATGCTGCTGAGGTTTGAAGTCCTGCATCTGCATCGTCTGCCCTCTGCACACACATACACCATCAAACCTAAACTATAAATGTAAAGCCTGACGCTGCACAACTGTCTACTGTCTGGGAAATGATGGGAGAGAGAAAGACTGAGTGTCAGGAAACGAGTGAGCGAGAATGACAGTGACAGAAAGAGAGAGAGAGAGAGAGGTACTGTACAAACTGATGAAAAGGGAGAATATGAACCGAAGAATCCACTTATTACATGAAAGTGCTGTGTGTTACATTTTAAACACCGGTGTATCATTGCCAGACAAAATGCTACCTTTGCATAATGAAAGCTTGATGGGGGGAAAAAGTGTGAGAGCTAATATTTCTCCTGACTCATCAGAAGACCACATTTCCCATCAACCCTCTTGGCTTCTATTGAAATTGATTTTTTGTCTTGATACTTCACTTAGTGGACTACAGGGTTAAAGGGCATGTTTTTCATTTTATTTCACTGGCATCATTTTATTAACAATTCAAATAAAAGCAGTACATCATATGTCTTTTTTTCCTTTACTGATCAGAAAAGAATCATACACACTACTGATGACTTAGCTACTGTTTTACTGAATGACAGTACCTAAAGAAGGTGTTGTTGTTATCCTATAGAATAATCTGGAATTTTTAACAACAAGCAGCACGCTAGCTTGTTAACTCTTGTCATATTCGGGGTCTGATAAACAGTAAATTCATCAAACTAAGCGCCCAAATCGCTGTTTTCCAAACTACTGTAGCTGTTGTATTTTTCCGGTGCGGTCTCCATGGGAACGCAGCCGTTGAGGCTTTCGTCATACGGAAGTGGGCGTGGTTTAATCTAAACTGGGTTCGAAAAAGGGTAGACGCGCTCACCTGCGTCGCTGCTTGTGTGAGGGTGGAGTGAACTGTCTTGGCGTTACTGCAGAATCTTTACCCAACATGGCGGTTCTTTGATAATGTCAACAAACCGGACAGGAAGCGTGACACAGGTAATTAGGGAACCTTTACTAACGGAGTGTTAGTAGTTTAATCCTCAGACATCATCTGACCAACAGATTCTCTGTTCGGTCGCGCTATTTAAAACGGTGGCCGTCCATCATAATACCGGCTACTTGAGTGAATCATCGTTAGCTAGGTAGCTCGGTAGCTAGCTAGCTAACGTTAATTTTATCAATCTCATATCAGACTCATATCAACTTTAAACCAAAGATAAAATGCTTTTGTTTCAGGTCAGTTTGTGCTGAAATGCATGTTAAAGTGAACCCTGCATAATTTCATGTTACCAGCAGAGGCAGGTAACATTTGCATATAAATATTTGACCCTGTGTTTACTTTCTTCACTGACACAGAGGAAACTGAAAAGACGGGAGGAGATACAGGACAAGATGAGGAGATTGAGAGAAAAAGAGAGAAGGTGATGCAGATGAGAGAGGAAGAGCAGGTACTGATCAGCACCTGATCACATCCAAACAATGTCAGCTGTGTTACCACACAGATATATGTTCTTTGGTAACTACAGTGGAACCTATAGGCTCAATTTAACCACACAAACAAGGCATATTTATAATGTGATATATAGATATATAGATATATATTGTGTATTCATTTATAAACTTAGGTTTATCTGCTGTTTGAGACACATTTCTATCATTTAAATTCAAAGTAATGTATAAATAGTCTTAGTGGTCTGGTCTAGGATGAACTCAAATTCCCATCCTTAATTATTGTTTCAGTCGGTTCCTGTTTATGAGCTCTGAGAACTACACAGTGAGAGGTGCTGTGTGTTTTTAATTATTTGTAGTACAAGTCTTTGATGAGCAATAAACCTTTTTCCAGTTAGTGTTTAAACTGCGCTTTGTAAAATGTAAACTTATCAGATAAAATAAAAATACAGGATTAAAAGGAGATGTTAAACATTTTTTCATGTCTGTGTCAGGACTGAAGTCAGGATGTCGTTAGCTTAGCTTAGCATAAGGACTGGAAGCGGGGGGAAACAGCTAGCCTGGCTCTGTCCAAAATTCAAAAATATACCTCCCAACACTTTAAAAAAACTGTTTACTTTAAAACATGAGTACATGAATGTAATTTCCATCAGATTTCACAGCAGGATTTAATACTTCTAACACTCAGCTCTAAGATCTCATGTAAGCGCTCATTACCAGCAGAGGTTTGAATACTGACAGACACGTAATCTTTCCATTAAGGATTATAACAAAGATAGAGCCTGCAGCGTTAAACTCCCACTAATGCACAGTGGTGTAAAGTAACCTATTCAAATACTGTAATTAGATACACTTTTTAGATACTTTACTACAGACCTAAGGCATTTAATAGCACTTATATTATTAATACATCACTAATAATGATCCAGTAATCTTGTAATGTTGTAATGTGTAAACACTGACAGAAGCCAGTCTGCACAGTGTTTAGTTTTGATACTTTAAAAGTATAATGTGTAACTTTTCTGCATTACAATGTCTGAAAACCACTAGATCTATGTTCTATATTTTGTTGAGTTAAATTATCCAAAATGTTTCCAGCAGATTAGAGTAATCTGTAATTTTACTCAAGGTAACAGTCTGTTTTATTTGGTCGCCAGTTTGAAGCCTCATTTTTAAGATACACATTTTAGATCTTGGTTGTTTTAAACGGTGTATTTTAACTGGATGAAGGATTTTAGTCATCAGACGTCTGGATCTCGGATTTCTCGCTCTGCCATCTTGTGTCTCTGGTATGTGCATGCCATAGACTGTCCTGGGGCTGCAGCTCCGCACTTCTGAGATCTGCCTTTTGCATTCTGTCAACATTACTTTGTCAATTAACATTAACTTGATTTTTGACGTTTGTGAATCGATCTAAGAATCGTGCTTGCATCTAAGAATCAGTTTTTTTCCCTCCACCTCTTGTATCCACCGAACAGCGTTGGAAAAACACTGACTTTTACTGTGAAACTACTTTTTTCAGTGTTTTTACTGGATTTAATCACCTTTTACTTTTACTTGTATTCTATTCTCACTCAGACATCTTGTGTCTGAGTTTTACTTGTATTGGACTTTTACTTCAGTACTTGTGTCTGAACATAGTATAACAAAGTTTAATCTCTCCTGATACTGTTTATACATTGACATCTGTGCTGAAAAATCATGAATAAATAAATAAAAAAAGCGGCAAAAGCGAACGCGATGCAACAGATTCAAGACTGAGATTCAGGAAATGAGATCACACAACAACTGCAGACATGAGTCGGGCATAAACAAGGTTACATGTGTATAAAGTTGTAACTGAAGCAGAGTTTGTTTGGGGAGGAACAGGGAAACGAAGAGGAGGAGAGGGAAAGAAAAACGAGAGGAGAGCAGGAAGAAGATAAAAGAGCAGCAAACGAGGGCGAGACGAGTCTCCCGTCGCTTCAAATCCTCTCAGGTTTTAGACGAAGGAGGTGATTACAGAGGATGATGGAGGGAGACGGAGAGAGAGAGGAAAAGAGAGAGAAAGGGAGAGACAGGTGGTGAGGAGGGGGAAAAGAGAGAGTGGGAGGAAAAGAAGGAGATAGATGTATAATTGGTTGGATAGGAGAGATATGGAGAAAGAAAGGGAGACAAAAGATGGAGAGAGGGAATGAGAGAGTGGCAAGTGGAAGTAAGAAAGTGAAGGATTAAAGAAATAGAGATGAGGGAGGAGAAAAAAGGAGGACTGGTTGGAAAGAAGTGGCTAGGAAAGAAAGAAAAGAGAAATGAGGCAAGAGGGAAGGGATAGAGAGAGTAGGGAAGGAAGAACAGAGGGAAAAACAGAAAGGGAGGAAGGAATAGGAAGAAGGGAAGGAAGTAGTAAAGGAAAGATAGAAATGGAGGAAGGAAAGAAAAAGAGGGAGTAACAAAAAGGAGGACTGGAAGGAGAGACTTTAGTGTTAAGGAAGAGGAAGAGAGAAAGAAAGAAAGACGCTGAGACGAGAGAGAAAAGGGAAAAGATGGATGCAGGAGGAAAAAAGGGAGACTGGATGGAAAGAACTGGATAGGAAATAAAAAGGAAAGGAAGGAAGGAAAGAAAAACAGAAGGGGAGGATGGAGGGAATAATTTAAGGAAAGAGAGAGAAAAAGGGGGACTGGATAGGAAAGAAAAAGGAAAGAATAGAAATAAGAGGAATGGGAAGGACAAAAGAAAGAAGGAAGGAAAGACAGGAATAAAGGAAAGGAAGGAATTAGGGAAGGATAAAGGAAAGAAAGCAAAAAAAAGAGTGAAAGCAATAAAGAAAGGACAAAAGAAGGAAAGAAAAGAAGAGAGCAAGGAGCAAAAATGAGGACTGGATGGAGAGATTTAACTGTTAGGGAAGAGGAAGGAAGGAGGAAAGGTGTTTAGTATGTGGCAGTGTAGCCTGTGAATGTGGCATCATGGTCCAGCCTCAGAAAGGATTTGTCCAGATACTTTTGTCTGTGTGGTGTGGAAAGAGAGATGGGGATCATTTAGAGGCGGTGGTGAAGGACAAAGAAAGAGAAAGGAAAGCAGAGAGAAGAGAGAAAAGGAGTGAATTCAGTGAAATAAAATCTCATGACAACAGACACAGCAGGTGCAGCTTCATGTTTTTACCTCAGTCCAGCAGAAGGTGGTGCTGTTTCTCCTCCTCTCAGGAGGTGGGTTTTGTCTGTCACTGTTACACAGGATTACACAATGACGTCCTGTTGTTTATTCTGATGTTTATTATGTTTTATTTCCCAGTTTATTTTCTATTTTGAAATGACAAAGCAGAATATGTAACGAGAGCAATGTGCACACGTGGTCAAATTAAAGTTATACCAGCGTGAATGCACATAAAATATACTTAAATAACCACATTATTATTAATTTTTTACAAGGTTCTTAAGGGTTTAAAGGCTTTTTTTTTTTTAAATGAAACTGCATCCAAGTAAAAGTTCCAGAAATCTACCTCTCTAATTGAAATAGTTGCTTTTTGTGCTTGTATTAGACAGCACCAGTAGAAAGATGACATGAAAAAGGAGGATGCTGTCATAATTCTTTAAGATTAAAGTAATAACTAATAACAGTATTTTAGATTTAAGCTGATATTTTGAACTGATATTTGGGACATTTATTCAGAGAGCGAGAACTGTAAAAGCTGCGACCTTGGAGGAATAAAAGACGACTTTTGTCTCTTGTCGTCGTTTGGTTTTTATGCAGCAGGATTTCTGCATCTGTCTTCTTGCTGTGTTTGAAGCCTGTCGGATCTCTCGGCATTTTTTAAAGATGAATACCTTCTCTCCCTCTTCCCTCCTCCTGCAGGGGGTCGCAGAGACCTCGGTGTCAGGCTGTGAGGCTATGTTGCTCTTTGGGGCTTAAACGAGCTGAAACTGAGAGCTGACGTGTGTCGTTGGACATTTCCACAGGGACGCTGCAGGAAATAGACTGGACCGGGGCTGTGTGTTCAGCGGGTCACATCTCTAAATCATATCCTCTGCTCTATAGGACACATTTCTGCTGTACATACTGTGTGCTGTATGTTCATAGTGTTCAGACGCCTGAGGCCATAACACAGATACATACAGTGCTTATGTTGCGTTCAAAGACAGGAAGAAGCTTCTGTTTGTCTTTCATCATTCCTGAAACTTTAATTGCTTAATATTTTCTGTGACATCTGGTTGGCTGATTATTGATCATCACTGAGCTGTGACAGTATTGATTCATCTTATCAATGCCTTTCCTCTGTAGACAGTATCTCTGTTTTCATGAGGGATCTCTGTTGCAAGAAAGATGCAACTTCTAGTCCTCTGAAATTTGATTCCTAATCTGATATTTATTTTTATCATATTTATCATCATTTTTGTTCATATTAAAATTAGCAGAACAATTTAGATATGTTTGACTGGTGCTTTTAATGATTTATGATAGTATTACTGTAGTACTTTGGGAAACACATGTGGAGAGGACCATCTGTGTGGATCATGACCAAATACTGATGTTTAGTGTCATTCTGCTGCTTTCACTGTGACGAAGAAGTTTGATGCCAGCAGGTGCTAACATTAGCTAGCTAACTTAGCTAATGTTATACCTCTGATTTAAGCTATGGGCTTTAGAGGGCTTTTCTTGCTATGAGCCCACATCTTCATATTTTGGTTGTCAGTCCTTTTCTGTGCGGCCCAAGAATAGCAAAAATAGCTAGATTTGGCCATCTGTTTTCACCGGGCAAAGATAGCTAGCTAAGGTCAGCTTTATTTGCCTTAGCTGGGCACTAAAGATATAAATCTTCAAAAACATCTCTCAAATAATTGGCATGGTTTTATTTTTAAACAAAGGCTCAGTAATCTACTAAAACAGATGCTCACTGTAGTTTTTAATCAAACACAAACCGGAGGATATAGTGCCTATGTTGGGGACTATTTACAGCGGTGGATAAATCCAGGTTTAGTGCTGTAGTAAGTATTTTCCTCGCCTACTTCTTCCCAGTACTTTTTTCATCTTCCTTCCTCTTGCTTCTTTTTCCAAGTTAACAAAGACGCACCAGAAACTCTCATTAAAAACTCTGCAGGTTTCAGAGAAGAATTATTATAGTTATTCTACAGAGTCAGGCAGAAATGGAAGGAAAGGTAATGAAAATATCTTTGCAGTAATAAAAAAATGACATGTAAAATATTTCTCAAATATTAGAAACAGGAAGGTGAAACTAAATTTGATATAAACATTGATATTGGACATTTTCTAAAACCCTATAATACGTTCAAAAATCTTTCTAAACTACAGTATGGTTAACCTCAAGCAACAGAAACACCTAATTGAAGAATGAGTTTCTGACTTACTTACTCTTTCTGCTCTAAGCCCACTGGTTCCTACTGTAAATCTTCAAAAATACCTCACATATAGTTTGTTAGGGACTATTTTTGGTGGCGGATTAATCCACATTTGGTGCTGTAGTGAGTATTTGGTGCAGCAGGCTCAGAGAAATAAGATAAATCAGGATACAAAAAATTTGAATTTTATTGAACAATGTAGAATTAACTTGAGGGAGTGAGTAGTGTCTTAACATGTAGAGAAGTGGGTCTGTATGTACTATATGATGAATCAGGTGTATGCCTCACTAGAGGGTTCAAAGGTCAGAGGTCACCTGAGGTCAGGCTAGAGGATCCTCTGGGAGAACAGACTGTTTGTTTAGCACATTCACTGTTCTTCCCTGAACGCTTTGTTTTTATTTGGATTCCTAAAAAGCTTATATATGTTTTTTATTCATTATTCAGCCTTTTTATTAAAAACACAGCAATTTCCACACTTGATTTAAAAGTGTTTTCCTGGTCGTGTGTGCCGCTCCCTCAGGCTGCCTCTGGTTTCTATTTTTACTCCTGTAGTTTGAATTAACACAACAAAGACGCCTTAAACACAGAGGCAGCACCTCGCCAAGCGAACGGAATCATGGGAAACAGACGAGAGGTTTTGTATTGATAATGGAGATGACAGACCAATTTAATGGGTTTAAGTCCCTGTCAGTGCTGAAGTGCCCCTGAGCAATGTGCTGAGTCGCCATCAGGGAACAGTTAAACTGAAATGATTCAGTGCGCAAATGAGGTCCATCCTGGGACGGTTGAAATGGTTTTTAATGGGTTTGGCTTCAGGACAAAAACAACTTACTGGCAAATGGGACTAAATTGAAGGAGAAATCCACCCTGAAATAGAATTTACATGCTAAAAGATATCTGAATCTGGGCCTTATGTACCATAGTCCATTGACAAAAACAAGAATTTTACCAAGCAGAACACAGGAGCTGCCTGAATACCACTGCCTCCATCTGTTAGTTTGTGTTGTTGTGTGACTCAGTGGTGGAAGAAGTATTCAGATCCTTTACATAAGTAAAAGTATCACACTATAACACAAACTAACTAACAGATTGAGGCAGCAGTTCCTGTGTTCTGCTAGGTAAAATTCCTTTTTTTGTCAATGGAGTCTGGTAGTGATATATTGCGATATTTCTGGTTAAACAAAAATATATTTTTGATGCATTCATTTACATTTTAACCCATCGTGCTTACATGAAATGTGTTTAGAAAGTTTGTTGACAGCCTTCAGGCATGTTATACTCTCATATAAAAATCTCCAGGTTTTTGTTGTAAATTTTGGTACCTGAGCAGCTATAATCGATATTTCTGGTGTTTCTGGTGGTGATGAACCTACAGATAATTATAAGCTTCCCTCGGTTTTACAGATGAATTATAGATGGTTGATCGAATGAATTAATTCTGAAATCTGAAGTAGTGATTTGTGTGAACAAGTTTTCCTAATGTTTCTCCTGATGCCTGCTGGGCTCTGTACAGTTCAGTAAGTGACAGGCTCTTTTAATCTGAATGAGGGTGGTGGTGTTATTTTCTGCTTCAGTGTCAAACTGCTTCCTGTTTCTGTTTCTGGTCGTCTCCTCTGGTCGTGTCTGCTCTAATCTCCTCCTGCAGGGAAACACAGATCTGACTCTGCACAGGAGCTTCAGCGGTTTGAATTTTAAAGCGTTGAGCGTTGGCTGAGAAAACGTAGTAATTTAATAAAAGTTGAGCGTAGAGACCAAAACAGAGGTGAACGCTACAGAGAGGCAGCCGACTGTCCTGAAGCGACCCCGGCTTCTCGGCATCAGGTGTGCTTATATGAGCACGTCAGTGACACGTACATATGCGCACAGCTGCAGGTATTCAGTCTTGTCCATACACACATTTACACACTGACTAGATGAGTGTGCGTGTGTGTGTGGTGCAGTACAGTGCTGCAGTGCATCTCCAGCAGATATTACATTTCATTCTGTTGCTGCAGACTGTCCTCAGCAGAAAAACGATACCCTACATCATTTGTTCTGATACTTACTTACAGTATTTTTTACATTTTTCCTGATGAGCGCCCTCTGGTGGTTGTATAAATAAAGACTGTCTTCTGTCTGCAAAGGATGAAGTAGTATGATGTCTTTTATAGAGCCTTAACACCTCTCTTGACTCCAGAGGCCCCCGTTCATATTCAGACTCCTGCAACTGTATTGGAAGTAGAACTAGAAACACTGTGTTCAAAACCTTATTTGAATAGAAATATGTATTACCAGCAAAATATACTGAAAGGATCAAAAGTGAAAGAACACACTGTGTAGAAAAATGGTTCCTGTCAGCGTTTTACATTTATAAATGACGTTTTCAGCTTTGCGACAATCTACAAGGGTTTTTAAATAGTTTAGGAATCAGAGGAATTTTCTCAACCCACAAAGGAACACGTAATCCTTCAGTTTATCACAGACATTCACATCAGAATCACCAAATTTGGTGAAACATTGTTTCCAGTGAACAGGAAGGGTATGAAAAATGTAATCAAACAACAAACTAGTAACGTAAGTTGCTAGACAAGTGTAGTGGAGTAAAAAGAACAATATTTACCTCTGAAATGCAGTGGAGTCGAAATGTAAAGTTGCATGAAATGGAAATACTCAAATGAAGTACAAGTACTCTGAGTTTGTAACAGTCAACATCAAGACTTTCTTTCCCTGAGTTTAATCAAGTAGTTCTAACTTCTTCTTAAAGAGTAACTGAAACTAAATCTGCTTTTCTGAAATAATAAATTAAAAGTTAAGTTATTGTTTTGTGTATTGATTCAGGTCTAATTACAACAATTGTTATTTGCCTTTTTCCACTGATGCTGAAGCTAGGCTAACAGCTTTCCATTGTAGCCATTGCCAGAGATGCTTCAGCTCCCATCATAGTGTGGCTGGTGTAGAGCTAGTGAGGAGCATTGATAAGACAGAGCTGTTTTTAGCCACTTTTTAGCCATATTAGCATCATGGTTCTAGGAGTAGACTGAAACAACAAGACCTTAAGATACAGTACCTGAACTCCTGGGGCAGTGATTTACTCTCAACCACCTGAAAACCGCCCCCCTGTACACGCACAGAATCACATCATCTGCAAAGAGTGTTCTGTGCATGTTAGCATTTTGACCCTTAGCATTTAGCATGAAGCGTTGCTGTGTCTGGGCACAGACTCACAGAGCTGCCAGTGTGTTCTTTTGTAATTATTGGTGAACTGGTCCTTTAATGATAGAGGCGACAGATCAGAGACCACGCGGTGTTTAATTTGAATCCCTCTGTTGCTGCTCTGCCAGAAATATTTTAGTTACGTTGCATTTTTCTCCCCATCTTGTGTGTGTGTGTGTGTGTGTGTGTGTGTGTGTTGCATTCCTCTCCATATGCTTCTGATCCCGGGCCCCTCCCACTCTCTGCTAAAATCAGCAACACACACACACACACACACACATGCAGAGTGACAGCGTGAAACCTGCGTTGTCATAGCAACACCTCACTTGACTCTGCGACCGTCCCTCCGCTCTCCTCCCCTTCTGCCCCTCCCCTCTGGTTACATGGCAACCGTCTCCAATCCACAACATCTTCCCGCTTCTTCCTCTTTCTCTCTCTCCCGATCTCTCTCTCTCATTTTCTGTAATTGTTAGAGCCAAAGTTGATTATGAACGAGGGAGCAATGCAGGACGGACGGATGGATGGAAGGAAAAAAGAGAGGAGGGATGGGGGGAAGAGAAAGGGAGGATGTAAGAGCTGAGAAACGAGGATGGAAGATGGAGGGAGAAGGAGGAGAGGAAAAGAAAGGAAACAGGAGAGGATCGAAAATAGGAGGAAAAGAGTAAAAGAAGGAAGGAGAGAAGGAGGAGAGAACAAGGGGAAAAGAAAGGAAGAAAGAAAGGATGGAAAGGACAAAGATAAGAGAAGGAAGGAGAGAAAGATGGAAAGGAGTGGAGAGCAAAAGGGAAAAAGGAAAGAAAGGAAGGTGACAAGAGGTAAGACAGAGGAATAAGAGAAAGGGAAAAGTTTGAGGAAAAAGGGAAAGAGAGAAATTGAAAATAAAAGAAAAGATGGAAAGAGGAATAGCATATTATATATTATAAATATTAAAAGAAAGGAAGCAAAATTTAGGATAGAGAGGGATAAAAGAAAGAGTGAGCAAAAGAGAAAGATGATGAGAGATCAGTAAAATAATGGATGTGTAGAAAGAGGGATAACAAAAGGGAGGGAGAGCTGTTGTTTACATTATTAATAATCTTTTCTTCCTCATTATCTCCCTTTCCTCCTTTCCTTCCTCTTCCTCTTTATCCTTTCGCTCATCTTCCCATTTTTCTTTCCTTTCATGCCTCGTCTCCCTTTCTTTCCCCTCCCACTTTTATGTCATTTCCTTCTTCTCTCTGTCCTCCCCTTCATCTCCCCTCTTCTTCTCCTCTTCCTCCTCTCTTCCTTCCTCTCTCTTCCTCTCTTCTCCTCTCCTCCCCTCTCCTTCTCCTTCCTCCTCCTCTCCTCTCCTTTCCCTCTCCTCGTCCCTCCTTCCTCTCTCCTTCTCTCCTTCTTTCCTGCTTTTTCCAAGGTAACAAAACACACCAGAAACTCGTATTAAAACCCCAGGTTTCAGAGAAGAATTATTATTGTTGAACACAGTCAGCAGAAATAAAGAAGTATTAAAAAAATATCTCAGAAACCGAAAAAGTCAGGTAAATATGTCTTGAAGACAGAAACAGGAAACTGGGATTTATGAGGATAATATACTGTTTAAAAAGTTTTAATCAAACAGGAGGAAATAGTGCATTTGCTGGGGACTATTTTAGTGGCGGATTAATCCACAGGCAAATTGATCACTTGATGACTGACTGAATAAGATAGATGAGGCTTTGACGCCAGTTGTAGTATCTCAGTGTCGGCCATGATCAGGAGCTGAACAGAATTTCTAAACGTTAATGAAAGGAGAGCTTCAGTAAGCCCTATCTTATCTCCTTAGCAGAGGAGACACTGGACCTTCCTTTACCAAAGGAAAGGAGAGGATGGTCCCACAGTTCTCGCAGCAGTGTTTAAAGTGACACACAATTATTATTTTTCATCATTATTTAATGGTCAACTTATTTAACTCTGTATATTCTTTTCATGTTATAATATTAGTGTTGACAAGAAACCTTTATTGAATTGTAGCCTACAGCACTGAGTTTGTCACTCAAGGCCTTCCATGGGTTGTAAATAGTTGGTTGAAAAAAAAAACAATTTAGTGTCAGTGCAGTTGATTCTAAATATTATGGCTCCCTTTTCCTAATCTCATCAGTTCTCCTCCGTGGTTCCTTCTTTTCACCTCATGACTTTTCCATCAAGGCCGAGAAAAGGATAGGAGATTTTTTTACTATTCGACTGCGCCAGACTGAAACATGGTATATTACCCCCATCCCCGGCTTTGGAGCAGGAAGTGCTCACACCAAACCCCATGCATAATTCTTGATATTCCCGCTAGCCTCCTGGGTTGAGATGAACGCTGGTTTTTAATGACTTTCTAAGTCTTTAACTGATCTACAGTTCAGCATCACAGCAAAGTTGAAGACTTGCTGTTCTTAGTGAAACTTTATTGATATGTGGTCTCAGTTTTTGGGGTGAACTGACCTTTAACCTTGAATAACTTCCATTTTAACGCAGTTCACTTCTCCCTTTCGGAGCTGGAATGGTGAGATGGGGACACGTGACAGACTGAAAAAGCAAAGAAGAGGGAGAGAGGACAAATTAAAGATGGAGACTGGAAAAACAATGAAGACTAAGGGACAGCACAAGAGGGATTAAAAAGAGATGGAGGAGGAGGAGGCAGCTATGAGAAGTAATGATGAATTATAGAAGCTTGTCCCAGGCTTGAGAGTCAGTGGAGGGAGGAAAAGGTGGGAGAATGGATGGATGAATATTGGGATGGAGAGTGGAAAGAAAGGCAATGGAAAGAGAGGGAAGACAAAAGGAGGGAATGGAAAAGGGATTTAAAAAAGAGCCATTGAGATGACAGAGAATGTGGGTCAATACATTTTGTCATCGAGCAGAGCAGAAAATAGAAATGCCCTAGTTCTGTTGCCATGGGGAAACCAAGGGAAGCTCTTCATGTTTCATGCTTTGTCTACTGTAACTGTCCTGAGATTGAGGGATGGATAGAGAGAGAGAGAGAAAGAGAGAGATTGGTTTCAAAATCAGTAAAAAAGAGAGGAGGCTGGAGCAGCTGTGCTGATAAAAACAATAATCATCAATAATCAATAATGTTGCAGTTTTAGGTGTTTCGGGATTCTCCCAGAGTTTTCATTTTACAGTGATCTGTAAACCTGACAGCTCAGAGGGGAGCAGCTGGAAATTCTTGAAGATCCTTTTTGCAACATCACTATATATAACATTAGACTCCACTGACAAAAAGACAGTGATTTTACCGAGCAGTACGCAGAAGCTGCTGGAATACCACGGCCTCCATCTGTTAGTTAGTTAGTGTTATTATGAGACTTTCAGTGGTGGAAGAAGTATTCACATAATTTGAATAAGTTGAATAAGTAAATACCACACAATAACACAAACAAACTAACAGATCAAGGCAGCAGTAGACCAGCATCTGATCTGCAAAATTGCCATTTTTGTCAATGGAGTCTGGTACTGACACAGACCTCATATGGAGGAGATCTTGATGGATGACGGTTCACAAAAGACTTTTTATTTACACCGCTGTTTGTTTCGCCCAAAACAACAAGACAGTATTTGTATTGGCGGTTCCTTGTTGCATCAGCATGAATCAAATAATCTAATCAGTCTAGTTTGATGGTGGTTTCACTTGGTAACGATCGATGCTGGAAAAAGCAGAGATACAAAAAGGCTTTAACTACTTTTTTTCATATTAAATATATGTTCTAGCACCTGAAACAACAAAACACTTTCACCTGCAGCTGGTTTGCAGTTTCCTGAGATTTGTTGTTGTTGACGACGTGATTTGGTCTATATTAATAGTGATTTTCATGGGTTTTACTAGTTAATGAGTCGTGTTAACGCAGCAATATGTCACGCTGAAAACCCCAATATGCCGCCACACGCCACACACTTTCATAAATGCATATAAGTTTTAATGCCGTTATTCAGCACATCTAAACCGAACGCTAAATTTTTCGGTCGTTTTTGTCATTGGCGCTGTGACACTTCGCCTCTCCTGGTTCTCAGCCAGCTGGTTCGCAGATTAAGAATATAAAAACAGTCAGCTGTCAACATCACCTGCCGTCATTACCCTCTCTGTCGGCCAGCTGAGCTCCTCCTCTGCAGCCAATCAGCATCTCATCATCGGGAAAAGAGAGAAGGAGCACAACACTTGGTTTTCTGTTTTGATAGCTGACAGTCTATGAGATTCTACTTCATGGTCAGATGCCGTGAACACAACAAACTCTCAGAACTCTTGCTGTTGTTTCTTTAATTACCTGAAATAAATCATCGCCCAGTTACTGCATCTTCCTCTCAGCTGAAGTTAACAGACGCAGTGAGTGCAGCAGCTTTCAGCAATGAGCAGCTCAGACTGGCAGCTGTACCCATTTACGAAGTGAGCAAAATGTATTCTCGTGACCTTTACAAAACTTTATGGAAATATTAAATGTAAGTCTATACTGTATGTCTCTCATTAATACAGAGAGCAGCCTGTTATTTTTATATGAATGGGATCCCTTTATAAATCTTGGATGGAAAGACGATACTGGGTTTTTTAAGGTAAATATTTCTTGACTGTAACTCTAACTATCATTCTGTGTTTTCAACCGCTTATTATTTTTAACACAATGATAGAAACAGGTCACACAGTTGCAGAATCACACTCTTCAGGATCTGGTTTAAAAGATGTTTACACGATTTAGAGGTGCTTCTGGGAGGCAGCACAGTAGTTAAAGCATTTTGTAAAGTGGTGTAAACAAAAGATTGGAAGGTTCTTCTATTAATCATCTTTCAAAACCATGTTGTTGGCAAAAGTGTGGGCGAAGGGACTGAACTGTGTGTTTAATTCCTGTAATGTAGGTCGCTAACGTTAGCTACAATTGCTGAGGTCAAGAATTAGGGCAAGTCATTAGCTATTAGATGTTACCTTGCAAATATTGTTAGTGGCTACGCAAGCTCGCCCTGGATGCTACTATATCAGGGTTCAGGTTAATGTTAGGATTTGTTCTGTCCATTATCTGTGGATTTGTGGAAGTTTGGGTTAGGTTAGATAGATAGATTTATATTAACCAGAAACATCACATATATCACCACTAGACTCCATTGACAAAAACAGGTGAGTTTTACCACTGTTTAAAAAAACACTACATATTTGGGAGCGGTTATTATGATTAAAGTGTGACATGCAGAGCTAAAATGGACACCTCATCAGTGTTTCATCAGAAGCCAGTTTGTAGATGCAAAGGGCAATGAGATTGATTACCTTATTATCACAAACTGATAGGGTGCTAATAGATTTATATGAGGTCTCCTAGAGGAGATGGATCTGCCTCTGTAAATCGTTTAATCACTCCGAAGTCGATCTTTTTTATGCATCTGACAATTACCCAATCAACACTCTCTCAGCTGTGGAATTATATTGGTACCTATCCGTCAAAGACTATTATTCTAAACTGATCCGATAGAGAGAGAGATAAACCGCGCCCGTTTAGCTACATTGTTAGTTTTGACATTCACAATAAAGAGTATTGGAACTGAGCTATATGGAGAAACAGAGAGAGTTGAGAAATGGAGCTGAGGCAGAGTTCATTAGTGCTGTTTTTTATCAGTATTGATTACTATTGAAGTTCTGGCGACACTGAGCTGAGCTGTAATTGGCATTGGAAGGGGGACAAAGGTGAGGGGAGGGGGGGTATAGAGAACAATGGAGAAAGGAGGGCTAAATCACAATCCTTAATCTGCACCAACACCCTTAATAAATCGAGAGATTTAAACCTTAAATTGTTAATCTAAAGACACCGTGAATCGTCGCAAACTGGGGCCGTGGAGCTTATAAGATGTGGGTGCTTATGAGGGCAAAGGCTCCAACGAAAAAGATGCCACTGAGATGCATTATGCTAAGTGCAGCATACAGTGTTAGTGCTAAAGGACCCAGCGTGGTCCTTCTGCCAAAACATAAGCTGTGTTGAGCTGTGCTCTTGTCCCCAGGAATACTCTTACTACTTCCTGCAAACACTGTGGAAAATCAGGAAACAGTTTTGTCATTTTTAAAAATTTTAACGGCTGCCATTGCACGTATCGTGTTCTGTTTTATTCTACTATTCTCTTACCTGTTGAGAGTGTGTTTTAAGAAGGGAGAAGAAGAAGAATGGGTTAGTTAAATAAATAACAATGGTGGTGGAATGAGTCTTTTGGAACCTGAAGTGTTGCCCTTTGTGGCTGGTGGCTGTGGTATAGGTTATCGATACGACATGGGCCAAACTGAAGATTGTTTGTTATTTTAGGTAGTTCTTGTCAACACAGATGTATGTCTACTTTTTCTTGTAAGTTTGGTTTGATTAGTTATTTGATGATATAATAACAGTGTGATGTCATGTACAGACTGGGAACCATGATGAGAGCGAAAGACTGAATCAAGTCAGAATATTCCCATTCATCCAGGTCATAGTTGGTCTCAAGGAAATTTCAATCGAACGCAACTGACTTAGTTATTGTCTAGAAGACGCTTCACCTCTCATCCAACAGGCTTCCATCAGTTCATGCTTGCATCTGACCAGCCAGACCAGTTGAAATTTCCTTGAGATAAAAGATCTGAATCATTTTCTGCTGCAGGATGGAGGATATCTAGCACGCCCAGGGTGTGTCAGTACACTACAGATCCCCTGTCTGGTTTCAGGTGTACCGAGCCCGACACCCAATGTACCACCCATCAGCCTTTTACCATTCTCGTTATTTTTTTATTAGCAAAGACATCAATGTTGAGTGACGCCAGCAGCTTCTCATTCCTAGCCTGTGCTGATTGTTGGGCTTGTCATTGAAACGACCTGACATCACCAGTGGTTGATTATATCAGCTGTACATACTCAATACTAGCGTGTAACAGCCTTTGAAAGTTTAGTCTCTCTGTAACAGCTCTCATGACCGCCAGTGAACTGTGTTTTCAGCTGATTGCCTATTGGCACAAATAGAGACCCACTTCAGCTTTTTTATGCAGATCAAACTATTTGGAGCCCATTAAACTCAGAGTTTAAACAAGCACTAGAAAAATTGTGTAAAAAGTCTTGCAACCAATGAAAGATAAACTTATGAGTGGAAATACAGAGATTCAAAAGAATTTAGAATCAGTAAAATGCTTAGAACCTCGACCCTAATCCCAGGATAACTCTAGCTGGACAGGCACATATGCTCCAAGGTATATTCCTGTAGATTTAAAGCAACATGATGTAACCATTTAACCTTAAATAACAGCCTAGAGTAATTAAAACCATGTCATTCCAGCCAGGAAACTTAGAAAACATCTAGAAATATAAACAGATTGATAGTCTTTTTTTTAAAATTACTGGTAATATACTGGTTTGTTTGTTGTTTGCTTGTTTTTTAACTGCTCTTAACAACAAAAAAAATTAGCAAGAATTAGAAACAGAGTTTGGTGTACTTTGTACTCCAGAAGCTGGGGACTTGGGTAATATACACCGTGTTTTCATGCAGTTTCAATTCTATGAGTAGGACTTACTTTTGAGTGCTGATCTTGTTTTCTGTACATGAAAACTGGGCCTTTATTGCTTGACCCAGAGCCCAACAGAATTAATTACTACCTTGGCTGCAGTAAGGCGCTGCTGCCCAGTGGAGTTACATAGTGTTGCTTTAACATGAACTACGAAATGCACATCTTACCTCAGGATCACTTTTTAAAATCTGCACGCTCCCAACATAAATGGAAGTGCGATATTAACTGGCGGAATCGCCCTTACGATAAAATATTGCTGTCTTTTACTGGATGAACGTTTGTCCCAATCATAGCAAGTTTGGAAGGGAGTTTTGTGGAGGAAGGGAAGAACAGAGGAGTTATATATAAACACGTACAGTATAAAGAGAGAGAGGGAGAGAGAGAAGAGGATGAAGCGATGAAGGAGGGATGATGATGATGATGATGATGATGCGCCTCTGACGAAAAGCGAGGGAAGGAGAGAGGCTGAGGCAGCACTGGAGTGTCTCTCTCTCTCTTCTATCCCTCCCTCTCTCTCTCCCTCCCCTCTCTCTCTGGCCGGTCGCTCGGTCTCCTCCTGGTTGTTGCAGCGGCAGCAGCGTTGATCAGCAGCAGCAGCAACAATGTGGTGCATCAACTGTGCCTCGGACAAAACGCCCGCGATCCTGCACAACAAGCTGCTCTACTGGTAAGAAAAACAACCCCAGAGAAAGAGAGGAAGAAAGAAAGAGAGATTAAAAAAGAGGGAAATTAAACCACCTTTTGAACCAACACGTCGCTGTTTCCCTGCCTCCTCCACGCTGACTGACTCACTGCGTGTTTTCCGCCTGAGATGCCGCACTGCTGCGCGCCTTTTCCTGTCACCGTCGTGTTGTGTGTGTGTTTTTTCCCCGAGCAGCTGATGGTTGTAAATCTTAATGAAATGCGACATGACAGCTTGTCGGGGCTGGTCCCGGGATGTCACGGTGTTTTGGTTGCGGAATGAAAAGTAGTGATACGGCTCGTACCGGTGGTATTTATGCGTTGGAGTTATCGGTTTGTGACCGTTAACGCGTAGGGGAGGAGGTTTTGGCCACTGTTTACCTGTCGTGTGTGCGCGTGCATGCTTGTGCTTGTGCGCGTGCCTTTGTCTCTCTACCTGTCTCTCCATCTCACGGTCACTCCTCCTCCTCCTCCTCCTCTCTCCTTCATACAGCATGTCTCTACCTTTTCTCCTGCCTGTGTGTTGGTGCAACCTGAAAGTCCTTAAACTTTTTAAAACGACCATGAAGGAAAAATCTGCCTCCAACCAGACCGGAGTAAACCCCAAAACCTGCCCTTCAGCTTTACCTTAAAGCTGAGGAGTTGAACACCTGATTGGACATTTAAAGTGTTGTGTTGTTTGCAGAATTTAAGTCACTTAATTAAACAATTTAAGGCACTGGAGGTCGTTTAAAGACGGATCCACTGTCTGAGCTGGGGTCACTGTAATGTCCTGCAGCATCTGTCTCTGTACCCACACTTGAGGCGTTTGTAAGTGCCTACATGCGTCATGTCGCTGCCAACAGTCCAAGTGGTTTGGTTTCATTTTGTTTTCACACACTGGGACGACTAATACAATTAAAATGAGCTGTTCTGAAGCATGTTGGTCTGTTGTTACTGAAGAAAACAACACAGTGTGTACTTAATTTTGGGATTACAGCGTCAGCGATGCAGTATTAATCTTATCAGTCTCTTTAAGGATAGATTTTCAGTTTTACCTGATTCCTGTGTGTGGAGATTTTCCCATCATCGCACTGTGTTTGGACTTTAAATAGTCGAGTCAGTTTATTTATAGAGCAAATTTAAAAACAGCAAATGTTGACGAGACAGACGGAAGAGAACAACCATCAGATAAAAACAGTTATAACTGAGGATCAATGAGTAAATTAATAAAAGCATTGAAACTCAGCAGTGTGTTGTGCCACCTGCGGTTGGGCTGGTGTTGCTCAGTTCGTCAGAGACAGTGATGAATTGTGGGATACACTTGGTGGCGTCAGGATAAGTGAGCGTCAGATGTGGGTTCAGTGAGCTGCATGTTGGCATTTTCCAGATGTGGGACGCTCTGGCCTGAAGGCAGATGAACACACTTAAAGGATAAGTTCACAAATTTAGAACAACAGTCAGGTGCCGACAGGAAGAGTGGAACAGGTTTTTATTTGCTGTTAACGTTTCTTTCTGTTCATACTGGACGCTGAAGGATCCCTGTGGAAATACATCTGAAGCTAATCAGAGGATTCAGCAGTTACAGTATTCACATTACAGATTCTCTTCCACTGTAGCTCAGCACATTAATACCGTCCAGGGAAACTCAAAGAGGGGGTTCCACACTAAATCCACTGTAACTGTAAGAACTCCACTTGGTTGGATTAACTCAGAAGCATCTGAAGCCTCAGATGCTGTGGATTTCACTTACATTAACGTGCATTAGGAAGGGATCTTTTATAGTCCAGTGTGGATTAACCTGAAATTATGTTTATATACAACTAATTTGCAACAGAAAATATGGTTTCTAGGAAACCATTTTCTTACATTTCCTTTAAACATGATGAGGAAATGTTGTTAATTTACATATTTGGTGAGTTCCAGCATTATTAAAGAGTTTTCTGCTCTCACAGCTCTTGGTTCAGGTTCAGGGAAAGGTCTTGGTCTTGTTTAATACAGTAAAAGTTCACATTGACTTAAGACACAACCTGTTTATTTATATTCAACAAAAACCTACATCTTTTCCTGACCTTCACCAAAGAGCTTTTGTTGCCTGAACCACTGAGTTTTGTACCACTGCAGCTCACCCCAACCACCTCCTGGTGACTCTGCTGCCATTCATTAAAAAAGAGACATTACCTCTGAGTGTTATCCAGCTACTAAGAAAACAGTTTAGTCACATATGAAGGTAATTTCAAGGAGACAGGGTTTTAAGAACAAGAGGAACAACAAGAATGAGCCCTGAAACCTGGAAGGAAATTAGCATTTTAGCACTTCCTGTTCCCTCGTCCCACAGTCTGAAATAAGGTCTGTGGTTTTAACACAAGCTCAAGATTTTATTTTTTATTTTCTGGAATAATCCAAAACACAGTGAAAAATCCCATTGGCTTTTTATCGAGGGAATCCGGGTGATGCTGACTTCAGGGTTGGACTACAAAATTAAGTCATCCCTGCGGCTCTCTATTAGCAATTAGAATTTTAGCAGAAGTTACCTGAGTAACCTGAGCTCTGAGTCAAACAAATGCTTGTCCGATGTCTGGAGAAATGCTTGACTTTAGTCAGTTAGGACAAAAAAGAATGAGATACATATAATTCATGTTCCTGGAAACATCCACATCATCAAGAGAAACAATCAGGAACAAACTGATTGATTTTTTAAATTTGATTTGGGAATCAATGCAAGCTTATGTAAAATGTTTAGTTTAGTAACTTTGCCACATTTAACAGTTAAGACAGATTGAACACATCAAAATTAGGCAATAGATTTAGGTTCCGCTCTCCCTGTTTTCAACTAGAACGTTCTCCCTCTCCTCTATGTCTCTTGTCCTCTCCCTCTCTCTCTCGTTATGCAGGGTTATGGGGTTAATCTGCCTCAGTAATGAGTCTGCTGTCAGTGTGGACAGAATCAGGCGGCTGTGAAGCTGATCGCTGTTTTAACATTTTCCTCTTTGACCCCGTCAGACCTCGCAGTCACACTGTGATCCTGCTAACAGGCCGACAGACAGACAGACAGACAGATGACAGCTTGTGTTGGACACTTTCATCCAAAAACAGACAATAAAATCACAGTTTGTGACAGTTGGAGAGTGTAATCGCACATACAGGCTCTTTATAGCCTTTTACTGTGAGAGGTGTAACACACAGAATTGTTTATTTGAAACACTTCTCTTCGACAGTTTTCATAACAACATAAACCATAAACTCTAGAAAGAACCTTTTATTATATGGCAGTTTTTTGACAAGTTTGAGCATGAGAAATCAGACTATAAGAAGGTGAAATAAGATGAAGCTTTAGACACCCACAGCCAGTTCTGTTTTGGATTCGGTTTGAGTCTCTCTAGTGTAAAGAGTCTTAAGCGCTAGAGTTGAAGGCAACTGGACTTCTTTTAGTTTTCTGGAAGATGTTTCACCTCTCATCTGAAAGGCTTCATCAGTTCTGTGTAGTGTAAAGAGCAGTCCCTGTTAAGAGGAGGGGGTGGTTGGGACTGGTCGACAAAACACAGGACTTGAACTTTGGAACTGCTGTTCATTTCTTGTTTGAAACCGAAATAATCGCTTATTATTGCAACCATGACAATGGAGGTCTTATGACCGTAAAGAAGTACTTATTTGTTACCTAAACCACGATTTTTTACTAAACCTTATCAACCTCTGACTGTTTCATAAGGTTAACTACATGTCTATCATCGTTTCCATGTTAACAAAGGTCCGGTATCAGTCCAGGATGTATCAGAGGGTAGGGACAAACGACCTGTATGATCAATGATCATTTTGTTGTTGTTTATCTTTTTGGCCACTGGGTGGCAGTAGAAACAAGTTGTGAACCCAGCACTGACTTATCATCGACTTTTAAGTTGAATCTAAGTCCAGTATTCGCTCTGTTTTGGCTCTGTTTTTGGTCTCCACCACCTCTTGAGGGAAATATCTGGCTCTTTAGCTGCTAAATGCTCCATTATGTTCACCAGCTGCTCTCTGACTGTGTCTGCTGCTGTTTGATGCTGAGCAGGTAGTGGACAGTGGTACTTTTTACAGCTATTTCTCTGAAAAGAGTGGTAGAAAACGATGCTATGAGAGCAGTGAGAGTGGAGCAGAACAGTGAAGTTGTGGTCTAGACAGATAAACAATGAGCTGCAGATTCAGTTGATAATTCTCTGTAGCTTCATCACTACCAGAGACAGATTTCATACTGTCACATTGTCATTTCCAATATCGTAACTCTTCACTCTTACAGAGGGAGTATCTGGATAAAGCCAAAGGACATTTGCTGAGTTGACAATTGTACAAGGTGGATCTTCTGTGTTCCAGATAATGTTAGATAATGAATTCCAGCTGTTTGTTCAGAACAGATGTGTAAAGTTTTGTGTTCACTTCTTTTGTTCCAATAGTTTTATTCCTCCTAGGATACTGTGGTGTTTCAACACAGACATTTACAGTCATTGTTAAAACATCATTAGTGATCTAAGTGTCCATGATGTAGCTTCATGTCAGTACCCAGAGGGGTCATTTTTAGCCGGGTGGTACAGGTGGGAACCCAGCCCCCATTCCCAGCAGTGTGGTGCTTCATTAGCTCTCTGCTCTGCCGCCGGTGGGAGTGTTGAAGAAGAAAAGACATAAACTGAGTCACGCAGGCTGTTTGGGAAGCGTTGCTGAAGGAGTTGACTCAGCAGCATTGTTGCTTTAATCCCAGATGAGCGAGGCTGTTGCCTGGAAACCTCTTAGCTGATTCTGACCCCGACTCCACGACTCCCTGACTCCGGCTTTCTGGGACAGACCCAGGCTTTAAGGTAGTAACGCTGAGCAGGACGGACGCTTCAGGGTGAAGGATGCTACAGGCTCCTGCGCTCATTGCAGGACATTATTATATATGAAAATGTTGACAGAGCAAACCACAGACTGATGATTAATCTATTCTTAGAGTCTGACTAGCAGTTGAGCTGAGGATATAACATTTTTCCAGAGGGAGACACTGGAGGAAAGGTCATTAAATACTATATATGTAATATATTCATCCTCTGGGGAGCAGGAATGTGATCTGTTCATTTCTTGGAAATCTACACATATTGTGGGGAGTAATACCCAGTTAATAGATTAGATTAGATGATTAGATAGATACTTTATTAATCCGCATGGGAAATTCACAAATTATAGGAAACTATAGGAACAAAAGAAGTATACTCACTTAGATATGTAGGTCTGTTATAGCCTGGCTTTTTGTTGGCAGATACCAATATTAATATTTAAGAGACTGCGACTGGTGGTCAAACTACAGAATGGAGACACTGTTTGAAAACATGTTTGGCATTTCTGCAGTTCAGGTTCTTGTTGTTTATTGGCTGACATGTTCAGCGGCTGTGGCTCAGGAGGTGGAGCTGGATGTTGGTTCAATCCCCAGCCCCCTTGGTCCTCTTGTCTTGTCCTTGGGCAAGTTACTGATCCCTAAATTGCCCCTGATGGCTGATAATGTTGGATCAGATTTGGATCTGGAGAGTATGGAGGCCAGGTCAACACCTTGGGCTCTTTGTTGTGTTCCTCGAGACATTTCTTTTGTCGGGGACTATTTTCAGCAGTGGATTAATCCACATTTGGTGCTCCAGTGAATATTTGGAAGTTTTTGGAAATAGTTAAGCTCTACAGCTCAAAGTGGGAGACGATTGACTTGGACTCTACTGTTAGTTTTGTTTAGACCACGACGACTCATGTTTTTAGTTTTACTGTATTTTGGAGATGTCAGCAAACTCCAATCCTAGCTTGGACCCTACCCACAAGAATAGGCAAAGTAGACACTGAGCTGTTTCTACCAAAAATGTAAAGATAAGTTTAATATCTCTTCATTCTCCTGCATCAAACAACCAAACAAACTAATTATCGCCTCAAAGGTCTTTAATAAAAAACCCACTGAATAAGTTCTCTGTTTATTATTCCCCCTTTTTGTTTTTCACCTTGATGTCATCAGTTCCTTGATGGAAAAACAAGGGCGTAAAAAAAAGTCTGATTTAATGGGTTTTCATTTCACACCTTTAGGCAAGAAAAGAGCGTTTGAAAGGAGGTGAAGCTGTTTGATGTTGACTCAGATCACAGGAAACACTGACGTCACATCCAGGAGCGAGGGGGAAGGAAATAAGATCAGTGTGACAACAGAGCAGCAAGTACACAATCACCAGGTTTACAGCGCTGATTTATTAAAGCTTTGGAATAACCACCATTTTGCTAAAATGCAGCAGCTCTTCCAAAATGGCTTCTAGCTAAAAAAGAAACTGAATGAGTAAATGGTCAGGAGATTTATTCCTCCCCACAAAGTGATAGCTACTTTGGAGCTGGACTCTCCAAATCTTTATTTTGGCTTTTATACTTGAGGAGTTTAATTGTGTGTCATTCTTTTGCTGCAGAAGCAAGAAAATGTGTTCACATGGCCGTAAAATCCCTAAAAGGCCCAGCAAGATCCACCAAGAGTCCCAGCTCTCTAAGTTTCTTGTCTGAAAATGCCTGGCCAGTGTTCAAAAAGAACCTCCACATTTCTCTCTGTCACCTTAACCTCTCAGACTCTGCTGACTGAGCATTTAAGTTATGATTTCTCTCCCCTCAAGTTT
Source organism: Lates japonicus (assembly GCA_033238685.1). NCBI lineage: Eukaryota > Metazoa > Chordata > Actinopteri > Centropomidae > Lates > Lates japonicus. The sequence continues at coordinate 7,777,215 of BRZM01000009.1, forward strand.
TTATTTTTCTCCCTGAACTCCTCCAACAAGTCACTTTCTTACTCTTTAATGGGACTGCGTCCTCAGATCAAACAGCCTCAGGTTTTTAACTAAACCATGAAGACTATTCCCACCTTGCCACAGATGTCCACACCTCAGAGTCTGTGTGTGTTTGGGAAGCACAGAATAACTCAGAGCAGCATTAAAACAAGAACCAACAACTCTCTGTGACAGCTTATCTTTGTTTCGTCAGGGTCGTAATCAGAGTCTGACTCGATTAATACAAATACAGGGGATTAGTCGTCAATCTTTGGGTTTATCATTGCATGTGTTCGCATTAATCTGGCTGCTTTTTGGTGTTTAAATGCTGTATTTTATGAGCCACTAGGGACACAAGGTGATCCAGGAGTGTTTTACTGTTGGGTAAGAACCACAAAAGAATTAACCCAGCAGATCCACAGAGTCTTCTGACAGAAACTTTATCTAAGATTGCTGAACTCTAGATCAGTTAAAAAAACTTAGACGCCATTAAAAACCAGCGTTCATCTCTGATATCCAGCCAGCAAACTGACGGAGTTTGGTGTGTTTGTTACAGCCACACCACTTCCTACTTCAGAAGCCGGGGATCATGGGTAATATACAGTGTTGGGCTGTGTTTCAGTTCAGTGAGTGGGACTATGCCGTCAAGAGATTGATAGGCTTTGTTTTCTGTACGTGAAACCACTTAATCACTTGGACTCAGAGCCCAACAGAGTTAATTACCACACTGCAAGGGGTGCTGCTGCTCAGCAAAGTTACTTTTTATTGGTTTAAAATAATTGGGGAAACCATCTTAGATTTGTGGTATTGTGGTAGATGTAAATACTAAATCATGATGTATGGAGTTTTTCAGTCTAGATGTAGGTCATGTTTAAATATCTGGAGTCACTGTCAGCTGATTCATTCACCTCCACCGCTAACAGAGTCACACTGTATGTGTTATTAAATTTATCAAAATATATAGTTTGAAGCAGGAATTTAAGGAAATGCAAAGTGTTGCAAAGTGTTGATGGGCTGATCAACAAAAATCAAGTGCACTTTGATTGTCAGGTGCTATGTTTTAAAAATTAAGTTTAATCTAAAATTAATAATTTGTTATTAACATACAGGACGTAGTATGTTTGTAATTAGATATTAACAAAGATATTGGCAGACATTATCTCGAGGCACTGTACACATAGAGCAGGTCTAGACTGTACTCTTTATATAATATATGATAATAATATTTGCAAAGAGAGATTAATAATAGTAATGATAGCTATAAAAATAATAATGACAGTTATAGTAGTAATAATAACAGTAATAGCAATAAGACTATCAATAATACTAATATATTTTAAATGTAACAGCTGTCGAGCAGGATCGTGGGAGCAGCAGGAGGCATGTCATCACAGATCAAACAGCTCCAGAGGCAGAAAACAACAGGAGTTTACACCTTAGTTGGCCGCCTTACTTTTGACCCACGTGTGTTTCTTTTGTTCCAGCTGACAGGGTCGAAAGTAACAACGCGTAACTTCCCTTCAAAATCAAATAATTCCAAAGCTGTTCCACATTGTACAGAACAGCACCTGTTATTGATTGAACACACGTGTGAGTTGTTTGGATGTTTATCTGTAAAGTGTTTCGTTTGTCCCGGCTCTCTCCAACAGCACGGCTTTTATAACTGGACACATCTTGGATTGGACATTACTTGGCTGATATGCTTATACCAATACTGTTTGTGACTGAAGCTCCTTCCTTGAGCTTAACCTCCCACTTAAACTTTGGCATTTCTGATTAAACTATGATCTAGTGTTTATGTCCGTGTTTACAGTGCATTAGTTGTCCGAGCAGAATCCTGATTCCTGCCCTGAATCTTCAAAGAACAGATGGTTTTAAGCCAAATCTAAGTGTATTACCATTTGCTATAAATGCTTCCAACATTATTCTTTTAAGTGGATTTGAGATATTGATTTTTTCTCCTCCCCTGTAAGACCATGAATATCCACAGAAAATCTCATGGAAATCTGACCAGGAAGGTGTTGGACGGACAGCACCAGGAATGCTTACAGAGCTTTAAAAAAAAAAACTCCCTGTTGGAAATAGGAGTGATAGAAGCCTGAGCATGTTTTTGTCTGGTTGGGTTGGACAGAAAGTGTCTTTGGCAGATTCAGCGTTCAGTCCTTCTCCTGTTTCCTCAGACAGACCGAGGCATGATGCAGCAAAATGCTAACTACCCTGCGCTATACAGTATCTGTGAGTGTGTGTGTGTGGAGGGCTGTGGGTGGATGATCAGGGCTTATTATGTCTGCTCAGCTCAGATCCTATATACACAGCGACCAGCTTTACTGCAGCAGGGGGAGAAACAGGCTCATATAAACAGCCTGCACTGCTCCAACTGTGGCTTGTAATGTGTGTGTGTGAGAGAGATTAATCAGTGTTTTGTGTTCTGCAGTATTTTGTGGGCTACAAACACCCCCAGAAGAGCAGAACAACCAGAAGGTGCTCAGATGTGTGTGTGTGTGTGTGTGTGTGTGTAGGCTGGCATGTGTTTGTGTATTTTAAATGCGTCGAGAAAATAACCGGCTGAGCGGGACGGCAACAGTCAGGCTTCCAGGGCTCGAAAATTAACACCCAACGCCAACCCTCCAAACTGCAGGTAAAAAATTAACTGAGGTGGTTGTGGCTGTTAACAGGACAATGTGGAATGAATCAGAGGCTAAATATTCCTGCAGTCTGTGTCCACAAACATGCAACAAGACCGCTGTGATGCCTTGATGCTGCGCCTCTGCGGGTCTGAGGTTTGAGCTTCTCGCCAGCCGTCGATACTGATGATTGATCTGTACAGGAAATCACATTAGGAAAACTGTAGTGAGATATTTGAGAAGGGCAACGCGACTAAAGGACAGAGACAGGAGGAAGGACAACATTATGGATAGGATTCCTACAGAGATAGAGTTTTTTGTGTAAGTGTAAGATCCTTTTTTGTTTAACCAGAAACATCACTATATATCACTACCAGACTCCATTGGAAAAAATTGTGATTTTACCAAGCAGAATACAGGAGTTGCTGTCTCAATGTGTTAGTTTGTTTGTGTTATTGTGTGACTTTCAGAGATGGAAGAAGTATTCAAATCATTTACTTAATTAAAAATATGATCCAGTAACACAAATAAACTAACAGATCAAGGCAGCAGCTCCTGTGTTCTGCTCTGTAAAATTGCTGTTTTTGTCAATGGAGTCTGGTAGAGATATATATAGAGATGTTGATCTGGTTGAACAAAAAGGATCTTACCATTTAATAAAGAGGTCTGTCGCTGTAGGAATCCTATCTATAATGTTGTCAGACACTTACAATAACAATCTGAGCCTGTCAGTGGCAAAAACAAGCCAGGTTGCCAGTATACCGTTCTTGCTCGGTGGTGGACTGATTCCAAACATTTTTGTCCCTATCAATCATTTACTCCCAGAAACATGGGACCAGTTATGAAATCACGAGTTACCACTCAGAAACAGACCAAGTCTGAGCAGAAAGCTGTCATGTGTACATAGCCACTGTTATTTAAGAGCTTCCAACATGGCCGCCTGAGGCTGTTACATCACCTGGAAGCCCTTTAAAGAAATTACAAAGCGTGATGAGCTGCAGATGGTCGCTGCTGCCCAAATGTTTTCACTCCTCCTCACTTTAACAGACAGGTGTGAGTGTTGAGCAGGGATATGCTGTGTTTCTCTACTTCTTAGTTACATTCAGACAAATATTTAGTGACTAAAGTCGGCTGAAATTATAAAATCATAGCTCAAAATGAGAAACAAGAAAGAATATCACACTTTTATCGCACACAACAACATATCCCAACTTTAAAACGTCTCTTTGATTGTTTTGTTTCTCTACTATGAAATTTAAGTCACTTTAACATCATAAGCTTCAGATTTAATGAGTCCAGCACAGGTAATCATTCAGTGACCTACTTTTCAGTTTAGTCTGACTGTCCAGGAACTGTACCAGGATCAGCTGGCTGAACCTTCAAACACCGACAGGAAAAGTTTCCAAAACCTGAACAGAAAAAAATCAGGTCAAGTCCAGTAACAGGAGAGAAATCAGTAACTAGTGTTGTTGAAATTTAGACTCATCAAGATTTTTGACTCAGTTTAATCAATAGATCATTGGGTGTTTTGTGTACTGTCTGCATGATTATGAAAATATATTTGGTTGTTTTCCATAATCGAGTAAGACGATGTAGATCAGGAGAGACCTGAGAATGGAGCCTTGGGGAACTCCAGGTCAGAATTAATTGGTTTTACATGGAAATGGTTCTTGAAGAGTACCATTCTCAAATCTCAAGAACTGAATTACATTGAATTACATTGTTTATGTCTTAACAAGCTGCAAAATATTAAAGTTTTATTCAGCAGCCATAACCGCTAAGTTTAGTGACCAGTTAATTCCAAACCAAACTACATTATTTGGCTCTTGTCTCATTAATAAACTCTCTGCTATTGGAGAAAGAAGACGAGTGGTTTTGAAAAGTGAAACAGGCTGTGAACCAAGTGACCAACTTATTTTCCAACCAATTCATACAAAGTATTTTGAATATATGACACTTAAAGCAACATAATGTAACCTTTGCTGAGCAGCAGCGCCCCCTGCAGCCAGGAGTGGTAATTAAACTCTGTTGTTTCTCTGAGTCTGAGCAGTTAAGTGGTTCTCATGTACAGAAAACAAAGCCTATCAATCTGTTGACTGATCTGAAACACGACCCACTGGTGTATATTACCCATGATCCCCGGCTTCTGGACCAGGAAGTGCTGTGGCTATAACAAACACACCAAACTCTGTTTCTAATTCTTGATATTCCCGTCAGTTTCCTCTCTGGATATCAGAGATGAACACTAGTTTTTAATGACTTCTAAGTCTTTTTAACTGATCTACCTGCCTCCATCTAATGTGAGCGCTGTAGACCTTCTTGTTGCTGCCCTTGAAGACATTTTCTGTCCCTTTAATAAGACATTATTAACAATGTATAAGAATTGAACCTCCTACATTATTTGGCATACCAAGGGAAGACATCCAGTGAGAAGCAGAATTTGTAACAATTCAAAGGGTTAATTGGTGCACCAATTGAACACTGCCCTTATTTTTCCCTCGAGGCTCAGCCCTCTCCAGGAACTGTTCAGGAAATTATTAGGAAACCAGAACCCATAAAATATAGTGCTACAAAGAAATCTGAAAGGTTGGGTGTGATGTTATAGTTTTCATCATTATTTTCTCAAAACAAGAATAACATAATGATTCCAGATACTGTCGTGGAGCAGAACGTTTACCTTCTTACATCATTTTACTCGACGCTGGCTTCACAGGAACAGGAACACTCATAGAGATAATTACCCAAGAGATTTGTGGTGATCAATCTCGAATCTATTTTTTTGTGTCTCGTCACAGTTTAAAAACAGCCTCACTTTCTCATCTGAAACGCAACTGACTTCTCAGCTCAGAAATAGACTCGAGAATCACGCACATTCAATGCACAGTCTAACACTTACGTTTCAGTGCATGTGATACCCGGTGACGAGTGTGTGTGGTGTAATTTAACTGGTAATTCCCTATAGAGACTTTTACTGAACCGCTCTCCACCTGGAGAACTGTGTGCACTCTATTGTGCTTGTGACAAAAATATGACTGAATCAGGTTTCAGGTGAAATATTTCATGTCGTAAAGCACATTTTACACAGAACCAAAAGGGAATTCGTCCACGACAGGTTTTGCTCTTTTTTTTTTTCTTTTTTTCTTTTTTTTTGTCAGAGTAGAATCTTTTCTTTTTCCTTAGTCAACAAATCTTGATAAGGAAAACATGAAATTTCAGGTTTTCTATGATAAAAATGACCAAGTATAAACCTCTGAATCACTGCCCAGATGTCTGATTTCTTCAGTGATTATAATATATGTGGTGCTGTTTTCTCTTTCAAATGCTTTGTAGTCATGATTAAAGGCGTCTTATATTCGCATTGGCACCAACGCTTACTTTCTCTGTCACCTGCAGTATCTTATTTATTTATTTCAAGATGTTCAGATGGTTCCCCATAGTATTTTATTTTTTTTATTGTTAGTTTTTTTTATTGATAGTCTTATTTTTGAGGACCAGACAATTACATGTTCACAATGTCACTGTTGTTGAATGGAGAGAGAACCAGTGTTGCACAGTCTTTTACAGAGAGTGTTGAATTATGGGTTCCGTGATTTTGTTCAAGCAAATTTTTCTTTTTTTTCTTGAAGTGGCTAGCTACCTTCCTCGCTTCCTCATTTTGAGCTAACTTACAGAAAAATCTAATCTGATAGTCATGAAAACTCTACCCAGCAGATATTTTCAGTCGACACAAGACACTAGGGGAGAGGTGAGGCTGGAGGTGGGAGGCTTTGACAGCAGGAACAGGTAGAAACACTCGTTCCCTGTAACCGTGGTCAGACGACACCGAGTACAACTGAGTTCATGTGAAGCATACTGAGGCCTTAATTCCTCCATCTCCTCCTCCTCTAAACATTTATACCTTTGTCCTTCTCCTCCATTTCCCTCCTCCTCTCCTTCCTTCATCCTCCTTCGTCCTTGTGCTTCTCATCACCTGCGTTTTTCCTTCTTCTTTATCTTCACGCTGTACCATCCTCTTGCTTTCTTTTCGTCCTTCTTTTCATCTGCAATCCTCTTGCCGCATCCCTCTACGTCTTTCTCCCCCTCCTCTTCGTTTAACCTCCTGCCGTCCTCCTCCTTTTTTTTCTTCTCATCCTTCCCGTCATTATGTAGTTTGCAAGCTTTAGGCAATATCCTTCTCCTCCTCCTCCATCCTCTAGCCCGTGCCTCTGTCCTTCTCCTTTTTCTTTGTGTCCCCTTCATCTCATCATCGTAGTTTAACCTCCTGCCACACTACCCCCTTTTCTCTTCCTCTTTTTGCTTTCATCTCGCCTTGTCCTTCCCACAATCCTCTAACCACATCCCTCCACTTCTCTTTTTTTGTTTATCATCCTGCCATGCCTCCTGTTCTCTCCTCTTGCCACATCCCTTTACATCTCCTCCTCCTCCTTCCCACTCGTCGTTTTCCTCTCTCGGGCCGACACCCCTTCGTCAGCACAAAAAACAGAGATGTGTTTCAAGGCTCAGCTATTGGTCGCTGCTGTCTCGCTGTTTCCTGCAGCAGTTGGTGACCTGCAGTGACTGAATGGATGGGCGACCCGTGCCGCAGGTAGTGTTTTGGCGACGGTGCAGAGACAAGAGAGAGTATTTATTTATAGCAGCGCACAGGATCAGTCGACAAAGCGGCCAAGACCACATCAACACCGCTGAGACTTTTTTTAAAATCACAGCTAAAGCACAAAAACATGACAACCTGTCGTCCTGTAGTGTTTTTGCAATTAAAGTAGCCTCTCCACAGTATAGCGTGCCCTAAATACAGCTGACATAAAAACGTAAAAACTATGGAACAAAAAGTGGCAAAAAAGTGAGTGGTGAAACTTGACAAATGCAGGGTATCACTGTCTGACTCCATTGACAAAAACGTGAATTTTACCGAGTTATTGTGTGGTACTTTTACAGATATAAAGTATCTGAATACTTCTTCCACCACTGAAAGTCATAAACATAAAAAAAAAACCATAAACAACTAACTAAGGCAGAAACTGTCAAAGGAGTCTGGTGGTGATATATAGTGATGTTTCTGGCTCTTTAATAAAAAGCTTTGTCTCTGTAGGAATCCTATCATAATGTTGTCAGACAATTGAATAATCAGCACCATGAACCTGTCAGTGGCAAAAACAAGCACTTAAGTGAACGTACTTTGACGTGAACATTGTCCATTGGATTACATTGCAGCAGCTGCTCACTCGGTTTGTATCCCTAACCATCAATCAGCAGCAGCGGTTATATTAAAGTCACAATGTTAAATGCCTGGAGTGTCACAGTTTATGCTTTCTTATCTTAAAACAGGAGTTTCCTCTTCACCAAGTTTCTGTTAAAATCAGCTAATCCTACTCCCTGAGCTAACGGAGGTTACCTTCTTTTTACTTTTGTGCTTCTCATTTGTGGGTTCAGCTTCTCATCTTGATGACAATAAGCTCTCAGTCATTCTGGCTGGTTTGTGACGTTGCTTGTAAACTCATCTTAAAGTCTGGGATTGTGTGAGTTTATGTATGAGCTGATGTGAGACGTAAACAGGAAGGTGATCCATGTTGCTGTTGTGTTACCAGGGAAGTGATGCTATGTGTAACTCTGTTTGTTGTGATTGGCTAGACCAATCCTATCCAAATGTGCTAAGATTAAAGGACTGGAGTTAATTGTTCTAAAAATATCTTCCTATTATTGAGCAACTAATGGGAATCATGTTTTATCGTGGAAAAACTTTGTTTATCCCTCCAGTTACAGATCCACACATGTGACAACTGAAGGCTCCTAGTGGAACAACACTTGGACACATATAAATTAAAACTTTTTAATTATGTATAACTGGTTTGTACAGTATCTTATGGTGCAGCAACTTCAGCGCCCCAACTTTAGTCGCCCTCGCCAACTCCTGAGAAAAACCCCTGGTTCTGTAGCTGCTCCGTGTTTGTTTTTCTTCTCCAGCTGCTCTCTAACTTTGTCTGTCTGCCATTTTATGCTGCCCAGGTTGCATACACTCACCTATTTTGAGGTTGTTTGGCAACCACAGGGAGAGCTGTGGTTGCCATGGTCACACCGACTGGTGAGCTGGATAAGTTGGAACAACGGTCTCCCCAGACGGCAGCTTCTCCTTTATTCTTGTTTTTACTTTGGTGGGTTCTTTATGTTTTTGTCCGTCAGTGCTGAGCTCTGACCTTTATCGTTTTGGTAGCGATGATCGTGAAGCTTTCAGGCTTCTTCTTGTTGACCTCGGCTAACTCAGCTCTTAGCTTTCAGTGTTTTTCCTCCTCCTCTGGGTGTGGAGCAGCAGTGCAGCAGGAGGCCGCTCATCAATCTGTGCTCACATGATGCCACCAATCACATCCTGTCAGATGTTTAATAAAACATGAAAGAGCCTAATAGGGTTTTTGCAAATGGTATCTGTTCTTGTTGGAAGGGACATTTCAATAGGTCGATAGTGGTGAATAATTAACTGAATAAAAGATGATGGATGTTCAGCTGTGGTGAATTTCTACAGAAGGATGCAATCCGAAATGCAACTGCAGCATCTGCTCGTTTCAAGACTGCAGTTTAGATTTGGTGTCTATTACCCATGACTCCCAGCTTCAGGAAGTGCTGTGGCTGTAACAAACACACCAAACTCTGTTTCTAACTCTTGATGTTTCCGTCAGTTTCCTGGATATCAGAGATGAACGCTGGTTTTTAATGACTTCTAAGTCTTTTTAACTGATCTACAATTCAGCATCACTCTGAACTCTCTGGGTCTGATTCCATCAGTTTAAGCTGCTGACTATCACTCAGTTAGAGGGAGATCGACCCTGAAGAACCACAGTTACACAGAGACACAACAGGTGTTCAGGGAGCAGAGTTTCTTTCAGTATTTCAAAATAAAAGAAATGACCAAAAACAGTAAGACTCTGCTAAATATACAGTGATGCAGAGGCTCAGACCAGTGACGACACCCAGCATGAGTTTCTATGCTAAACAGGGACCACAAATTACAGCATTTGTCTGTGTAGGTTCTCAGTCATCCAGATCATGGTGGTCTTAAGTGCTAGAGTCAAAGGCAAGTGGACTTCTTTTAGGTTTCTTGAAGGCGTTTCAGTTCTAGAGGGGAATCCCAGGTATTTAACCTCTTGGAGGTGGTCCTGAGAGTTGTTCACCCTCCCTGACATTATGTGAGTCGTTAGGATCACATGGCTTGAGGTGTGAATGGGGGTTAAATCGCCTGGGTAAGGATCTCAAGACTGCATTGTAGGTGGCTGATAGGCCGTTCAGATGAGGTGAAACCGCTTCAAGAACCTAAAAGTCCAGCTGCCTTCAACTCTAGCGCTTAAAATTATTGTATCGTCTTCACAAATGTTTGTTTTTTTTTTGTCTTATGGCACCTTCAGGTCCAAAACAACTGCTTTTGATGTTCCTGAACAAATTCTCCAACTGAACATTTGAACATCAGTTTTCGTCAGGATTATTTCTCTTCAGTAAATTCTGTAGTTTTGCAGGGGCACTGTGCAGACACTATATTTTCAGTTTTGTCATCAGGACTCGTCCTCCTGTGCGCACACACACACACACACACTGACCGTCGCAGCCATGATTCATCCTGTTTCAGAGGGAGCAGAGGGCAACGACGCTGGACCAAAGCGAGCCAGCCAAATGATTTCGGCTGCCACACAACTCTCCTGAAATAGACTTCCAAGCTGCTTCGCCGCACAAATCCTCCTCGGGGCTGCCTTATGGCTGTCGTTAAGATTAATGACGCCGGATATAATAGTGTTATGATATTGATTTTCTTTTTTTTCCTTTTACTACCTCCTAATGAATGAATGGACATAAATGAGATCAATGTCATGTGATGAGACAAGATGAACTTTCTGGATCCCTGAGGGGAAATTAAATTATGGTAGCAGCAAAGAGTAGAGAGCAGGTAGAGGAGCAAAGACCAAGAGTGGCAGGAAATAAAGGACGAATATAATGATAAATAAGTTTAAGTATCTGATGATTAGAAGAGATTGTGTGCGTAGGTGTTTCGGAGTAATCCATCAAGCGTCTGTCCAGCTACATTTGTTTTTATTTTTCACTGTGGAGTTTCAGTTTGTCACATAGACCTGATGATGTTGGATTGGAGAAGCCTCTCTCTCCTACTCAGTTATTTTTAGCCATGATAGTGATCTGGGTCTATTGCATCTCAGCAAGCATCTGATGAACTGTCATGAAACTTTGACATTCATGGTCCCCAGTGGATGAAGCCTAATGACTTTAGTGATCTCCTGACCGACCTGATTTTGGTTTATGATCAAAAACCTGCAAAACTACAGACATTATCTCATCAGCTTCAGCTGCATTTAGTGTTTACTGCTAATTAGCAAATTTTAGCAAGCTAACGTTAAGCTAAAGCTCCTTTTATACAAACTGTTCAAGGCGGTAATGTTGCGCTGTTATTCCACCTCGCCGTTTGGCTGCTCAACAGAGTTTCTGTTTGGTTGGATGTCTGTAGACAGCTCACTCTCCCAGTGGCCACTAGTCTGACTGGGTTATTGTAGGGAGTCGATTCCCCTCTATTTTTCAGACTTCAGTCATTTCGGCTCATCATCTGTGACAGCTATAATTTTTCACTGTTTGGCAGATAGTTTCCACGTTTCATTTTTGCAGACGTTAGGAGACTCGTTTTCACTCGTTATGAATTTATTTCCTCTGTGCCAGCAGAACCTGTTACAGTCTGGAGGTTAAACTGAACTAACCAAACACTTTTAAGTCTCATTATAAGCTCTGAAAGAGTAACTTCAGACAAACTTGAAAACACTTGTTAGCCTTAAGGCTACAAGCAGCTCATAATGCAACACTGGTATTCTTCATGTAATCTTAACTTCATAACATTGCAGCAGCGACAAAATGTATACAGCAGAAACACTGCAGACACAAAGTTGGCATCTTGTTCATAGCTGAAATATGAAATCCTACTACAGCACGGAGTGTCTGTCTTGCCGGTCGGCTGACACTGTCAACCTGTTTTAAGTTGCTGTAACAGAGGTAGTTTTTCCTATAGCTGAGCACAACCCCCCCGACAAGCATGCAGCTCTCAGCAGGTAAAACTTATTTGACACCAGAGCTGAGAGTATCGGAGCAGTCAACAGAAACAAGTTGTGCCCTCCATTTTTTATCATGTCTCTACCCCATCACAGTTAGTTTTGTGGTTTGGTAATTTTAAGACAAGTTTTGATTGTAAAGTTTACAGTCTGTTGTTCCAGCAGTGCTCTCTGTGAACTGTGAGGCAGCAAAAAAAAAAAGTGGAATTTCTGGGTCGAATCAGGGACTGCCAGACCGATTCATTGAATTGTCGAGTTTCAGGGGGCAGCCCTAAAAAATACTGCCTTATATTACAATCAATACAGTATCCTTTCTCTTTAGAGTGGGTGCTGCACCCAAACCAAAGAACTGCAGAAAAACCTGTATAATATTGATTTTATAGCCAAGCCTTAAGTTACTCCAGGTTTTACTCTACTGAATTAAATTTTATGGTTTCAGAGGTCACTGTAGCGTGGCAACATCAGTGAAATCCTTAGTTTATTTACCCTCTAGTGCTCTTGTACATACAGCAGGTAGCTGTTGTGGACGACCGTCACCTACCATCAATCTTACAGTTCAGAAATCCATCATCATGTCATGCTTCTCCTGTTAATCGTGTCTGTAGAGATGCTTTGTCTACATATTTTGAGGCCTTAGTGGAAGTCCTTTTCCTGCACGCTGATGAGAGTCGACTCAATTAGGGGCAGAGAATCTTTTTTTTATTAAGGGTTCGGTTTTTATCAGCACTGTAAATAGAGCTGCAGATCTTGGAGGGCTTCGTTCTTCATTAAACCAACAGGCGGTAATGGTTTATTTGGTGTGTTTGTTTTCAGAGCAGCCCTGCTTTCCTCTGCGACAATGAAATGTTAATGCTTTGTTTGCCGCTGGTAAAAACTGCAGAGGAAAAGATAACAGATTATTACATGGGAATTAAAATGGGAGAGTGTGAGTCGGTTTGCGCCAGGCTTTAATGTGATGTGTTGTTCTTGAGATTGACAGTTTGTTCTTGACAAGAGAAAACAGCAGCTGCCAAAATAACCTCACCACAAGGTCCAGTTTAAACATCTCCATTTTCATGGCAATATGAAGATCATGTTATACAGCTAAAAGCTCTATAACAGCTGCTAAATGTCCGTTGTGGTGATTATTTTGAAGATGTGTGTGTGATAGTAGATAATGAGTAGTGATCCCAGTTTGAATAAGGCCCAGTTTGAAAAATACCAGTTATCCTTTAAGTTAACATACATGCTTAAACTCTGGGAAGTGATATTTGAAAAATTATTTTCAAATATACTATTCTGAATTCAGGGGAAATTGATGACAGTGCCTGAACTCTACATCCAACATAAGACCTCCTCTCACTGTCTTCATTTAACTCTGGTGGTTGTAGAAGACATGGAGGTAGAAACTGTGATCCAGAGGATTATTGCAGCACTGCAGGGAAAATGTAGGCTGGATGTTAAATATAGAAGTTTCTGAGGAGTGAATGTGAAAGTTATCACCAGTGTAAAAACACTCAGATTGGGATCTAGGAAGTTTGGAGGCCAGGGCAACACCTTGGACTCTTTGTTGTGTTCCTCAAGACATTTCTGGACAGTTTTTGTGGTGTGCTGGGAGCATTGTCCTGCTGGGGGAGGCCCCTGTTGCCATGGGGGGTGTGCTTGGTCTTCAACAATGTTTAGGTGGGTGGAACGTGTCAAAATAACATCTAGATGAATGATGGAGCCAGTGTTTCCCAGGAAAACATTGGATTGTAATGAGATGAACAATAGTTTTATTATTGTGGCTGCTCTGTGTGTTTGATTCATTTGAGATATTAGTATGGCCTTTAGTCTGTTGTCCATCTTGGAGGAACAACTATACTGATAAGTATATTTCAGAAACCATTAACTGGCACCGATGTAGATAACTGATTGATTAATTGATTGTAAGCAAAAATGGCAAAAAAATTCACTTCCTCTGAAATGTGAATATTTGTTCGTTTTTCTCAGTTTTCAATGATAATAAGCTCTAAATTAGTGATTTTTGACTGTTGGTCAAAGAAAAAAGCTGTTTGAATATGTTAACTTAGGTTTCAGGTAGAAATGAAAGACATTTTTTGCTTTTTTCTGACATTTTATACACTGAATGATCAATTGTTGAGCCTTCGTGGTTGCACCCATCCTAATAAGGAGTAATGGTATCTTGCCTGCGCTGATTGTTGATATTGTGCTTCATTGGTGCAAACTTCTAACAAACTGGCAATTAATCAAATTATGTTGACCCACATGACATGGAGTACACCTGTAGCTGGGAAAGCCCCTTGGAAGTTGCCCACTTTGCCCCAGTTGTTGCCCAGCCTTGATAGAAATCTGCTTACATACCGTTGCTATGAAAAGGCAGGGCAGGGAGGTTACATAAGGTCAGACTCTGTCCATCCATCATCATAAAGCTGAAGGAGACAACAACTCTGTGAAAAACAGTTATTTTTAAGACTTGATTGACTGAACATCCAATACCCATTACTCATAACGACACAGTGGAGTGGCTGAAGCTCTGACAGTCTGATGGATGGACGGTTAAAGGTCAGCTGAAGAGCAGAGACCTGGATCAGAGAGCATAAAAAACCTTTACACCACTGAATCCAACAAGCTAAGAGACAGTGGTTTGACTGGGAACTGATCTGCTTCTCACTCAATCTGATTGACTTTGTGTTTAGATAATGCCAGCTAGCTAGCAAGCTAATGCTATGGATACTTAATGATGATGAATGAATACATAATGACAGGAAAACAGTAGGTTGATTTCTTGCCTTTTACTGGAGTTATGTTCAGTTATAGTATCTTTATTCCAGCAATCAGATGGTTTGGACTGGACAGCAATATCCCAAAAAGCACTTGTTGCTGTATTTAAAGTCTACAGCTTCAAAAGTAAGAACTAAAATTGACTTAAATGAGTTTTTCTATGGCAGCTGGATGGTAAGAGGACACGGCTGAGAGACATTTTGGTAAGTCTAACTGAAACTGATATTAAAAGTAAGAGGACATGTCCATGTCCACCTGACTGAATTGAACATTAGCTAAACCCCTTTGCAGCAAGCTCCAGATTATTCAATACGCAGCGTCTTAAAAAGCTAAAAAGCAAGCTAGTTTTCTGCAGCGAAGATTTAAAAGTGGTGCGTGGTAAAACCTAGCTCATAATGGTTTTCATTTTCTACAAGATGCAAGCGGTTGCTGGTTAAGACAGCGTAGCCCACAGCATTTGTTTGACGGCCTGGACCGGTGAATTGGGACTGTACTGTACCCTGAGACAGGTGCTCTGTCGCCATCCTCTACCCTCTTGAATTTGTAGCTGTGCAGACACATCTCTGCCATATCTCATTGGACCAATCATGGCCATGTGTCCAATCTCATTACCTCCACCGTCTGACTCTGTAGACAGGGGATAAGAGCAGATCTGATATGTGGTCAATCAGATTCTCTGTCTCAACTTGTTTCATCTTGGCTAAATTAATTTTTAGACATGAGCATTATGCTCCCTGATTCGCCCGGATTAGATGCTGCCCAGCTTCATTTGACAAGTCATAGTTGATGAGGAGAAGGAAGCAAGACTAGTAAGATAAATGAGAAGAAAGTGCTGTAAGCTTCAGGCAGATTCAGAATTTATGAATCAGTGGTCGGCAGCACATGTGGCTGATGATCGGTCGTTTGGTGTCCAGAGGTGTTTCAGTGCAGCTGCAGCTCAGGTGGAAACACAGAGCGGGAAGGGAAACAGATTGAACCCGAGATCAGTTGATGGCGTTTGGGGGCCAAAATCAGTCAGGACCAATCAAATCACATTTTAACTTTTCCCTTTTAAAACTGTGTGCCGTGCCTCTGGCGCTCTGACAATTTACTGATGGAGGGAGCAGATTGGACCAGGCTGTGAGAGAGGAGTGGGGAAACCACAAGAGAATAAAGCACACCTTAAATTAGATCAGCTGGAGAGGAGAGAACATGTTTGGTTAACCTGTGTTCTCTTTATCGGCTCAGTAGGCATCCATCAACCTCTGCAGAGGAGGGAACATTAAACTCAGGTCCCAAACTCACTTACCTGAGACTTGGTTTCAAGACAGTGTTTCATTTATTTAAGCTGAAACTGATAGTACATTCTGTGCTCTTTAAAAGTGATATAATGAAACAATTGTTATTCTTTTTATGGTATTTTTTTAACCATATTTTCCCATGTTTTTGGGTGTAAATGAGGAGGATGTACCGAGCAACCCTGAACAGCTGCTGGATGTAATCCACTGGACGTCCACTAAAGTGCTTGTTTTTACCACTGACATGCTCAGATTATTGTCCACATTATGGATAGGATTCTTATTAAAGACAAAGATCCTTTTTGTTTAACCAGAAACGTTGCTATATATAACTACCAGACTCCATTGACAAAAACAGGAATTTTACAGAGCAGAACACAATGGCTGCTGGAATACCACTGCCTCCATCTGTTAGTTTGTTTCTCTTATTGTGTGGTACTTTCAGTGGTGGAGGAAGTATTCAGATGCTTTACATAAGTAAAAGTACCAACAAACTAACAGATGGAGGCAGTGGTATTCCAGCAGCTGTTGTGTTCTGCTCAATAAAATTACTGTTTTTGTCAATGAAGTCTGGTAGTGATAGATAGCGACATTTCTGGTTAATAAAAAGGTCTATCTCTGTAGGTACCTCATCCTCATGTTGTCAGAAACTAATAATAATCAGATTTTTGTCGCTATCAATCATTTACACCCACATTTAAATGAACATCTAACATTGGAAGATTATATATATGTAACTCCATCTTGGTGTGAATTATAGTATTAAGTCATCAGTCAAACAATGGGATTCAAAAATCTGATTCAGGGAAAGGGTATTTCCGTTCACGTCTCTGAGGCCAGATTGTCCCAGGGATTGGAACCAGCAACCACCCTGCTCCACTGCCCCGTAGGCTCGCAGCGCTCTACATTAGGACACAACGGGGACTCTGGGAAATGTGTGTTAGTGAGACACAGTTTATCCAGGCCTTGTTTTACCACAGAGGGAGAGAGAGGGAGTGTGTGCATGTGTGTGAAAGGTTTGTGTTTATTGACGTGTCGCTGTGTGAATTTCTGTGTGTGTTTTGTGAGGCTCGTCGTCCAAACAGGCACCAAATGGCACCAAACCCCAAGGCATCGAGCTGCTACTCACAACTACAGTACATGTGTGTCACCCCCCCCCCCCTTCTCGTCTTTTGCCTCGTCCTCCCCTACAGATGGTCCTCTCACTCGTTCTTTTTTTTTGCCTGCGTATGTTTTTAGCGTCGCTCTCTTTGCATTTTGTCCTCTGTGTCTGTTACCTCATCTCACTTGCTCAACACCGAACTCCATAATAAATTATCCCCACAGTTAGGGACATAAACTCACTACACCCACTCATGGAAGCTAAACTGTGGCTAGGATATGCTTTAATTAAACGGTTTTATTCACCTAATTTTAACCATAAGTCAGGCAATATTCTAAATTTTTTTATTATCAACTAATTCCATGAAAAGACCAAAGCTGAATGTCTCTTCCTGACAATTTTTGTGTGTATATCCAAAGTCTGATCTGCGCTGTAGAGCTCTATAGCTGTCTAAAAACACCTGGGTCGGGTCTCGGGTCCAGGGGTTCAGTTGGACCTGAGAAGACCTCTAGACTGCTCAGGCACAAGTCTGTGCCATTGCAGCAAGATAGAAAACAACTGGAGCTCCTGAGTGCCCCACCACAATAAAAGTCTCTCTTCTGCGATGTTACAACACCACCACTTAGCCGTTAGCTTCAGATTGGAGTCCACCGCCATTACAGAACGATCGGCCTCCAGCACAAGAAATATTGCACCATAGAAACTCAACAAGAGCGAAAAATAAAAATCTCGCATAAAGTTTGCTTGATCAAAGGTGAATTGGAGCGACATCGGGAATTGATCCATGGAGGAACCTTCGTTCAGCTTTGGGGATCAAAACAGACACCAAACTGGCTCTCTTCCTATTGGTCAGGTGAACTTAAGTTACTGCAAAGCCTGTGAACTTTATTTTGTTACTGTGGCTGTAGCTAGCTAATGCTTTCTAACGTTAGCTTGCTTGCTAACATGGACAAATCGGTAGCAAACTATTGTGTTGAGTGGATGACATCCACTAATTTTAACTCCCGGGGCTGATTTGCCTGGTAAATCAACAATCATCCATTTAATAATCACTTCATTGGCTAACAAACCAACACCGGATCCCTTCAGTGTAGCTAGGTTACAGCTACCTGGCTAACCTTTGCTTGTTTGCTCGGTAACATCATCACCATGGTCGGACTGCGACTTGTGCGAGACTGACACGGTCGGTACGAACTTTATGGATGCTCACGAGCACAAGCAACAGGACGCAGGTGTCAGTAATTAGAGGGGTTTTTGGATTTTTCCATACAGAACCTTTAAACAACACTTCTCGGCCAATAAAGAGATGTCACACTGCAGCTATTGTAGCCACATTCATACCACCATAGATCCACAGCCGGGCAGAGCAGCTGCAGCTGAGCTTACAGTCAGAGCTCGGCCTTTAGAAAGGACGAATGAGCAATAAATGCATCATCTCTCCTTTCTGTTTCTGCAGAGTGTTTCCCCTAAACTGGACTGAATTGGACCCAAGAAATCCCCACTTCAGCATCGCTTATTGGACTTGTAGTAGCAAAACCATAGTGTACATAATATTATAAGATTGTTACATACAAATTCATGTCATGTAGGAAGTTACCATTGTGGTTATCGTCCGTAGTGTCGTGTCATTGAGCTCCATGTTGTCCAGGTCCTCCTCCAGCTTGACCAGAGACTTGTCTTTTTGTGAAGACGCAGGGATTTCCTCCTCTTTATTTTTATACCTCTTTATATGCAGAGTTTTCAACTGTATCCCATGGCCTTCTTCAGCAGATGGAAATTGAAAATTGAAAATGACCTTGAGTTTAGTATATTTTGTGTTCCCAAGGTCAAGAAAGTAAAACAGCTTCTTGTTTATATCACACACTCAGACACACACACACATACACACACACCTAACAGGCAGGTGTTGTTCTGAGCTGTGTATGTAATTACTGAGCTCAACAGTTAATCACAGAACATTATTAATTACAACAGACTGACACACTGACCTCCTGTGTGAGTGACTTTGACAGAGCTGCCGGTGTGTGTGTGTCTGTGCGTGTGTGTTCCCATGTGGCGCCATGTCGTGAGGTTTATAAATCAGTCTGTATTATGCTCTGTAGCAGTCTGCAGTGTGTGATAGCTGGAGGCTACGGAGGCCCACGGGGGACATTAGCAGCAGAGAAAAGAGTAGCTGGATAAAATGTCCTTCTCAAGAAAAGGCTCTGTCACTTTACTGCTCATTTACTTTAAGTACAAAACTACAATTTAGTCTAAATTTGAACCCTGTAGTCCTGCTGATGCCACCTAGAGGCTGTAGTGTGCACTACAGCCATTGTTGGACAGAACAAGAAATATTGATATCAATGGTTTACATTTATTATTAGAGCTTGAATAGTCGTGGAACTGAAATACAAAGGGTTCATCATATGGGGAGCAGGAATATAATCAGGAAAGGATCATCAGAGGTTGATATTTCTTTGTGCAAGGAGAGGTTTTTGACCTGATGGAGGTGGTAGAGGAAAGGTCGCCAAATCCACTTCAGATCACCTTGTGTGGAGATGAATATCTATATCTAATTTCATCCTTTCATGTGTCCTGTAGTTGTCAAGATATTTTGTTTAAGACCAAAACGCTGGAGGCAAGAACAGATGCTTAAGAAGAAAGCAAAAATAAATAAATAAATAATGAAGACGTGTAACTGTAAGAATTGTTCTTTTAAAAATTGGCTCTAGCAGCTCTTAACCAAACAGGTGTGAAAGCACCTGGGGTGCAACGTCAAACCTATAGTTTGTTATCCACAGGTGGATGACCTGGTTTCCCCTCGATTCAGTTTTTGTTGGTTGTTTTAAAACCTAGAAGTTTGAACTAAGGTCTGAACCAAGGATCATGTTTTTGATACATTTGATGAAGTTGCAATTGTGCGAGCACATTAAAGAACTTTACCTATGTCCTGTCGTCATCACCCAGGTGTGCTGCATCTGTTTGTAGTTGACAGTGATTGGTTCATAGTCAATTCAACCCATCCTCTCAGAAAATACGTTAAAAGTGTCGGCATTTTGTAGTTACACCAAATTACAACTAACTATTTCGTCTCTACCGGTTATTTTTCTTCTTCTGTTGTTTACTGGGTGTCAGCCCTCCTGTAATTGGTCCGAAAGTCTGAACCATCCAAAAAACTTGTCATACAGCAAATGAACAGAATCATGGTACAGTTTGATCTGGACTGAGACCACTTCGGACGTCGGACCAAGTTTTGGTCATGTGGTCCAAGGCACCTTTCACACCTGCTGTTTTGGCTCAGACCAAACTGACAAAGTCTGAAGGTCCACACCAAAAAAGGTCCATCCACTCCTGAAGACTTTGTGAATCCATACCCCAGCACGCTAAGCGCACCTGGCTACTTGTAGAGTACCTGTTGTGGTTCGATCAGATCATGTTCACACACCAAAAAACGAACAGCTCCAGACTTTCTTTGTGACCAGACCGAGACTACTTCCTCTAAAGGGTTTCTGTGCGATTGTTGTGGTCAGATCTGCCCAAACAGACATCTCGTACCAAACAAACGTTTCTGATTCAGCTGATCTAAACAATGCAGCTTTGAAAATGTCCTTAAAGTACCAAACGTCAACATAGTTCTTGAGTAAACTTTAGTCTCGTTTTTGATTCTCCATGATGTTTCACGACCCCTGGAGCAGGAACATTTGTTGGTCTGTGAGTTAGAGATCCATCAGTGAGTCAGTGAGACAGTCAGGTCAGTGAATCATCCGGTCATCCTCCTCCCCCTTCCTCACCCATCTCCCCCCTCCTTCATGTACCGGTGTCAGACTGTGAGACCGACCTCGTCTCGCTGGGAGTCGCTGCCTGTTCTGTCACAGTGTTGCGCCCTCACTTCCTGTTTGTCATGGCTGTTGTTTACAGCCGGCGTGGAGTCACCGCCTGTCGGGTTCACGCACACTCACGGCCGACCATTTCTGTTTTTCAAATTTAAGGATTTAATTTCAGAATACCCCCGAACTTCTGTACACGCTGTCATCATTTCCGTTTAGGAGGTCAATCAAACATCACCTCAAAGAGACGTAGAGACATTTTAAAATGAAAACAATCTCCATCCACACAAACGTTTTTAGCTCTGTATCGGAAATAATCTCAATACTAACACGCCTTAAAACACATATCACATGACCAACTTATTTCAGACATTTAACCACAAACCCATTGACTTTGGGACAAGGAACAGGAAGTGCTAACATGTTAACATGCTAATTTACTTCCCAGTTTTAGGACTCATTCCTGCACTACTCTATTACTGACATTCACCCCTGGTGTTGTATTTACTGCCTATTTTTTAATGTTTTTTCTTGCTTTGTAAAGTTATTAAATCCTTTTTCACTCATGTACCTTCACTGATATCCATTACTGATTCAAAATGTTGACAACCCCATTAAATGGAGAGACTTTACTTTCTGGCAGTAAAAATACAGCACAGTCTGTCTTTGGAATCAAACCATGAATTTAAAAAGTGAGAAGAAATTAGGCTTGGACTAAATAAGTAATGTTCCACACTTTATAATCTTACAGAGCACTAACACATTTATCTTTCAGTCACTCAGACTTTACTTTTTGTGTTTTAATGTGTTTCCCACTTATTTTTCTTTTCACTGAGGTCATTTTCATGCTCATAAATTGCAGAAAATGCTGTATTAAAGTAAATTTAACACAGCCGGGAAATCCACACACACACACAGGAGGAATCTGTAGACCAAACTGACTAAATATTATGATTTGAAGGACTCTTCGTGCCTTGG
Organism: Lates japonicus; assembly: GCA_033238685.1. NCBI lineage: Eukaryota > Metazoa > Chordata > Actinopteri > Centropomidae > Lates > Lates japonicus. The sequence goes on from BRZM01000009.1 coordinate 7,798,869, forward strand.
AAAAGCGGAGGCGTGACCCAGAATTGAGTGTCTCCCACCTGACGGTCCACGATGTGAATATTTCAAGACTCCTGTTCTTGTGGGCAGCTGACTCACGACATGTCTTTATATTCTGGGTCTGTTTGGAGGGAGGACAGAGGGGGAGGGAGGACAGAGGGGGAGGCAGTCTGTGTGTTATTAGCTACATGTGAGTACATCCATGCTTCAGTGTATCAGTGTGTGTTTGCATTGTTTGTGCAGGAACTGGCATCATCGCTGTGACACTGTAACCCACATAAATCAGATAGGTTTCTAATCAGTGTGTGTGTGTCTGTGTGGGTGTGTGTGTTGCTGCCAGTGTGTTGTTAGTTACCGCTCCTGGCTATGAATGCAGAATGACAAACAAGAAACAGAGTGTGTGTTTAAGTGTGTGTGTGAGTGAAAATTCAGTTTACATCTGAAAGGGAATAACAGAAAGAAACATAAATATAAAAAAACTGGACTGAGGCTCATTAGCGTGAGTCTGTGTGTGTGTGTGTGTGTGTGTCCTCTTCCCCCGGACTCATGTGGTTTCGCAGGAAAAACAAGCTGCCGAGCAGAGCCAAGGTTTACATGTGAGTCTTGTCTTGTTTACATGAAGTAGTGGGTTTATAAGTGCTGTAGATGTTACTGTATGTTGCACTGGATTGTAGTTGTGTTGTCGTGATTTCACAGTGACACAGACCAGAGCTAAATGTCGCTTCTCTTTATTAGGGCCGTTTTGGAATTGCTCGGATTATTATTATTATTCTCGAGAAAAGTAAATGGCCTTTTTGAGGGCCTAAACATACTCAAAAACTCACAAAACACATCAGAGCTGGTGAATATTTACGTATTTTAGGAGTCTTGTTGACTCTATAGCGCCCCCTGGAAACTTTAAAAAAACCCTTGCCATTGGGCTTAGTTTGTCCTAGGTAGACGAAAATCGGACCACATATGTAACATGCCCTGATGTACAAAAAAGTCTCCTGACATCATGGTGTCAAACCTACAGGAAGTCTGCCATTTTGATTTTAATACGCAAATTTAGCTCATTTTCTTTCCCCATTTTTTGCCATTTGGGGACGTTGTATTCGAACGAACTCCTCCTACAGATTTTATCATATCGACCTCAGACTCAGTCAGGATTCTGTTAAGACCTTTGTGATTAAAAGTTATTAAAACAGCAAGTTGGGTTTAAGTTGCCGTCACTCAGACATACTTTGTCCAATCTGCCCCAAACTTAACATGCCAATATTCAGCTGCAGTCATGGCGCCACCTACTGGCAACAGGAAATAACATATTTATCAATGTACTCCTCCCAGCAGCTTGACACAGATCCATCTCACATTTAGTCAGAGGGCAAAGAGGGAACTTGTGAAGTCTGAGGGAAAAAGGACGGAGGCTTGAGCCCCTCTCAGGGTCTGTCTGTGCATGATGGGAATCTGCAGCTGGCACAGTAATTCACTTTTGACTCATTTGTTCTGTGTCCATCAGTCATGCAGTTTCAAAACCGTGTCATGTGACCCTCAGTGACGGGGTGTGAGGGCCTGTTCAACGCTGCCCGTAGCTTTAATTATTCTAATTTTAATGTTAGTAACATCCAGCACCGGTCAGATAACGATGACATGTCAGCGCTCAAGTTTAACTTCATGTCTTTTTTTCTTGAAGTAAGACTGAGCAGTATTGGTGGGAAAAACAACGGTGTGATAGTGATGTGATATTTTTCGTTTTTTTGTTATTGAGTAATAGTCAGAAAACTTCATCAGATATTATATAAACTGCTTTTAAACTTTTGCTGCACCATCTGGAGAGAAACAAACTGCTCCTTGCCTCATTTCTTTAGCAGATGCAGAGTTTTTTCAACCATAATTCTTTGTTACTTTTTTACTTTTTAATCATCTTCACTCGTCTTTAAACTTGATGCAAAAACATTCCCTGGTTCCAACTTCTCCACTGGGAGAATTCACTGCTTATTGTTCCTGTTTTTTTATTGTTATAAACTCAATGGGCTTCATTTGGCTCATGGAGCAGGTGCATTCAGGGTGTGTCCAAATCTACTTTTGCTGTTTTAATGGAGGGAAAAAAAGGTTGTAGCAGCAGGTGAATGGTTCAGAAAGGTTGTACTCAGTCTGTCAATTAATCACAGGTGTGTTTTGGGCGTGAAACACGATAAACCAATCAGAGAACCAGCTCCATTCTCTTTAAATGTGTAACGATGCTCCTGACCACACCTTGTTTTAAGAGGAACGAGTGCATCTGCTATTTAAACTGCATCAGTTTTAAACGGGCAAAAGTTTGAGTTTTGGACTGTTGGGTCGGACCAAACGAGACATTTGAAGGTGTTACCATCGACTCTGAGGACCTGAGTTGAAAAATAGTAGACTTATTAATGAATAAAGAACATAATGACAACCTGCAGCAGTGTGAAACCAGCAGCTCTAACTGACCACACAGGACTGTTTGACTTTTAGATTATTTCCATCAGCTCATGTTGAATGGATTATTATTCTAATGTAGAATATGCGCAGCAGTAACGTTTGGCTCCAGACAAAGAAACAGCAGCAAAGCAGAGAGTCGGGTGGAGACAATGATGAAGCTGTATGAGCAGCTGCAGTGGAAGCAGCAGGTGACAGCACGCAGGGCTTAATGCCTCATTAAAGCCATATTGTACTTAACATAACGATCAAACATGGATGTAGATATGATCTTCTTAAACCAGGAAAACTAAGTCTAAAAAGCATGAAGCTCACTGCTCCCAGGGCTCGTTAATAACTCCACAGATCTATAAAAGTGGGGGAGACAACAGCAGGTTTCATAAAGTGAGGGGGACATGCACCATAATCCCCGGTGGAAATGACGCCCTTATATGAAGTTAACTTCACCCCGACCAGGAGAACAAAGATGGAGAGACAGGAGTTTGTGGAGTGAAATCTGGCAGAGACGTCGGTGGTTTTCTGATGTCGGGGTCACCTGAAGTTTACTGTGTGACCTCAGTGTGCCGCGGTCTGCCAGAGGAAGCTGCCAGCGTGGAGCTCAGTGCACGGCCAGGGTATAAATCAAACGCACCTCACCTCGATTCAACCCTGCAGCTGGCTCAGCCTCAGCTGAGGGAGGAGAGGGGAGGAGGGGGGGAGGAGAGGAGACAAGGTAGGAGAGGAGAGGGGAGGAGGTGAGAGGAGACGAAAGAGGGGAGGAGTGGGGAGGTGAGAGGAAACAAGGGGAGAGGAGACAAAGTAGGCTAGGAGAGAGAGGAGGGGAGGAAGGAGAGGAGATAACGGGAGGAGAGAGGGGAGGAGGGGAGAAGGAAGAGAGGGGAGAGGAGACAGGAAACGGGAGAGTAAAGAGAAGAGGAAACAAGGTGGGAGAGGAGAGGAGAGGAGGCGAGGGGGAAGACAGAGAGGAAAGTAGGAGGGAGGAGAGGGGAGGAAAAGCAGAAGTTAGGAGATGTAAGAAGAGGAGCAAAGGAGATGAGTGGGAAGGAGAGGAGATGGGAAGGGGAGAGGGGGAGGGAGGGAAAGAAAAAGGAGGAGAAAGGATAATAAGAGGAGATGAGGAGGAAAGGACGAAAGAGGAGAGGAGGCGCAGGGTGATGCAGCCTCCTCCTGCTGTGGACACCAGACACAGATGTTAACCAGCTGATTCCTGTAAACCTTAAAGGAGGAGATGGAGAGAGGGGAGGAGAGGAAATGGTGAGGATGTGAAGAGAGAGAGAGGAAAAAAGGTGGAGATGGGAGTAAAAGTGAGGGAAGAGGAGGAAGAGACGGAGGAGAAAAGACGACTGATGATGAGGAGGAGGAAACAGAGTTGGAAAGACAGTTAGCAATTATCTAGAGTACCTTCCTCTCAGTTTTTACTGCAGAGCCTCACTGGGATTTATGAGTGCAGTCACTTTCTCTGAGTGTGTGTGTCAGTGTGTGTCAGTGTGTGTGTGAGAGAATATAATATATCAACGTTTAGGGATGTAAACGCCACATCATCCCAGAATAATGTCTTTAGATTCATCTTCAGATCACACACACACACAGACACACACACTGAGTCACATGAGGGTGACTCATGGCGAACAGCAGTGTGTGTGTGTGTGTCAGTGTGGGTGTGTGTACAGTGTATATGTGAGTGTGGGTGTACAGTGTGTTGTGTTTGCGAGAGACACAGCATGAGTGTGTGGGAGACTCTGTGTGTGTGTGTGTGTGTGTGTGTGTGTGTGTTAGCTTGGCAGCGCCCACATTAGCTCCTCTGCCAGCTTCACGGGCGTCTTAGATTAACACTGACGAGCCCCTTTGATGATGAAACAAACTAAAGATGGCCGCCGCACAGACTCCTCTCCTCTTGTCTCCTTGATCAATCGGTTAATCGATCGATCGTCAATCGGTCGTCGTGTTTTCTGCAGAGTCACTGACAGTAAAGTGTTTCTCAGATGATGCTGAGCCGCTGACCGACAGCTCACCTGTCCAGTTATTTTCTTATTTGGTCTAGTTTGTCTCTTTTACCCCCAGTTTAGTCTGGTGTGGTGCAGTTAGTCTGGTCCAGTTTAGCCTGGTTTAGTTTGTTGTGGATTATATAAAGTTTTGTTTCCTAGTTGGTTTAGTCTGCTTTGGCCCAGTTGGCCTTTATTTGAAAGTTTAGTCTGGTCTGGTTTGGTTCAGTTTGATTCAGTGCAGTCAGTTGACAGCTGACTTTTCCTCCTTTTCCTCCTCTTCTCCTTCCTATTGTCCCGCTGTCGTCTTTCCCTCCTCTGCCTCACTTTGTTCTCCTCCTTTTCTTCCTCCTCTACCACTTTCCCTCCTCTGCCTCACTTTGTTCTCCTCCTTTTCTTCCTCCTCTACCACTTTCCCTCCCTGCCTCATTGTGTTTCTCCTCCTCCTCCTCTTCATCATCCCCTCCTCTTCTCCCGTCATATTTTCTTCTCCTCTCTCTCCCTCTCCTTCATTTTTTTTGTCTTTTTCGCTGCATCTCCTCCTCCTCCTCTTCATCCCTCTCTCCGTCCTAATTCTGTTTTCTGTTGTTTAGATCACTTCTCCATCCCTCCCTCCGTCCATCCCATTGTTTCCTCTCCCTCTTTATCTGTCAGTTTATTTTGGTACGACAGGAAACAAACACGTTATCCAATCAGTCGCTTTGACCTGATGTGATCAGCATTAGCAGGTGGATAACACCTCCCCTCCCTCCCCCCTGCCTCCCCCCCCGCCGCCTCACCCCTCTCTCTCTCTCTCTTTTCTCTCTCAGTGTGGAGGGTGACCCTCAGTGTCCGGAGGCACTCACTTTTTCTGATTCGTCCTTCGGCCACCAGCCTCCCTTCCATCGCTATAGCAACAGCCCCCTCTCCAGCCCCTGTGATCCCTACAGCTCCGCCTCCACCAGCGGGCCCCTGGGAGCCTCCCACACACACACTCAGGTAATGACCCTTAAAAACACATACACAACAAGTTTACAACAACAAGGTTCACCTTGTTGAATATTAATGAGCGAAACGAGTCATATCTGAGGTGGATTATTTCAGGGGTTTTAGCGATATATCACTACCAGCATCGAAATTCACCAGGGCAACACAGCAAGGGCGTCCCATGAAGACTCACAGTTTCCACAATATAGCACTATTATGATCTTAATGCTTGTCTGAGGTGAGGTGAATCAGATCAACCCACTTGGATAAAACATATAATTTCCTGTTGATTATGGCATGAAGATGTGAATGAATGAATATTGGCATGTAGATGTGTTCAGGCCATGACACTTAGCAAATATGTCAAGTTTGTGGCCGATTGGACAGTGCATGTGGGAGTTACAACAACTTCCTGTTTAATGGCAAAGCATCGAAATTCGCCACGGCGCCTCAGACACGCCCTTTAGCGGAACATCAAAATTTTCACAATAAGACAACATGAAGTCCTTGAAGCTTTCCTGACCAAGTCTGAAGTGGATCACGTCAACCTGCAAGTAGCAGGACGTCAAAGTCTAAAACATGCCATTTCCTGTGTCCAGTAGGTGGCACTATAACTTTTTGTGAATATTGACATGTGGGTGTGTTCATGTCGGGACCCTCATCATCACTGTGAAATTTGGGGCAGATTGAACAAAGCATGGCTGAGTTACAGCAACTTAAACACAACTTCCTGTTTCATGGCGAGTCATCGAAATTTGAGGTGCCTCCACGGCCACACCCTTCGACACAAACAAAATATTTTAATAACTTTTAATCACAAAGGCCTTGAGAGTATCCTGACCAAGTTTGAGGTTGATATGATAAAAACTGTAGAAGGAGTTTGATCAAATACAACCTCCCCAATTGCCAGAAAATGGCCAAAAATAAGCAACATTTTCAAATTAAAATCAAATGGCTGATTTCCTGTAGGTTTTAGGCCATGCTGTCAAGAGACGTTTTGGTGCATCTCCACATGTTACATAATGCCTCCACCTCAGACCAACTAAGCCCAATGGCAAGGGGGTTTTAAGCATGTTCAAGGGGGCGCTATGGAGCCAGTTTATGGTGCCAATGAACGAGACCCCATCAGATGTCAATTTTCACCAGGTCTGATGCGTGTGCAAAGTTTCGTAAGTTTTTGAGCTTGTTTAGGCCCTCAAAAATGCGATCTTAGCGTCACAAGAATAATTCTTACGATTACGAATTTACTCGCCTTCGCACGAAGTGCTCGGGCCCTAATGAGTAAATCAAGTAAACGAATTATACAAGTTCATATTAAAAGCCAGACCGAAGAGGTATGTTTTTACATTTGCATTAAAGATACAGGTAAAATACTACAAAAATAACCCACACTTTAAAAAAATTGAACAACTAGCAGAAGCAGAAATAACAGGGGCTTAACTGGTTTAACATCCTCAGCTGTTGTTAGCTGGTTTACAGAGCTGCCTCTGTGAGCTGTTAGCTAGGCAGCAGGTTAACCCGTGTGTGTTGTGGAGGTCGTTATAGAGGTCAACACCAAGGCAAGAATCACTCACTCACTAACTACAGTACATTTACACACAAACTATGGCTTCTGGAGTCTAATGTGAACACTGAGCAGCTCCCAGCAGAGGTGGGAAATAATTAAGCAGCCTTGTAGAGGCTCATAATGTAATAAGAGGAGGTGAACTTTATTAATCCCACGGGGGTAAATTTGCTACACTGCTAACAGGCTACAGTGTAGGACACTTGTTTTTGTTTTAACTTGTGTTTGTGCTGCTTTTACTTTGTTCTTTCTTCACAGCTGACATTAGGATGTGAATCTGAAACAGCTGAAAATTGTGCACAAATAACAATAAATAATAATCAGTGCTGATTACCTGCCTCCCGCTCCTCTCCTCCTCCTTCAGGGCAGCTCTCCCATCTCTCCCCCCAGCCCGGCAAGCCTCGCCTGGGCTCAGCGCAGCCGACACCAGCCGGCCAGCCTGGCGCTCCGCAAGCAAGAGGAGGAGGAGAGCAAACGCTGCAAGGCTCTATCTGACAGCTATGAGCTCTCTACAGACCTCCAGGACAAGAAGGTACGACGCTGCAGCGACGCATTCACGGACACTTCCAATGTAATCGTCTCCGTTACGCCGCGAACTGACTCCTAAGCCTTTTCAAACAAAGCAACACACCCCAGCAGCGAACAATGCACGTCAAAAAAACACCCACACCTATTGTTTTACACACAAACACATCATCAGCGCTGATGCATTTAATTTCATCACATCAGTGAATCCCAGTTTCAGTCTGTGTGTCGTGTCTGGTGTTTGCTACGGACTCCAGATGACGTGTAACACAACGTGGTGTGTTTACGTCTTGAACTTAGTGTAATTTGTGTCGACCTACATCTCCATTAGTGTTTCATAATGTCAGTTTTGTTGGCTGATATTGTGCCTTTAACTGAATAATATTGAAAGAAACAAAAACATCAATGAAAAGACAGAAAGAGACACTACAGCTCTGTTACTTTACATTGATACAGCTGAAAACGATAATGTAAGTCATGTGACGAGCCATTTAGCAAAATCGTTGGGAACACGCTGCTGATGCTGCGTTCAATTGACCGTGGAAGTCGGAACTGGGATTGATTTCGTTCCACTAAAACAAGCCAGGAAGTGCAGTTTGCTCTTGCTAGGTAGTCGTTGTTAGCCATTGTTGGCAATGCTATTCCTGTTAGCAATAATTTGGTGCGTACAAACACCAAAGCAAAATGTCCACAGATAGTCAAGTCAAATCTGGTTACAGCTATGTGTTAAAAAAACACATTCTTTCCATCAGTAAATGCAACATAAAAGACAGCATACCAGTCAGAACACAACAATACAATCCAAGATCACTACATGTGAAGACAAAAGAGCCCAAGTTGCAGAGTGTGAAAAAACTGCTTAGCACCTTCATCAGTGCAAATTCAGCCTTTGAGTCTTTGAATCTTTTGCTTCAACCTGATAACCTTTGTGGAAGTCGGTACATCCAGTTTTACGGAAACGAGTGGATCCAATGATGCTATGAATGTTATTTGTCGTCCTAGTACAAGATGGGCTGCAGGGTGTGTTTTCTGTTTCTGTGATTTTCCAAATTAAAAAGTTCCATCCATCCTGATTGGTTGCCTGTGTATGACTGTGCTGTCTGATAGGTGGAGATGCTGGAGAGGAAGTATGGGGGCCAGTTTGTGTCCCGGCGGGCAGCGAGGACGATCCAGACGGCGTTTAGGCAGTACCGCATGAACAAGAACTTCGAGAGGCTTCGCAGCTCGGCCTCCGAGAGCAGGATGACCCGGCGCATCATCCTGTCCAACATGAGGATGCAGGTACAAAAAACCCCACAAAAATACAAACGGGTTCCAGCACAAAAACATCATGTTCATAGTCTAAATTTTATTTATTTATTTTTTGTGGGTCCAGTACTCATTTGATGAGCGTCAGCCACAGGGTCAGGGGGCAGGAGGTCAGCAGGGGTCAGAGGATGCAGGAGACATGGACGACTCCTTCTCTAAGCAGGTAAACACACCTGTCACCTCCTCAGGTTTGGAATTAGTGCTGTGTAAATTTACATTACCTTAAATTATAATATAGAAGCAGGTGAACAAGTAATGACAGCGCGTCAAATTAAAGTTGGTGGGCAGCATGAGATATTCCACTAGTGTTTTTCTGCTCTTTTTAATGGAAATACTAATTTCATTCAGCAACTATTCTGTTTAGTAAGTTGTGATGTCACAACCGACGAAAATATTATTTCCGGGTCCAACTTTGCTGAGGCTCTGCAGCCCAGCTAAGCTGAATAAAGCTGGCTTTAGCTTAGCTTAGTTTAGATTATCAAAGAGGCAATGAATCATCTGTTTGTTTCTGGCTGTTAGCGTTAGCAATATGGCTACTGTCAAACGTATGAAACAACCATAAGAATCCTAGTTTGAACTATAAACCCTGGCCTCAGTAAAACACCTGGTTGTATTGATTTTATCATGTGATCACATGATCATGTGTGTATCTCTGTTGGTTTACATCACATGTGTGGACTATAGGTGAAGTCCTTGGCCGACTCCATGGACGACTCCCTCACCTGCCAGTCTGGCCGTGAAGACTCACAGGAAGCAGGAGGAGAAGGAGAGGAGGATGATGAGGAGGACGAGGAGGAGGGAGACGAAGAAGAGGAAGAGGAGGAGGAAGAGGGGGAGGAAGACGAGGAGGAGGACGAGGACGAAGATTACAGACAGTGTGGGTGGCGCAACACCAACGCTTCCTCCCGACGCACAGCAGGCCGGGTGGGAGGAGGAGGAGGGAGAGGAGGCGTGGGAGGAGGTGCCGCCATGCACGAGGACAGCACCGCCACTTCCTTCAGCGATGTCACCCTCTACATGGACGAGGGCTGCCTCCCCTCTTCGCCTCTCTCCCGCCCGCCGTCCTCGCCACTCTCTCGCCCTGCTTCCAGCTCTGACACAGAGTACTGGGGAGGAGGGGGAGGAGGCGCAGGGGGGAGAGAGGACAGCAGGGAGACAGAGGGAGGCAGCAACGCCAGTCGGAGGAGCAGCACCCCCTGTACAGAGTGTCGGGGGGAGTACAGAGGGAGAGCGGGAGGAGGAGGAGGAGGACACCTCCCTGTCCTGACCATCGAACCGCCCAGTGACAGCTCAGTAGACATGAGTGACAGGTCAGCACAGCCAATCAGAGAGCTTCTACAGAGATCAAAGCTTGTCACTCTAACATTCTACTCAGTTGTTCTCTGAGGTAGCTAGCTAACAGACAGTTAGCAGGCCAAGTAGTTTGCTAATGAGTTTATTCAAAAGACTACAAAAGAATCTTTTTTAAAAAATCACAGGGAGGGGGGTATTTTCTGATATTGATATTTTATGTTGTAGCATAAAACGTGAACATTTTAACGTGGATTGAATGTGATGTGGATATTAAAGACAACAATAAGACAATTAAAACGTAACAAAGTCTGGTGAACTGTCTAAGTCCATTAGGGTTGAAGTCAGCTCAAAAAGTTCAGGCGGTTTTTCGAACAAATCCACTGGGCGCAACATTCCCATTGAAATTAGCTGATTTTTAGCATGAATTTTAGCATTTTTCTGTGATGGTCTGAACTGGCTGCACTCGGTGTCATCTTAATCAGCTTTATTTTTGAAGATTTTGAAGTTGGACTACATGATAATGTTTTTTAGCGTAAGCATATAATACATGTACTACTTTAAGTACAGTGTCTTTGTAAATTGCATCAGACTTACAAAGAGTCTGGTGCAGTAAACAACGAAAGTGACAACATTTTGCTTTATTATGGAATTAACCTGCAACATTAACGTTATTGTTCAAATCTTTAGGTCAGAGCGTGGCTCCATCGGACGCCTGGTGTGTGAACAGGAGCCGCCAGGAGTCGAGCGAGGAGGAGAAAGGGAGAGGAGAGGAGAGGGGAGGAGAGAGGAGGAGGAGGGGGAGGGAGCAGCGAAGCCGACTCACCACAGGGAACCATCAAACACAAACCAAACGGCCGCTCGGTCGCCACGGCGCAGGGACAGACGCGCAGCCCCGCCAACGTCCCCCTGCCGATGCCTTCAGCCCGGACCCTGCCCTCACACCCGCTGCCTCACCCACTCCAGCACCCACATTCACACCCCCACCTCACCTTCTCCCATCCCCCACCTCCCACCATCCTCCACCACCACCCACAGTACAGCCAGCCACACATCATGCACATGCACCACGGGCACGGCGGCAGCCCGTACATCCAGCACGCGCACCACTTCGCCCAGCACCACTACCACCACCTGCACCACCAGCACCACCACCTCCCCCACATTTACCCAGAACCCCCTTCTTCCCCGCTGCCCTCCCCCGTAGCGCCGCTCACGCCTCTCTCGCCCCTGCCGCCACCGCTCACTCGCCGCTGTCCTCCTCCTCCTCCTCCGCCCTCCAATATGGAGGCACAGCAGCAGCACCTCGCCCACCACCCCCACCTCCACCACCATCACCTGCTCTGCTCAGACGGAGACAACGAGAGCGTCAACTCCACCACCACCAACTCCAACGACGACACCAACGTTAACACCGGCAGCCCGCCTCATCGCGGGACACGGTGGAGCCAATAGGAGGAGCCACGCTGGGAAACAGACCTATCGAGAGAGAGCCAGCTGGGACCTTCCACCCGCCTTCAACAACGAGCAAAGGTGCAGCTGCTGCAGTACCGCATCGACTCAACCTGTTCAACAAGTAAGAGTGTGTTTGCATTATAATCAACAGGAGAGTGAAGCAAAAGAGAAATAAACCCTGACGACTCTTGGATGAATTATCTGTTTATACGATGACTGCTGCTTGCAAACAAAATGCAATTAATGCAAAATGCATGTGTTAATTTACTTAAGTATTTTTAATGTCACATTTCTGTTTTAAGTTCATGGGTCTGAAAATACAAGGCTTGAGTTTAAATTTGTTTCTAGATCCTGGAATACATCGTATTCAAGACGGACAACAAACAAAAGCAAACTAAAAAAAAAAACTGTCGCTATAATCGAGCAAAATCTGTGCAAAACAAACCAGAGCAAGCAAAACACAAAACTTTTGAGGCAAGTCCAATCAGATCCCAGCAAATTGACATTTTATACAGAAATGACTCGACAGAGAAAAATCACCATGAGACTTGAAACTACAGTTTTAGCTGCCTGTCACCCTAGATGCCATGATTTGACTCTCTGTATTGTTTCTAAACAAACACTGTCAGCTTGTTGTGAGACTATTACAGCCTGTGTGTGGTGTAACACCGCTTTATCTGTTGTGCAAACCAGATGAAGGATTTTTGTCATCAGACATGTGGATCTTATGCTCAGGAGGAACAAGTTGAGCAGCCTCCTCCTGTCCGGTGTCACAGAGAACACTGATTTTTAAAACATGAAACTGTTTTATTCAGTGGTTTTACTGGTTTCCAACTACCTGGTCAGTTTATTTTGAGAGGAGGAGACCTCTGAGGATAATTTCGCTCTCGTAAAACCTGAATTCCAGAACACTGAAGGAATCCTAACCTATAAATAAAACACAAATCCCACACTAATTCATCTCAAAACCTAGCTAAAAACTGGCAGGCTCTCGAAGCTCAAAACAGAATAGCAAGGTGATAAGAGAAAACAACACGATGAAACATTGTGAAAAGGAAACCAGCTAAGAGGTGATGATTTTGACTACAGGAAGCCAGAGAAGGGGATCCAATAATTTGACTGAGAGGTTTCGCCGGGACACACCGTGGGCATCGCCAGGTTCATACTGGAGAGGAAAGGACTGAGCAGGCAGACATGATCGGGGGAGTTCCTGGGCAGCCGGCAGCAGTTCAACAAAGACGTCCTAGGAGTGAGTAACAGGCGGTCACATGACTTCAGGGAATAGCTAGGTCGATGTAGGTATTTATGACCCCTTTAAGTGTGGCGGTCATAGATGCTGATCATTGTTTCTTGTCTGTAGCTGTGTCCTGGATGAAATGGATTTCTCTGGGATGGATCCTTTGACGACAGCCTGAGGAAGTTCCAGGCTCAGATTAAAGTTCAGGGTGAAGCCCAGCGGGTGGAGCGACTAGTGGAGGCCTTCAGGTAATAGACTCCACCACAGGTTGCAGCTTGTCAGTGGAGTTGGTGACGCTTCCTTCATGTCCTCTCTCTCTCTCTGTAGTCAGCGGTACTGTGTTTGCAACCCGGTGCTGATCCGCAGTTCCAGAATCCTGACACCATCTTCATCCTGGCCTTGCCATCATTCTCCTGAACACAGACATGTACAGCCCCAATGTCAAGCCGAGAGGAAGATGAAGTCGAGGACTTCATCAAGAACCCGCGAGGTCGGGGTCATCATCGCCATCATCATCATGCAGTCTGTCTGAAATAACGCAGGTCTGGGAAATGGTAACAGAGCAGAGATGCTGCAGGCTGTTGTCATTAGTGGTAACAGCCGACTGCGCCTAAAGCAGATTGGGTTTGGCTGATTTGCAGCTATAAGAACTTGGCAAAGAGAGATAGTAAACAAAATTTTAAGCAAAGATTTGCAAATGCTTAATGGATGTGTAGTTTTCATGCATTTTCATCTGGTTCAAACGGGACACATGCTTTTCCTTATCTTCTCTCATATATGTAATGTTGGTGTTCATTTAAATATGGGTGTAAATTCGTGTACCCCTTTCTCAACAAGAAACACTAAATGTTACAGAGAATAGCACTACAGATTTTGACAAACAGTAATTTTACTGAGCAGAACATGGAACTGTTGGATTACCGCCCATCTGTTAGTCTGTTTATGTTGTGTGGTACTTTTACTTATGGCAAAGTATCTGCTACTTCTTCCACCACTGAAAGTCACACAGCATCACAAACAAAACAAACAGATGGAGGCAGTGGCCCTGTGTTCTGTTTGGTAAAATTCCTGTTTTTGTCAATGGAGCTGTTAACAAAAAGGCTTACCTTTCACAAAGGTCTGTCTGTGTAGGGAATCATATCCATAATGTTGGTTCAAAAAAATATCAGAGTACTATCAGAGTCCTTGTTCTAAATCATCCTGCCGACCTGTGTTTCCTTGGCCAGGTGCTGATAACGGCCAGGACATCCCCAGGACCTGCTGGTGGCGATCTGTGAAGGATCCAGAAATGGGAGCTGAGGACCAACGATGACCACACGTGTCCCAGGTCCAGGCAGTGGAGAGGATGGTGGTCATAAGAAGCCTGTAAGACCTCTGACATCTTAAATATGTACATATGCCTAAAATGAATGCGTTCAATTTGAGATACAAGCCAGTACACTTTTTGAAAATAAAATATTAGAATAATACCAGTGGGTCCAGAGCTATACAATAGACTTAAGATTTGCTGTGGGATATCATGGTCCCCAGAGGATCAACCTACTGATTTTGACGCCCATCTTTCACCTTTCCTCTAGCACCATTAAGAGGAAAAACATCAACATGTACACGAGAAATATGAAAATGCTGGAGTGAAGTCATCAGATTTCCATGATATTTACTGAGCACATTCCTGCTCCCTAGAGGACAAACTCTTATTATTTATGCCTCTGTACTGGTGACAGCCATGACCGATATCTCAGTCCTGAGGGAATTTCTTCAAATTTGGTATAAACCTTCAGTCGGACTCAAAGATAAACTGATTAGGATTTCGTATTTGGAGGCAGTATATTGTTCATATAATATCAAATGTTTAAAGGGTGTTTGTTTTTTTTCTTAGATGTTTCTGTTGTCCCTACCTCACCTGTCACAAAGATACATACAGGTGCAAGAGATTTTTGATTAACTACAACTCAAGAAACTGCTTGCCTATATGTTGAGTTAACTTTTCATTATTTCTCATCATGAGAAAAAAACGAGACATTGTGCAGGTGTTTGATTGAAGTGATTATTAGTAAATCAATCAATCAACAGGTGATATTTGATAATGAACCAGTGTGAGGATTTTTCTGATTTCAGTTTCAGTGACTCTCTTTATGTTTCTGACTGTTGGGCCTTGAGAGAACAAGACATGAAGACATCACCTTGGGCTCTGGGAACCAGGAAATGTTTTTGACAAATGCTGCAGATTTTGCCAGGCCTAGTTTGTCGCTGTACAATAATGATGTTTTGTGTGTTTGTGTTGCAGGTGCTGGTTCCCTGCCTCATCGCAGGTTGGTTTGCTGCTGTCAGCTGTTCGAGGTTCCAGATCCGAATCCCAGCTCAGAGGAGCGGCGGCCCACCAGAGAGAGAAGTCTTCCTGTTCAATGACCTGCTGATGGTAAGTGTGTGTAGAACATTCTTTGTCATCAGTTATGGAATCAGACAGGTGTTAATTTAGTATCAGTGTGGGTAAAATTCCTTCCAGACCTGTAAATGTCTAGGAGGGCTACTTTATCCCATGATGCCCTGATGCTGTTAAACAGTGAAATCTAGCAATGTTAGGAAGTCTTACTTCATCAGAATAAATGGAATCCTAATCAGCAGCTCTGACTTGCTTGAGTCCGGTTTTATCGCTTCCCACTTTACTGTCCATTTCAGTCTCAGTGTTTGCAGCCGTTTCCAGCTGCTTGCTAAAACTCCCAGACAGACACACAGTTAGAATTAGTTGGTGAAGAAAGTGGAACATCCAGCATAAAAAGCTGTGATATTTTTCCTCAGGAGTTGCTGGAGACCAAAACAGAGCTGAAAGAGCAGGAATATTGGACTTAACATGGCTTCAGACTGTTCCTGTATGGCATGATGCTGCCACCACCATGCCCCTACCATAGGGATGTAGACACAGATGATTAGCAGAGCCTGGTGTTTGTTTTCTCTATGCTCTCAGTTAAATGCCATTAGTCAAACTCAAGGGCTGTTATATGCCTTTACTCAAACTCTTATTGATGCATCAGTGTGTAAACTTTTAATGCTGTATCTAGTAAAGCTAATTACTTTCATACTGCTGGATAAATTAGCTTTCAAACCCATATAAACATGGCAGGAAAGATCTCCCTGTTTTAATATCATGCAAAAGTTATATTAAGGTCAAACAAACACCCTGAACCAGGTATCGAGCAGCTTCAAATATGAATCTGTGCGACCATGAATTTTGAACCAGAAGGGTTCTGACTGAAGCTCTACGGTCTAAATAAATGACGAAGCACGAAGGAAAGTAACTTCCAAGAAAAGTCGGTGTCATCAAGAGTGTGTTTTAAGTTTTAATTCAGTCGCTTTAATTTATTTACAGTTTGGGACAAAACAAGAGGGATCTTGCAGTTTATGGAGAAGATTAAAATAATCACAGAGGGAATTCAAAAACCCTCACCGACATGAACAAAAGAAACAAATGAAGACAAAGAATAGCATAATCAAACACTCCTCCTCCTTTGTCTCTCTCTTGCTGTTTCTCTCCTCCCTCTCCTCCCCTCCTCTTTCTCTGTCTTTCTATTCCCTCCCTCACATGACTTTCTCCTCCACCCTTAATTTTCCTCATCTCCTCCTCCTCTCAGGTGACGAAGATCTTCCAAAAAGAAGATCAAGTTACGACAGTTTCAGACAATCGCTTCCTCTGGGTGGAGCGCAGGTCCACACCTTCCAAAAACACCATGTAAGTACTCTACTTCTCTCTCCCTCTCTCTCTCTTTTCTGCCACTAATTCTCTCTAGTTATCTCCACTCCTCGGGCCCATCTGCTCTCCATCTGTCTCAGCCTCTCTTTGTTTTATTTTTTATATCTCTATCCTCCCATGCACTTGCTCAACTTCTATTTTTACTGCACAGTCAGCTAGACCCACTGATATATGACTATACACACCATACAGCATATACACTGGAGGCAACACATACAGACACATGCAACCATGTCAATGATGATGTAGCACCGGCCACCACCACCCTGGGCAGTGTATGTAGTCTTGTGTTTTTCTTCTGAGATCCATCAGACAATCGCATCAGCATTGTCAAATCTACAGTGTTTGGCAAGTTACAAAAGGTTGTTAAGGTTTTTGACTGCTGTTCGCCATACTTACACAGATTCTATCATATAATGGTTAAACACCAGTATAGAAGAAGAAGTCAAGGGATGCTTAAAGGATACAAAGGGAAGGGAATGAAATGGAATGAAAAGGTTGCAAAGTGTTACAAGTGATTCAGACAAATGGGTGAGTTGTGGCATCCCAAAGATTGCAGCGTAGGTGCAAAAGGTTGCAGTAGAGTTTGGCCTGATGATGGGGCTTTCATATCAGTCAAGATGGGGTGTTGGGAAAACTGAATGATTACAGTTCATTCTGTGAGGAAGATGAGTTTCAAAGTAACATTTGGGGAAAATAACTTTAATAGTTGTTGGGATATATGCCAGAGAAAGTACGTGCAGACATCACTGGAAGTTAGCTAGAGATGCATTGTCTTGGTACCATTAAATTTTGCACCAAATTGTGTTCCAATTCAGATAGATGTTGAACATTTCACTGGGTAGTGGACCGACTACTGGCGCTGGAGTGAAAAGTCAAGGAGTTCATCTTCTGTCTCAAAATTGAATTTCAAGTGACAATCCATCCAATAACTGCTTTCAGGAAAATGATGGACTGACCCAACAATCAAAGACACCGAGCCATGCTGCTAATATGGCTAAAATGGGACAAGGTATTTCAGGAGGGTTGCCAAGGTCACTAATGGCTCAGAGGGTGAAGCAGGTTTACATACAAAAACCCTGTATTTTCAACAAGGTGTCTTGAGCATCCAGACATTGTCAGGTACCCCAGGTCAAGAAGTTCCAGCACGATTACAGAAGGGTTAATACAGCCCAAGAGGTTACAGGCTGTATACAGTATGTTCATAGAGCAGGTCTAGACCGTACTATTTATTAGAATATTTAGAAAGAGAAACCCAACAATTCCCACCATGAGCAGCAGCACTAGGCTATTAGTGGCAAGGAAAACTTCCTTTAAGAGGCAAAACCTCGAAAGCAGAATCAGAGGCCATCTGCCTTGACTGGTTAAGCACAAAGAGATCAAGAGAATGCAGTACAGTACATACAGTTAAGGAGGTTTCAGTAAGGCACACATTAGTTCAAGGAGGCCGCAGGTACAGACAGTTGAGGCAAAAGGTTATATGGTTCAAGAGGTCATGGTATAAATACAGTATGTTCAAGAAGTTGTCGAGGCACAGAGAGTTGAAGAGGTTGCAGTATGGTACATGTAGATTCAGAGGTTGCAGGAGGTGTGCACATGTGTCAAGAAGTTGTCCAGTGGAGTTCTGGTGTCTGAGACCACTTTCTCACTCACTTGATGGAAGTGGTCTAAACGCTTTGGACTTCACTGCATATAAGAAACTTGAGGTTGCATATGGTTCGAATGCATCCAGCATTGCAGCAGAATACACATGAAGACACAGGTTCAAACCAAGATTGATATCATGATTTTGATCAATTTGCATTCCAGTGCCAATATTTTTTTTACATCTCTAGGTATGGTTTATGTACAGTAACTAAAATACTTTGGAAAGGTTTGGGATCACAAATTTATTAGCTGCAGTACTTCCTCATATTAGTCTCCAAGATTGCAGTTATGTATTGTGTTAAGGAATTAGCAGTAGGGTAAAATGCATCTCAAAGTTGAGGCAGGTTAATTTTTGAGCCCAGGAGCTGTGAAGTACTCATCTTGGCCAAAGCATGACGCTTAGATTTGCATTTGAAATTAGCACCAAAAATGCACGTGGGACAAAATGGGAAAACTCTGTCCCAGTTGGAAATGTTCGCAACCCATCTGTTAATTATCACTTGCAAACATAACGTTACTTCCCTCCAATTACAGAAATTACACCTGTCTGCCAGCCTTCTTTAAATGTGAGGCATCGTCAGTCTACAGAAGTGTAGTTAGTGTACCATACTGAAAATACCAACAGCCTGGTTTCAAAGAAACACAGTGAAGCACACTCAGGATTTCCTAAATATATGTCTGTCAATCTGAAAACAAGGCTGCTTTAGCTGCATTCTTTAAAATGGACTCATTCAACCGACACATTTTTTCAATAATAATGTTAACACAATCAGATACAGAGTTGTGTGTGTGTGTTGTGTTTGTGTTTCAGTGGTGTGTGGTTTCCAAGCCTCTATTTCAGCAGAGATGAATTGCCTCTGTTCGGTGCAGCAGATTGAGTTGGTGGCGCTTTATCTGCCTCAGCACCCAGCACAGGATGCCTCACTCTGAAGAGTTCAGCTCAAAATTGCATCTCTCCATTTTCAAAAAGGGCTGCATATAATGTATCTGAACCACCACAAAGTGCGATAGCTGACATGAAACTAAGCCCTCGCTTAACCCTTGAAGAGCAACAGGTGTCGATAGAAACCCCTGCCCCTGCACCTTCCAATGGCAGATTGGGAGACTGGTGGCCGACCTTGCTCAACAAAATTGGACTTGACTCCAACTTTTCTTTTGTTATACAACTATTTCAGGAACAACCAGGTCCACACAATGAATGTCTTCTGGGAAGGCTGTGTTCTTAAGGCCGCACGAGAGGCAAATATTAGAGTGGTGCAGGGATGACATATATTTGTAGGGCAACCCAGAAGTTAGCATCACCCTGGTTCCCCAAGCCAGAGATTTTTTCACTGCCTTGAATGCTGCAGAAAAAATTAGCGTGACAAACATTGCATTAAATGTTTGTTTATCAGATAATCTTCACAGATGAACACTGTTCTGATGTTTCAGTTTAAACCAATCTCCAGAAGTGCGCTAATGTTAGGCTATGTAAACCAAACCGCACGGTCACATGACGTCACCACCTCCTACTTAAGCTTTCCAACTGGTCATTTCATTTAGCCTGAGCTCTTTCTACAAAAGTTTTCTTCTAGAAAGAAGAGAGAGTTTGAAAGAGCGTATAAAACACAACGAGGCTGTAAAGGTGGACTGGTGAGTAGATGGGTTTTCATGTTAACGCCCTCGACAACCTCTGTAGTCTCATTTAGACACTCAGCAACCGCCTTTTTAAGAGACGTAGTGCTTCAAACATCAGGAGGGGGATTTACCACCCATTTTATGTCGGAGAATAAAACTGAAATGTCTTGAGCTTGTGTTAAACCACAGACCTTATTTCAGACATTTTAACCAGAAACACACTGACTTTGATTAATAAGTGAACAGGAAGTGCGCTAACATGCTAACATGCTAACTTACATCCTGGTTTTAGGCCTCATTCCTGCACCACTCTATTAATGCCAAACAGACACCGCCGGCAACAACTCTGCTGTGTTACCTCTCATGCCGCACCCTGTATGATCTCAGTTATCTCCACCTCCAGTGTGTGGACATAATGTCAACAAACACTTGATTTCCGACGTGTCACGCGCAGTGTTGCACGCGCTACTTTTTTCCTGGATAATTGCCTGAGTGTGATCAGAGCCTGCCCGTCGCCTGCATATTGACCGTCACCCATGTATTGCTTTATGACATTGCATCGCGTTACAAGCCTGCATTATTCAGCTGTTTGAGAGTTATTTGTGAGGTCTGCAGTGTCGCCTCAAACCTGACATTGTGGGTTAGTAAAATAGCTGCAGTGGTGGTTGTGTTGTTAGTTTGTTAGCTGCTGTTGCTTTAGTTGTTGTTGTTAAGGATAGTTCTGGCCCTCCAGTTGAGCCAATGGAACTTGGCAGACTGTGGTGATGACTGTGACCAGGATGATTGTCCCAAGGATTCATCAGCACCATCATACATCGACTGCTGGTGTGTGTGTGTGTGTGTGTGTGTTCAAGTGCGTGGGTGGGTGAGCACAGTCTGTGGGTGGATGCACCCACGTCTGTGTGTGTGGAGCAAGGAGTGTGCATATGTGTGTATCAGGTGGAGGAAGGTAGAAGGTGTGTGTGTGTGTGTGTGTGTGTGGGCTTGTTCTTATATCCCAGTGGGGACATTAACCTGAATGTACCAAGCCATGGGGGACTCCTGTAACCATGGGAACAAGAATTGAGGTCCCTACAGGTAGAGACTGCTCTGAGGGTTAAGACCTGGGTTTAGGTTCAGGTTAGAATTAAGTTCAGGGTAAAGGGGGTGTGTACATTATATCAGGATAGTGAAATGGTTTTGTGTGCATGCATGAGAACAAACCTGTTCACCTGTTGTCCTCTCGGACCTCGTCATCTAAGGTGGTGTCTTGAGTTTACAGCAAGATGAATTACTAGAAGTAAAATACCAGAATAACAAAATACAGTACAGAAATATACCAAAATGAATATTTAAACAGTGGGTTAGTGACATTAAAAAAAGGATGTAACAGATATATAGAAATAAAACATAACACAGAACCAAATAAACTGTTTATAGAGCAGAATGAGTCCAGTCATGTTGTATGTTGTTGTTCCAGAATCCAAAACCAAATGAGAGATCATATAAAGCCTGTTTTACAATCAGCACTGACTCCCTGTATCTTTAAGAACTGATTTTAAAGTTCTTCTTTAGCTTTTAAGGCAAATTCAATGGCCTCACCCTCAGAGCATCACAGACTCTCACAAACCTTAAGATTATCCATAGCTGCACCTTTAACTATCTCTAGCTATGTCTGGGGACAACTTAAACCCCAAAATATGAACTCTGCTTTAAATATTAGACGCAATGAATTACACTGAAAATTTTAAATTACAACCCAAAACAAATATTTTAATATGGCCTTTCAAGTTATCAGTGTAACATTTACAGGGCTCTACTTCAGCTTTGAAATGAATAATATTATAAGTATGTTTCACAGTGTTTAATCACCTAAAACTAATAATTGCTGTGTTTTAATTCACTTAGAATGAGCCATTTATATCATATCATTTATATCTACACCACCATGTTTCTACAGTAGCCTAGAGCGGACAAAACCAAACCAACATGGGGCCTTTCACATTTTACGTTGATGCTAAAAGCTATATATGGAAAGACAAAGACAAAGAAGAATATTAGCTGCCGCTTATTACCTAGTTTTAATAACTAAATAATATCTAAATAGCTATATAAATACACTCTTCACTTGACAGGCTATCAATTAGCACATTCTTTTGTCACCTAATGGTCACTGTAGAGACTGGTCAGTTGGAAATGAGGGGTGATGGGACTGTGTTCAGCTGGTTGCACCATGCTTCTCATCACCACTAGATGTTTCAGTAACCTACACACTGGTCCTTTTAACCAACAGCCTCTAGCACTGTGTTAATGCTATAAATAGCATCAGAGCAGAAACCAGTGTGTAACATATGGTGTGTTTGTGTTGTGTTGTGTGTCACCCAGACTACCCTCATGCATCGTGACTGACGCCGGCAAACCCTGGAGTGGAGAGAGGAAGGTGCTGATCATCTCATACAGCCTGAGCCAGCAGGACTGAGCGCAAGCCACCTCTGACTGAGAGCACTGAGAGGTCCAGGACATGGAGAAGTACAGTGGTGGAATGGGCAAATTTCGGTAGTAGTAGAGAAGCAGCAGGAACAGAAGCAGCTGTGTACTGGAGTGTAGTAATAGCTTAGTAGTTGTAGGCGCAGAAGCAGCTGTGGTGGTGTCAGTGGTGGTAGTGGCAGTAGTTTCAGTAACAATGATAATATATTGGTAATTATAATGAGCTGTAGTAGGTGGAGCAGTGGCATCAGACAGCAGTGATAGTACACAGAAGTTGTACAATAGTTTCCGTGGTAGTGAGAGTGGTGGAAGTAATGCCATGGCACAGAAACAAAAGCAGTAGTAGTGGCAGCATTTGTAGTAGGTTAAACATAGTGATAAAAACGTAGCAGTAGTTCCTTGCAGTGGCAGCAAGGCAGTAGCAGTACTGGTGCGTTGCTAGTTGTAGCAGTAGTAGTAGTAGCATTAGTAGGCACCAGGTGCACTAGCAAGCAATAGCAGCATCAGGCTGCAGCAGCCGTGTGCAGTAGTAGTAGCATAAGGCCAAGTAGTAGTGGTAATAGTAGAAGTAGAAGCTGAAGAAGAAATCCAGACGCAGCAATAATAATAGCAGTACCAGAGGTAGTCAGAGCAGTAGCAGCACCAGTACTAGAAGCAGAAGTACCAGAACAGTAGCAGTAGTACCAGAGGCGTAGTAGTAGTATTAGCAGTATTAACACCAGATGTAGTAATGTAGATTGTATTAATGTTCTTTCTCTCTCCATCTCCAGCCGAGCTCGAAGCAGAAAGGGTGTGATGCGTCTCGGCATGTTGATGTATGGAGGACCGGAGGCGGACGCCAGGGGTGGGGCCAATACTGGCAGCGGGCCCATGAAGAGCGAGGTGGTGAACGGCACCCTGGGCCGAGTCTCGACGACACGCACGCCCGGTGGACGGACTCAACGCAGCACTCAGCTCGGCCGCTGAGAGACCTCAGAAACAGGTCAGGACGCTACACTGAGCATTACCATCACCACACACCTGAGCTCTTTATAGTCACCTGTGGAGTAACAGTACACTGTAAATACACAGTACAACATTGGGTATGTACACATACAGTGACATTTTACTGTTTCGTTCACTGCTGCAGTTTTTATTATGACCAGTGACTCAGAGCAAAACCCATGTCTGTGCTCTTATGCAACTGATGAAATAGTGATGAAATTCAAATGGTGGTTATTACAGTAAGATGGAAGTCTGATGAAAATGCTGCGATGCCTGTCTCCACCTACCGACAGCTGCAGAAACTACAACATAAATTGAAAAAGGTGATTTCTCTGGTGATACCCGACATAACAAGATTAGCTGCGTAAGGATTATCCTATCATTACTGATACTACATACTAAATCCTAACAAAGTAAAAGATCTACATTATATTAGTAAAAAGTAGTTAAAGTATCTTGTATTCATTATGCAGCAGAATGAAGTTACAGTACTATATAAAATATCACTGGGTTATTTTGCTGATGCACAAATGAGTCATTGCTATTTCATTATTGTCGTAGGTTGAGGTTACGCAAAATATATGAAGTCACTACCAGACTCCATTGACAGAAACAGGAAATTTACCTCACAGAACACACAAATTGCTCAAATACGGCTGCCTTCATCTGTTAGTTTGTTTGTGTTATTGTGTGGTAGTTTTATTTAAATAAAGGATCTGATTACTTCTTCCACCACTGAAAGTCACACAATAACACAAACTAAGAAATGGAGGCAGTGATATTCCAGCAGCTCCTGTGTTTTGCTCTGTAAAATTCCTGTTTTTGTCAATGGAGTCTGATACGGATATATAGTGATGTTTCTGGTTAAACTAAAAGGATCTTACTCTTTAATAAAAAGCTCTGTCTGTACAAATCCTATCCATATTGACACTTAGATACTTAGATAGTCAGTGGCAAACACAAGAACTTAGTGGACGCGGCCATAATCTTTGATACTTGGACAAATGCCCACTGGATTATGTGTTAAATGTTTAATACGTTACATTCCTCTAAAACTAATTATCTTTGTTTGTTTAACCTATACACAATCATAAAAATTTGTGGTTTTAGGGGGGTTACGTGTTGAGCTGTTTCACAAAGTAATTTTAACCCCGCCTCTCATTCTGATTGGGTAACAGGGAAGCGAGGTCGTAGGGAACAGTGGGGTCATTGGACAGTGCCTACTAGCAAGCTCGGTGGGCTGAAAGTACGCGTGATGTAATTCCTCCGGCATGTTACGGTAGCATGTTACGGTAGCATGTCACACTCCTCGCTGACTGCATGTGTGTTTGTGAGATTCATATCAAATTAATGTAAATGTACCAGAGGTTTTACCAGTCATCATTGATACCGCTGCATGCAAAAACCAACACGCACATTTTTGCATGTTTACATTGTTTTTTATCCGTTTAACTTGCTCTCCTGACGGGACTGGATCAACCAGTCAGCTTTGCTTGACGCTCAGGTCTGCACGCCGCAGTCTTTACATGAAGTTATCCATAACTGCTTCTCTGCATTGACTCTCAGACATCTTTACGTCAATCTTTGGAGAAATATTCCAACGTCAGATGTTCAAAACAGTCCCGGATATGTCTGTGTAGGTTCAGTCATCCAGGTCATAGGTAGTCTTATAACACGGACATTTTTGCTCTCTTGAAGATGTTTCAACTCCTCATCCCAAAGGTTTCCCTGCCCTAAAAACAGTTTTTAACCAGTTTACGCTTTCAAGAAACTGTCTTTCAGTTCCCAAAAACTGGGTTGGGAGTACCACGCATATTCGAGACCTCAGCCAGTTTTAGAACTGAGTAGCTCCTTTGACAGAGGTAAATGTCTTTCAAGAAACCTAAAAGAAGTCCAGTCATCAACTTAGCACTTAAGAGTCCTGATAGTTTCAATTCTCATTGATAGTCACCGGTGTAGATACAGACAGAAAACATGCAACAAGGGTTGTCTTTTCAGCCCTAACCTGTTCAGTCCTAACTAAAATCGAGAAAGGTTCCTCCGGACGAAAAGAACCAAAATTTGGTTCGGATCAAAAGAGGTGGTCCCACCTGACCAAATTGAACTGTGGGTTCAGTTTGTTTGTGGTTGTAAAAGAAGCCCTAAGGGAAATATTGAATCAACAACACACCGTTAAACCAATTAGTGTCAAGTAGGAGATGTAGCACACAAATGTGATGACAACAGGACGTAAATGTGCTGCAATGCGATGTGGAACCAGAACTAACTGTATCAATAAAAACATGAACCTTGGCTTGGCTTCGTCAGATCCATGTCCTGAACTAGTGCATGTATGTTACGCAGTTACTGCCTTCTGATTTCAGCAGGGCGCAGGAATATTCATCTGCATCGCCATTTGTCAACTTTTGTCGCATTTTCACCCGTGTGTCTTCCTGAAATCTGCTTTGTCGTCCAACTTCTTGGCAAACCGACCTTTTAGTTTAATTTTCCAGCTGGTTGTGTGGTTCTGTATTTCATTCCTCCTTCCTCTTTTTCTTTCTTCCTCCCTCCTTTCTCCTCTCAGGGTTCCATTATTAGCAGCCCTCGCCCTCATCACCAGCAGAAGCGCCCTGCCTGCTGGAGGTCTTTCCACAGCCCCATGATGGTCCTTCGGCTCCAGCAGCCTACCGGCCAAGACTGCCCTACTCAGAGCCCTGCAGGGGTGGGGGGTGGCCGGGGCCTGTCACAACCAGGGAGGGGTCAACACCTCCCACTCGTGAGCGGGGGAGGGGCTGGGGCGGAGGAGGATGGTGGGTGGGGAGGACTGAATACGCGGCCTGCTGGGGAATTTCTTTCAGCCGCAGAGGCAAGGTTCCTGGTCCTTGACGGCGACGCTTTTCGCTTAACCCACAGGGTCCCCAGTCCCCTGATGATATCATCACCCCCACTACCCCGCCCCCGGCTGCCTCCCATCCCCACCCATCCTTCCCCATGCCCTCCCCATCGCCAACCTCGCCAGTCGGATCGAGGAGTTGAGGGGAGATACGGAGGGGGGACAGTCCAAGCTCCAGGCTTTGCACGCCCAGTACTTGCCACGGCAACAGTGGAGGAGGCGTGAGTCAGTGTTACTGGTCATCAGCAGCAGCAGACACCACCCCCACCCTACCACCACCATCACCGCTTACCACATGCAGAGTATGCCGCAGCACCACGCCCTCAAGACAGGTTCTCCGCACCGACGGCAAGGTCTGCCCGCCGCGCCTCCTCTCATCCAGCATCAGAGGATGCAACATGCACGCCCAGCACCCAAGCACATAACATGGCCTCGGGCTTCACCCACACCGCCCCCGCTGTCCCCAGACTCTGTTACCCCACTACCCCACACGGACTCCCACCATTCGTGACCCCTGTGGGGACGGCCGGGTGATGCCAAGCCCCACTAACCATCTCGCACTCTCAGCCCCACCCCCACGCACACACACACTCTCACAACCACGTCGCGCACACACACTCCCCGCTCAGCCCTCCCTCCGCCTCCCTCCACCCACTTCATCTTCTCCACCCCACCGCCCCAGACGCCCTGGGCGCGCCTCGTCACCCAGACGCCTCCACAGCCCTACGCCCCTCAGTATCCGCCCCTCTCCTCCATCCCACCTCCCCCTCCACATTCCCCGTTGCCTCCCCCTTCAACCGCCCCGCTCTCCCCGCACCCCAGGGGCGGGGGGAGGACAAGGGGGCGGCCCCAAATCGAAACCCGACAGCCGGATCAGCACGGTCGTGTGAGAAGGCAGAAGCAGAGGACGGTGGTCCGCCACCCCGCCGTGAGCCACCGGGGGGCGGTGATGAGAGGGAGCAGGAGAGGGAGGAGGAGAGGAGGAGGAGGGGGAGGAGGGCAAATGCAGGTGTACCAAAATGGTCGCCTGGTGAGGAGGAGAGTACCGAGAAAGTGTGGTGAACATTTCAGCCTGTAAGTATATTTTCATGATCCACTTTCCTCAAGAGGTAGAAAGACTCACACATACTGGAAGATGTTTGTCGGGTAATCTCTCACTCTGGTTAGCAAACTCCTGAAAACTCACCATGGGATAAATAAGCCCCAAAACGCAGTATCTCAGAATACTTTTCAGCCACACTGAAGCTGAAGAAAACTCCCACATAGTTCTTCAGTCAGTGAAAATCTCCTCATCTTCCCTTTGTTGTGCCCTTGTTGAATTTGGAGGACATGTTTGTAGTTCTTCATTGACAGAGAAAGTGTTTGTGTTCTTTATGCCAGAGTAGGAGTTTGTGAGTCGCCAGAAGTTGGACAAGCGTCTAGGGACCAGACGAAGGAACAGTGCCTGAGAATTTAACACAGTTAGCGCTCGATGCTAACGCATGATGCACAGTGTCGGTTTGATCGTGGACAGTTCAGGGTTTTTGAGGTTTGAAAACGGGACGAGTCCTTTCTTATATTCCAAAAATCACACTAGTCTTGCACCACTTTTGTTTTTTCAAAAGTACTGTACTACCATTGTTTGGACGCTGACATTAACAAGCTACATGAGGTGTTGCTGGCAAGCAGAAGTGCTGCACACATGGTGCAGTTTCTGTGTCTTAGACAGGCATGCATGACCGTGCAATAGCTAATGAGTGTCAGCATCTATGTGATTAAAGTCCTATATGCAGGGAGGGATTCAAGCAGTTTAAAGCCTCAATCCAGCTTTATTTGGCCATAAAAAGTGTATTAGTGAAGGTTAGTGAACTACTTTCTACGTGACAATAAACTTTTTAGAAACTTTAAATATAAGTTTTCATCACAACAAAACTACAGATGTCTTTTTACCTTTTGTTTTGCAAAATGACTAGCAGCCTTCACAGTGTTTTGTGGATTACAGGGTTTGCAGGTGGCGCTATACTGTTGTTTTTGGATTGGGACTGGTTGACATTGCAATTTTCCCAATAATTTATTCTTAAAGGGAGATTTATTTATTTGAGAATTTGTGCCTAAAGCAGTGAATGCTCCTCGTTATAAAGTATCCTAGTTATATGAAAGTATATGCCTGAATTTGTCAGAAAATTATAATATATGTCAGTTGTATTTCATGCTCCATATTGTGTGACCCCATGTTGCTAGGAAGGAGATTATAGAAAGGTGCCAAACAGGGTGCAGTCTGGGAAACAGAGTCTTTTGTTTTTGTTTCATCATTCTACTGGTCAGGAGCTACAGTACCAAAGAATAAAAAGACACCTGGTCATAAAATCATGCAAATGTAAATTCAGGGTACATTAAATAAGATCTTCCTTGTAATGTGTCCTCACATATACCTCAGTCACTGGAGACGCTCACTAACCTGTGGAAATTACGCCTTTCTCCTTAGACCTCGACCACACAAGAAAGTTCGTGAATTAAATCTTATTGGTAATAAATTAAAGGAGAAACTTTTCACACACAATGTTCAGAAGGTCAGTTAACGTCAAAATCACACCTCAATCAATCTCTAATCAATTTATAATCATTTGAATTTTAATAACCTCTGGATAATGTTACGTGTTAAATCATTATCATGACAACAAACTTAAAAAACAAATTCAGTCTCTCAAATTCACAATATAAGTTGTAATTTTGATACTACAAAGATTTTAGCAGTGACCACACCGCCTTGGCCCCCTACATTTCAGTCCTTTTGAAACGCACAGTAAAATGTAAAGGCACGCCACAAACCATGTCCAACCTTATTTCACCGCCAAAGACAGACATCTACCAGTGTTCAGGTAAAAGAATAATTGTTAATTTTCACCCAGTCCAAGCTGTGTTGAACAAAATTGAACTTTGTTCACTTACTCTTGTGTTGAAAATTGAAAAACAGGTGCCTTCAGACAGAAGGATGTAAAATATAAAATGATCAGTAAAAACAATGTTTGAGAGAGACCACGTTGGAATATAAAGATGACAATTCAGCATTGAATCAATAATATATTGATTGATTGTATCCTTTCACAACAGCAAATACGGGCCATTTAACTGCATTGTTTTAATTTGAAGACTGAGCTGCCTCGTCATCCAACAAAGGAACCTGAAAACTGGACCAAACTGCCTTGAAGGACTTGGCTAACATCTCGCAGGACTTGGAGTTTCACTGCCACGCAGCATTAAGGAAATATTCTTGAACAAACTCATTTTACACGTTATTTTTGCACTTAAGTTAAACTTACCATGCCAGTATTGAAGTGTATTTTCTTTTTTCCATTTAATCGAGACCACCAGATGTCAGGGCAGGAAGCCCATGGTGGCTGGTAGAAAGTTTTCAATCACTTGAACTATTTTACCAGCCATTTGTACTTTTTTGACTAAACAAACCTCAGCACTGGTTGCTTTCCCGCCGTTGCCGGTTTTGTCAGCCTCGATAAATACTAACCACTGTTGTTCGGTAGATGATGGAAATTCCTCCAATGCTCTGAAAGCAAATATTATCACACATTTTAGTTTTCCTGTGATTACGTGAATGCGCCTAACTGTAGATATTAACTGTACAGTGTGTTCTATTTTCACTAAATAACAGAATGAACTGTAAACCGAGGTCTGTGAATTGCTTGAATTAACAAAACGCTCGCTTCTAAAAAACCACAAGTTCATCAGGGTTCTTCAGGTTGCTATTTACATCTTAGGTTCCTCTCGAAAAACAAAACAATACAGACGCCTAAAAGTGTTTTTGTAGAAGCCTCTTTGTGTTCAAGATTTGTGGAAAATACTGTCATGGATTATAACCAGTTGACATATAGAATTAGGGAACCATGGGTCCCCTGTTGTTTTCTAATCTGAAGAACCCTTTGACTTTTTAGAGTGTACATTGATGGTTATTATCGGCATTATGTAATAAGCTTCTACTAACACATAACGTACTCCTTGGGCTGTTTTATTTTAGCATTTTTAGTCTTGTTATGTGCTTAAGAGAGGATGGTTTTTTTCATTTCTCTGATTTGGGCATCTTATCAAGTAACAAAATCTTTTTTAATTTTTAATGTTTACAACAAAACCAAGAATTTCTGTGACTAACACATAACTTGTTCTAACATTTTGATAGACTGTGATTACTTACCCACCACCATGGCTCACAAACACCTACGCCTGCACACTTTGAAATCATCACGAAGCCTCAGCGTAAGCCTCTCACCAACCTTAATGAAAACAAGCAATACTTAAGTACTAAACAACGTTGAAACTGTTCAAATAAATAATACTTGTTGAGCTGCTAGAGTCTCATATTACCTACAGAAACACTCACTGCACAAACGTGCTCAATCCAGACTATAACAATTTACCAAATACACAAAGCTCTCGGAGGAGCACTGATCAAACCTACCTTTAAGTGATTACGCAATTTCACCCTCCTCCACTGCATGATCTGCTTAAAATGAAGCACATTCTCACCGGTTCTATTTTAAAGCTCCATTCCTGTTTTTTGCATGTCATATATTATCTACAACATTTGTAGATAATATCACCTATTATCTACTTAATCATATGCACATTAAATTTCTGACAACCTTTTTCAAATCATACCCTTCAGATTTTAGATCATTTTCCTTCAGGGATTTGGTATCAGTGACACATAAAGGTGCTGGTGCCACGAGAGGGATGAAGAAGTGCCTGCTCAGAGGTTGTTAACGCTAACGCTAATGCTAACGTAGCAATGTGGCAACAACAACAAAACTCCTATATAGCACCTTTAAAAGAAAAATCAACTTGCAGACTTGACTCTCACTGCAGATAATCCATCACTATTAGTTCAAGCAATTCCTCTGGGCTTTTGGCCAGCCTTCAGGATGTCTGATGCTGCTCAAATGTACAACAAAACATATATTCAGCCAAGGAATACAAACCCTGCTGAGTTGTGACTGGTGCTTGCAAACCCACCCAGGTCTAGTTTACGATTATTTTTTGTCAGTGTTTAAACAAAACTCTTGAAAACTCTGACATTTAGATTTTGACAATAGTTGCAGAATAATATCCCTTATAATGCAAACAGGTTGAACTCTCTTTTTTTTTTTTTTTACCATGTCCTACATATGTAGATTTTAAAGTTCATCAGTGCAATACTTGCAACTATCAGCTCTCAAATGTAACAGTTAAATGCAAAATCGCTAATGGATCGACTGTCTGTGCAGAATTTCATTTTAAAAAATCTAAAAATCAAAGGCTTGAAGATAGAAAATAAATCTAAAATCTGCGGTTTGGTAGAAGTAATGTACAGTACACACAGTTTAAAAACATGCAAAACCCAGGTGTGTTCCTTTTAAACACCAATTTAAATCTGTTCTTTCTGCCCGGTCTGCTCTCCACTATCAGTTTGTATGTGGTATTTACCACAGTATCTGCACTGAATGAAATTGTACATAAACATGAATGCATATAACCATCAAGAGCGAAAAACAACACCGCGAGTACTCACTTTGGGTTCGGCAGCAGGCGGTCGGTCTCTGGCTGTCGTTACACCGAATGGGAGATTTTTAATAAGAAACAGATCTGGTTCTGATGGCTGCAGGCAAACAGAAAAAAACAAAACAAATTAAAGTAAATTTTATTCGGTTCAAGGAAATTAAAACATTGAGTCTTCTGTTCCTTGTGTAAAAAGGCAGTCTGTGTTGTGTGTATCTATACAAGGGCATAATTAGGGGCCCAAGTTGTAATGTGAATAAATGACGGACCATGGTGGAGTAAAAAATATTTCTTGTTTATAATGTAGACAGACTAAATAGTCCTTGTAAAATTGTATGAGCACAGTGTCAAAGTTATGCTCAACAGAGATTTACATTATTTTAAAATTATGTATGGAAAAATTTAGCTGTATATAAATATATATTACTTGTACTTTGTTTTTGAAATCACAGAGATATGGAAAAGTGGAATATTTATTGCCTTAAAGATATAAAACTGTCTAAGTGTCGATGGAAAGATGCGTCCTGTTTTGTTTTGTGGTGATTTCTGGCCACACATACACACTGACACCTCCGCTCTGAGATGTTGGACGGAGCTGAGCTAGATGTTAGCTTAGCTTAGCATGAAGACTGTACAGGGAAACAGCTAGCCTCCCTTGAACTAGAATTAATGTTTCATGGTTGTATGCCTCACAAACAGTCCAATTGGCAGTTAATTAGCATGTGAATTCTTGAGCTATGGCCAAAAAACATGTTTTTGTGAGGTCACAGTGACACCAAAACTTCATCTTCATCTCCTTATCTTTGAGTCCAAGTGAATGTTTGTGCCAAATTTGAGGAATTTCTTCAGGCAACTCTTTGAGATATCGCTGCTCACGAGGCTAAAATTAGCGTAGGACATCATTATGACTCTTTGAACTTGACCTCTTATTCACCAAATTCGAAACCATTTATCCTAACCAAGTGAATCTTTGTGCTAAACGAAGAAATTCCTTACATGCTATCGGTGATATCACGGTAAACAAGAACGAGACGGATAGACAAACTAAAACATAAAACACACCTACTAGCGGCTCTAAAGTTCATTATCCAATACATCATATCTGGAAAGTCAATATTTTTAGCATTATACAACCATTACTGTTGGCTGCATTACTAGTTTGACACAGTCATTCTTGTATCTAAATCAGCATTAACTCTGACAGGGTTGACATCATTTCATCCATTCTATAATAAAAATATGTTGTCTTCTCAAATGTTGTTTTAAATTGTGTTGATGCTGAGATAGTCAGGTTACAAGAGAAGTGAAAGACAGGAAATCAACTGAGGGAAATCAGCTGTTGACCAAAGAAATAGTTTTATGAACACAGCTTGTTAACAGTCCTTCAGAATGGTTTAATATTGTGACGAATACAGTTGTAACTAATATTGTAACAATTAGCTTGCTGGATAGCAGTGCTGCCTTCAGTTTGACAAATACTTTTGGTGCCTGCACGCTTGTTTCTATACATATGAAATGTGCCTTAGGTCACAGGTTTATTATGCTGCTTCTGTGTTACAACTGATCACACATCTAAATGCTACAAATAAAACATGACCCAGTGAAGTCTTATTCAGTTGTCTTTATTATGAAATTCAGCACCAGTGGTGGGGCCAGAGTAAGATGGATTACACCTTTATTCAGGGTCTGATGAAGACCTAAAACAGCAGAATTAATTTTCTGTTGTAAACCCTCACAGTGAAAGCCTACACAGTGATCACAGTATGTTGAGAAAGAGGCTGAAATATTCTGAGATTTCAGACTTGGATGTTGGATTTACACATCATGACAATCTGTTAAAAGCTAGTGACCAAG
The DNA here is from genome assembly GCA_033238685.1 of Lates japonicus. Taxonomy (NCBI): domain Eukaryota; kingdom Metazoa; phylum Chordata; class Actinopteri; family Centropomidae; genus Lates; species Lates japonicus. Next base: position 7,832,343 of record BRZM01000009.1, read on the forward strand.
GGAAAGTATCGAACGTTATTGATTAGACGAAACCCCTCCACTTTATTTTTGTTCTGTTTTATTTAATTGTAATTATACCTGCTAAACCGCAAATTATGTGCCTTTAAAAATATATTTTGTCTCATTTTGTTTACGTCGCATGTGCTCGGTGTTTCCGCTTCACCCGTGGAAGGGCTTCTTCGTCTGTGTTTTCAAACTGCGGAACGTGTTTGTCGTGTTGTTTCATTCACAGTTAATAAATGTGTAAGTTTTGTCAGTTTCAATGACAGAGTTTGCGGGTATTCTCACTAACCGACAGTGGACCGACGTGTGCAACACGAAGCTGATTGTCACTGAAACGAAATACCTTTGTGGTAGAAACAGTAATTCAAAGGTTAAAGAGTAAAGGTTAGCTAGCCAATCCAGCTGGTCTGCTAATGCTAATGGTTGCTAACTGAAGCTGGCTGCAGTTGTCGAGGTCTGTGGTGTCAGGAGAAGGTCAGTTAATCTACGGTTAGCTTGTTAAAAGTACGATAGAGCTGAGGCCAGTCCGGTTGTGGTGTTTCTGGTTAGCGGTTAGCGGCTGTTAGCCACTAGCCACTCCTCAGGCCTGTTGCTGCTTTTAACAGTCGGTGCAGTTTTTAATGTGTCACTGAGTCAAACTGCACCGGAGGAACTGTCTGTAGGTTTAGTTAAATATGTAGCTGTTTATCAGTGGTGAGGGATGTATTCAGATACTTTTAATTAAGTAAAGTACTGATACTACTAAAAAATAATATTACCCGTAAGAGTTACACTGTCAATGTTACTTGCTAAAGTACTTAAAGTATCAAAAATAATCAATGCAGAAAAATGGCCGCTGTATTTATCTCATTAATTTATTATCATTAAGTCATCAATGTGTTAGAGGTGTTTACTTCATATCGGGCTGTAACGAAGTACTTTTGATTGTTTTCCTTGTTAAACGTTTTAAAATAAAAGCTTAATGTCACATTTGAGAAGCTTGTGCCAATGAATTTATTGTTTATTCTGTTTAATCGGTGGATTTGAGAGGAACAGAGATAATGTAGACAAACAGTGTTTGTAGCTGATGTTACTTTGAAGCACCCGCCCCTGTAAGGACTGAGTAAAGATGTTTTGCAGTATTAAACTTTACAGTTAAAGCCGCCTTGAGGTCTGCTTGAAGTAGCTGTGAGCCAGTTCATGTTTTTACTTTCTTTCAAAAATTTCCAAAACTATTATCAAAATGTTAGAGGATGAATTGTTTCAGCCCACTTAAACATCATTGCTAGGGTAGTTTAATTTCTAACAAAGCATCATTTTAAAATATTTACCTTCAAGTACAGAATATAGGGAGTATAAAGTGCAGGAAAAGACAATACTAAATATATAAGTCCTGTATGTTTAAAACTGCTCATATTGTTTTCATAGATTGTTTTGTTTACATCTTGTTTTGTATTTATTTATATTTATTGTTTATGATTTCTTTTCTATTTTGGTTATCCCTTGTTCAATTGTGGGATTATTTTATTCATCTTAACTACCTTAAAGAGTAGAAGGCGTTACTTTCACCACTGACGAGTTAATGTGTGAGCATTGAGCCTTCATGAAGGAGGATTATTAAAGGACTGTTGTTAGTTTTAGCTCAGTATTCCTAATGAACCAGCTGAGTGTAGTTTCCTTCAGTCCACCTTATGATGTCAGCACTGAAACAACCTTCACCTCTCAGGGTTCAGCAGAGTTTTAGTATCTACCTTTTCTCCGGGGATTGCCTCCTCGCCTGTCTGTGTGGTTGGCTCTAACAGAGAGCGGCGGTCGGTCCAGAGCCTTATTGACTCCAGTATTCGCTGTGGGTGGTGCTGCCCATCGCCTTATCACCTTCTTCGTGGGATCATCCGCCACTACGTTACCCAGCTGCTCCACAGCGACAAAAAGGTCGATCTGGAGCAGGTCTCCTACAGGCAGGCAGGTCGCTGTGTGGTCGTGGTGCTGGTTGTTGTTTCTGGTCAACTGTTCAGACTCTAATCTGAGGTCGTGTTGGTGTCTGTGTTCAGTCAGGTGCTCCTGCGCAGCCGCATCCTCAGAGAGAACGGAAAGTACATCCCCCGACAGGTAAACACACACACAATGAGCACGAGTCAGAGTTTGGGATCCTTTTATATAACCAGAAACATCACTACATATCAGCACCAGACTCCACTGACAAAAACAGGAATTTAACTGAGCAGAACACAGGAGCTGAATACTTCTTTCACCACTAAAAGTTACAGAAAAAAGATAAGCAAAGCAACAGATCGAGGCAGAAACTCCTGTGTTCTGCTCGGTAAAATTCCAGTTTTTATCTATGGAGTCTGGTACTGATAAATAGTTATGTTTCTGGTTCAACAAAAAGGATCTTCCTCTTTAATAAAAAGCTCTGTCTCTGTAGGAATCCTATCCATACTGTTGTCAGACACAGAGTAACAATCAGAGTCTTTACATTTTTGTTCCCATCAGTCACTTACACCTGAAAACATGTGAAAAGAAAATCCAGGTTCAAAAGTCCCAGAGTTATCTGTTAATACCTCTCAGTGTGTTGACGTGTCTCTGACTGTGTGAGCTGTTGTGTGTAAACATGATGAGAACCACGATGTGTTGTCACTGTTAGTCCTTCGCCATGAGGAAACATTACTTCAACAATGCAGAGACCGGCTTCTTCAAGAAGGTGAAGAGGAAGGTCGTCCCCAAGAACCCAATGACAGGTGAGAGAGCGGCGTTTACCTCCACATCATCACATCTGACGGGCTTCGATTTGTCTTTGTGTCATTAAACGATCTGTGTGTTTCAGACACCAGCATGTTGACGGACATGATGAAGGGAAACCTGACCAACGTCCTGCCCATGATTCTGATTGGTGGATGGATAAACTGGGCGTTCTCTGGATTTGTCATAAGTGAGTTCTCAGTCTTAAGCATCATCACTCTGTTTATTGTTTTACCATTAAAGATATATTGTGAGGCTGAAGCATTAGACGTTAATGTTTTTCCCTCATTAATCTTCCTCCTCACATGAAATAAACTCTGAGCCTCTGACAGTCTGTGTGACTGTGAAACCCTCTGTTGTAGATGGATAATTGTTGTTGTTTGTTGTTGTTGTTGTTGTTGTGATGCAGCCAAGGTGCCGTTCCCTCTGACTCTGAGGTTTAAGCCGATGTTACAGAGAGGAATCGACCTGCTGTCGCTGGACGCCTCCTGGTAAACACCGACACACACATCAGCTCACACACAGACAACACAGACATTTACCAACAAATAATAATGTTTGTGTGTGTGTAATGGGTCAGTGATAATTTACATTTGTATGATAAAATGTTTCATCAGTCGCAGGTTGTTTTCTGCTCTGAAATCATCATAATAACCTTCATGTGTTTACATCATATATATAATATGATGTAATGTAACGTGGCTTCAGGCAGAATGAGCAGACAGCTCATCACAAAGTTCAGTTGGAGCTGAAACGATTATTTTAATTATCAATGAATCTGCTGATTATTTTCCTGATTGTTTTCTCCATGAAACATCCTAAAATACAAAAACACATAATGTGGCATTTCCCTCCATCTGAGACCAAAAACATAAAGAAAGACATCAAATCTTCACATGTAGAGACTGAAACCTTTAGAAATGACAGAAACCAGTGATTTAATTAAAGTTTTTTAAAATAAAACCTGTTGGAATTAAATAAAAATGATCTGAATTTAAAAAAGATCATTTAACATTTTCCTGTTGAAGACATTTTGTCTGTGTTTGTGTGTTTGTTGTGTCTCGTCATCACTCAGGGTGAGTTCAGCGTCCTGGTACTTCCTGAATGTGTTTGGACTGAGGAGCATGTACAGCCTCATACTGGGACAGGACAACGGTGAGTCTCCGCCCACACTCTCTGACCTTTGACCTCTGACTGGTTTGTTTTTCTCTGGTTAAAACGTGTGTTTTGTTTCAGCTGCCGATCAGTCTCGGATCATGCAGGACCAGATGACGGGCGCTGCCATGGCGATGCCCCCTGACCCCAACAAGGCTTTTAAGGTGAAATATTCACAGAGTTTAAATATTCAGATTGAATTAATGATGAAAGTTCCTTTTTTAATTTGGTCACAGACACATTTGAGTGTTTGAGCAGAAAACAAAGACACAGAAAGTTGAGAAAGATGTGAACAGTGTTTTTATAAAGAGGAAACTTTTTATTCAAATAAGTTTTGACCTTTGACCTGTCAGATCTGAGCCTTCATCTGGGAGCAGAACGTTCAAATTAAGTCTTAAGTTAAAGATAAGAACAGAAACTTTGCCTCCAGAGAGTTTCTACAGAGCCGAGTTGTTGAGTTGTGAACCTGAGTGTTTCTGACTTGTATTAAACTCTGGGGTCTAACGTGTCTCTGGTTTGTTTACTTCAGAGTGAGTGGGAGGCTCTGGAGATCGTGGAACACAAGTGGGCGCTGGAGAACGTGGAGGAGGAGCTGATGTCCAGAGACCTCAACTTTGGAACCTTCTTCAGCCAGGACATCAAGTCCACCATGTTCTGAGACCAGCGAGGTTCCTGTGAGCTCTGCAGCATCTGTGAAAAGTTCTAGAACTCTAGTCTCTGCAACGGAATCAGGCCCCAAGGATTCTAGAACCCTCGTGAAGGTTCCGGAACACGGTTCACACAAATTCTAGAATCAGATAAATGAATCTGTGTCTGAATCAGTCTTCACTACCTCAGGCACTTCAGTCACTTTCTGCCTATTAATGTGATGAACGACACGGTGCCTTCAGGAACCTACACAGTGGAACTAAACCTATACTGTCCATAAGGCCAACAGGCTGAAAACCCAACAGCGCAGTACTTCAGCTTACAATAATAATTGGTGATACAGCCACTGTTTTTATTTATTAAAAACTGACTTAAATCCACTCGCTGGCTTTATCTAGAGCTTTCCAAACAATCTCTCAGTCTTCAGTAGAAAACGAGGTTCCTGTGTTGGCCTTTATATTTTTAAATTCTATGTACCTTCAGTTAACTTTGTTTTTTTTGTCAAAGGTCATATTTAGTTTTTGTGTGTTCTGTGTTCCAGAACAGAGATTTTTTTCAGCCAGATGTTTTAAATCCTCATCCAGATGAGTTTTAGAACCGTTCCCAGACGGTTGCAGAGCACAGGTTCGTTTCAGAGAACCAGCAGATTCTGCACCAGACAAATCCTCTCAGGAAGCAGCGGCGTTTAAAGACGACTGGGACGTTTGGAGAGGAATGAAACGGTCTGAGGAGCTTTACCTGACGGCAGGCGTTGACGTTTTTCACCCTGCAGAACATTTTGCATGTACTTTTCTACGCTGTGGTCGTCAGCTGATGCTGTTGCCCACGGCGACTTGAAGTGAATAAAGTGAGTTAAATAAAGGTGCCATTGTGACAACTAACTGGATTTCTCTCGTCTGTGTTGTGCAGCACTTCACGAGTCATTAACAGCTGGTTTTCCATGACAGCCGGTAAGATCAGGATCAGATGATTCTGCTTTAGAGGTGACGGGCACAAACGTTCACTGACCTGCACGAGGTGGAAGGAAACAGATTTTAACTTTAGGTTTGAATTGAAAGTCACATTTACAGGTTAAATATTAGGTGAACATGAGCCGGGGGCACGGTGGTGTTAGAAGGAAGAATCTGATGTGTTTGTATGAGCAGGTAGATGCACAGGTGAAGCAGAGCGACCCAGTTTACAGACATGATTATCTATTATTTACCTTCTCATGATTTCTGACTGATTTCACTATAACACAACTTTTCTTCCTGGATAGTTTGTGTTATGTCTTAATTGCTGAAAGTAGAGAAAATGATTCCTTTCAAACTTTCTGTGACCTGGAGAATGAAGTTTAGATCCAAGCACAGGTCGCTCATTTCTTTAACCCTGTCCATCCACTGACTGAGGCTCAGCTTTATACCAGTTCTTTGTAATAGTTTTTTTTTTACAGGCCATTAGCAGTATTTTACACAGATATCAGTCATTGTTTATAATCACATCATCTTTCAGAACACAGAAATACAAGACCATAACATGATTAGGATATATCCCAAAACCTTTATACTTAAACATATATTTTCCCTAAAGGTTCTTGGACATGATCAGAGGATATGGGAGTGATCTGCTGCCCTGCCTCCAGCACTGTCCCTGTGATTGAGATCATTTGCTTTTAATATGTGGTGTAATGAAAAAACAGATCTAAATTTTTCCAACCAAATACTCTCCACTTTAAACTTAAACTGGATGATTCCTGTGCACTCCACATTGAAACGCGAATCCTAATGAATAATATGAATTAATTAATAGCTAATGTTGCCTTGATGGCTGATAATCAACTTAACACTGGTTACACTATGTAACAATGTTGTAGAACGTGAAGGTGATTTACATCCCAGTCGCAAATCTAAAAACTACTCGCTTCCAAACATTTGTGTTCATTTTTGTATAACATTACTATTTGCAAATTTACCTGTTTTTACACAGGAAATAAACTGATTTGTACGTTTTATTATCTGGGTCACAAAAGCAAAGTTTAAAGGGAATAATTTTCTAATTTTTCTCTGCAACATAAGCAACTAAAAACATAGCACATACTATCCTGAAACAGGATTTGTGTTACATAGTGTAATTGAAGCAGCGCATGTTTCAGGGACAAAGGTCATGTATTGTGCCGACTCTCTTTATACACTTGTATCATGCACACAAATGAACCAAAACGTGGGAATTAATTAAAACCTGGACCAAGGAACTCTTAACAACATCCAGTCTCTGATCTGAGGTGTCGAGCTGCAGAATAGGGGGTTAAGAGTTCAGAGATGAAGGAACAGCTGGTGTAGTTCAGTGTTTTTTCTCTCTGAGACTCCAGTTTCCTGCAGGTTAATTGGTGAGTGTAATTTACCTGCAGGTGTGAATGTGAGTGTGAATGTTTGTCTTTCTTTGTCAGCCCTGTGATGGACTGCTGACCTGTCCAGGTGAGCCCCGCCTCTCGCCCAGGGTCAGTTGGGATTGGCTCCAGCCCCCCAGCGCTCCCTGTGACTCTCAGAGGTTAATGGGTGGATGGGAACGTGAGCCGCTACAGTCGGGCTGTTCTGTCATAGACAAGGTAAGAATAAACTTTATTATATCTTTGTTTACAGCTCCAGGCCGTTAGTTCTACAAACCCACAGGTTAGACGAAGGTTAACAGTGAAACATCCTTTAAAGTTAACAAACTCAATTCCTGCTTCAACTTGAACTTAATATCGATGTGCACAGTTTTCCTGTTAAATGATGGATTATTACTGAAATTTGGCCTAAAACAAAGTGGTTTAGATCAACTTGGTGAATTGTAAATAGCGTTAAAACAAAGCTTAAAAAAAACAAACAAACAAAAAAAACAAGAGATTAAAAGTTTGATTCCAGGTCCATTTTCAGGGTTTTAAAAAAAGTAGCTGCGTTGACCGTTCAAATACGTCTAGGCTCATATTCCCTGTAGATTATGTTGTAAAATAAACGCCATATTTCTACTGTTTACCTCATGATTGGCTCAACAAAGTATTAGATTATTGCAGCCGTCAAAACTTTCCAGTTTTAAAATCCAGTCTCATCGTCTTAAAAACTTATTAGCACCAGAAAAATCATAGTGCTGTCTTTGGTCTTAAAGAATAACTGATATTATATTTTTGAAACTGGGCCTTATTTCCCAATGGTTTTGGGTGTAATATTGATCATTGTTAAACACTGATAAGTGTCTGACAACATTATGGAGAGGATTCCTACAGAGACAGAGCTTTTTATTAAAGAGTAAGATCCTTTTTAATTTAACCAGAAACATCTCTATATATCACTACCAGACTCCATTGACAAAAACAGGAATTTTACATCACAGATTGCAGTAGCTGCTGGAATACCACTGCCTTCATCTGTTAGTGTGTCTGTGTTACTGTGTGGTACTTTTGTTTCAGTAAAGTATCTGATTACTTCTTCCATGACTGAAAGTCACACAATAACAGAAACACACTAACAGATGGAGGCAGTGGTATTCCAGCAGCTCCTGTGTTCTGCTCAGTAAAATTACTGTTTTTGTCAGTGGAGTCTGGTAGTGACATATAGCATCTACAAGTAGGAATTTTATCTGTAATACTGTCTGACACTTTTAATAGATCCTTTAGATAAATTCAACTCATAGACTTACATTTTTTTACATTTACAAGTAATATAAAGATATAAGATAAGTGACTAAACATGTTTGTTATGGACAGAAATTTTAGTTTTTAAGTCAAACGTATAAAAACTCAGTGTCTCGTTATGATAATAATCATCCTTTTATTCATATCAAAAAAATTGAAAGTACAATAAAATATTTTCATCTGATATTTGACAGGGAAGACCAAAGAAAGAAATCGCCCCAAGCGTCCCCTCCTGCTCCACCCAGGAATGATAATATTAATAATACATTTCTTACAATACAAAAATACTGTACACAGAGCCGGTTTAAAAATCAGTAAGAGCTCACTCTGACCACAGAGAGAAAACTTCGCCTGCGTCCGTCTAGATGCACAGACTGGAAACAGAAAATTAAACAGTTTACCTGACGTTCTGTCAAATAACTTTATGCCTGAATACAAATTTTATCTATAAATACAAAAAATAAGCATCTTAATGTCCTGCACCAGTCGATCAATAAAATCATTCGAGGGAGAAAAAAAAAACCTGTAGTCATGTGACGGCTAAAATTAGTCCATTAAAAAAATAAATACTAGAAGAAAACAATCAAAATATACAGAGAAAGATTAATTTATCATCCCTGGCAGCTTTGTTCAATATTAAATTATCTATTTATCTGTTATAAACACTCCTCTGATTACCCATCATCCCCCTCATGCTGCTCTCCGGTCCACTTTAATAAACCATCACAGAAACTAATCTGCTTTCATCTGTTTATCTGCGAACCGTTTCATTTATAACACATAAACTACAGAACGACACTAATTCATTTTAATATTTAATAGTTTTTGCTTGAAAAATTAGGTGTCAATATATGAATGTTTGACAAGAACAAATAAAGAAATAAACAGAAATTAGCTCTAACTGCAGTCCTTTTAGCTTTTAAAAACTTACTAATACTTCTCATTAAATGTGGAGGCTGGAGATGTCAAAAACACTTTTTTTTTTAATTAATTAAATTAGAATTTAGAATTTAATTTATGCATTTTAAAATGGAATCACAAAATTATAAAATTTGATTCTTGATGCATTTACTTGTGTTTGCTAAACATTTTGTTTCCTGCTTTAACATGAACAGTTTCCATTTTGTGATGACTTTAATTTTAAAACATGAGCAGACTGTAACCTAAAAATTAAATGTCACCTGCTTTAAAATGTCTTAGAAGAATTTAAGATAATAACAAAAGGAAACTATAAAAATTAAAGCAGGCGATAAATGAACTGTCAGACACAAAAATAAAATTCAGGCGTTTACTCTTTTAATTTGACATGTTTAACTTTTTCATGTTAGCAAAGCTTTGAAATTTAAATTATTTTTAAAATGAGTTCTGTAATTTTAATTTAAAAAAAAAAAGATTGTTTAAATTGGTCAATTAAACACTAATAGGTCAGTAACTTCTGATTTAACAATGAAAAGCAGATTAATTAATTAATGTGAACTAAAGAGGAGTAACGTTGCTCATCGTCCTGTTTCCTCCAAACCAGATTTCTATATTTAATATCTTGTTTAGGCTCAGAACAAGAATCTGAAACTGATCAAACAACCTGAGAATCATGGATCTGTGCACGTTAGCTACCGAGCAGAGAAAACTCAGACATTCAGAGCAGAAAATAACAGCTGAGGAGATCTGAGATAAAAGCCTGCAGAGGTGCGTCTGTTGTTAGTAATGAAGGGAGAGTGTCATTGGGAAAAAAAAACAAATCGATGAGAAAAGGCCTGCTGCTGTTCTGATGAAGTAAAAAAAAACAAAAAAACGTAAAAGTAGAATTAAACTAAATCTTTAGCGTTCATTTAGTCTGTTTCCATGGTGACGTAGGAGGCAGCGCCCAGCTCTGTGCCGTCGTCTTTGCAGGAAGTGATGTCGTTGGCGGCCTGGGTGGAGGAGGCGGGGCTTGTGTTGGGGGCGGGCAGAGTGGGTTTTCTGATTTTGTCTTGTCGGTGGTAAAACAAGACGTAGGCAGCGTTGGTCTGCAGGAGAGAGAAGAGGGAAACATATTACTGAACTGATTCCGCTGCTCTGGAGCGTCTGGATTTGATTGGATGTTATTTTAACAGTTAAACACATCAGCTGTGTGTAAACACTCACCACAATCTGGTCCTCTCTGGCGTAGGTCACCTTGCTGTCGTCAAAGTAATACCACTGACCGTTGTCCTTGTTCTTCGCATAGCTGGTGTCTGGATGAACAAACACAAGGTATGTAAACTAGCAATTCTATGACTAAGAAATATGTGTCTGTGCTTGTTTGTTAAAGAGCCTTACAATGTCCGTCTCTGAGTCCGCCGTAGTGATTGGACACAGCGATGAGGTCGTAGCGGCTCGGAGGCTCCCCACTGGACAGATTTTTCCGTAGGAGGCAGCCAGAGAAGTCCAAGTCTCTGCAACAACATAACCACCACCACACATCAGGTCCAGGTAAATCCATCCTCCTACTGAGCTTTATGACTTAAACCCTCAGTTAATCCCCGTTCAAGTTAAACCAGCAGCTTCTGAAGACACAGATCATGTGAATTTCACTACGACAACGCAGGTTTAAACTCATTTTAAATCTTTAAATACTCTGTATGTGTTTATTTGTGTGTACCTTAGGGGAAAGTCCACAATGCTGTCGAGCTTCTCTCTGGTGAACTTGGTGTAGGAGAACCTCTTGAGGTGGATGATGAGAACCTCCGGCAGAGACCAGAGGTCCAGCTTCTTAGTGGCCAGCTGATGCTTCTTACACACCGGACAGTACCTGAAAACACACATCATTATTCAACTTTCTCACCTGCTGATGGTAAGGACAGGAATACCAGGAGGTCTGTGTGTGTGTATAGTTCTTACCATGGATTCTCCTCCTCCAGTGTTTCCACAGTGGTGAACAGCTCGATACACTCCTGCAGCTGAACTGTAGTCTGCTGCTGAGGAACCTCCATACTGGCATGTTTGACGTACTTCTACACAAGATGGGAACATACATACAGTTTTTTGACGACATACAATACTATGACATTTATCATTTTTTTGACCACATACTTTAGTATGACATTTTTATCACTTTTTGGACAACATATTATACTATGACATTTTTATCAAATGTTTGACCACATACTTTAGTATGACATTTTTATCACATTTTGGACGACATACTTTAGTATGACATTTTTGTCATATTTTTGACCACATAGCATACTATGACATTTTTATCAATTTTTTGACGACATACAATAGTATGGCATTTTTATCACTTTTTTGACGACATACTATAGTATGACATTTTTATCAAATTTCTGACGACATAGTATACTATGATATTTTTGTCACATTCTTGACCACATACTATACTATGACATTTTTATCACATTTTGGACGACATACTATACTATGATATTTTTATCAAACTTTTGACCACATACTTTAGTATGACATTTTTATCACGTTTTGGACGACATACTATACTATGATATTTTTGTCATATTTTTGACCACATACTATACTATGACATTTTTATCACATTTTGGACGACATACTATACTATTATATTTTTGTCACATTCTTGACCACATACTATACTATGACATTTTTATCACATTTTGGACGACATACTATACTATTATATTTTTATCAAACTTTTGACCACATACTTTAGTATGACATTTTTATCACTTTTTGGACGACATACTATACTATGATATTTTTGTCATATTTTGGACGACATACTTTAGTATGACATTTTTATCAGATTTTTGACGACATATGACCTTTTTATCACTTTTTGGATGACATAGTATACTATGACATTTTTATCAGATTTTTGTCGACATACTTAAGTATGACATTTTTATCAAATTTTTGACGACATACTATACTATGACATTTTTATCACATTTTGGACGACATACTTTAGTATGACATTTTTATCACATTTTGGACGACATACTTAAGTATGACATTTTTATCAATTTTTTGACGACATACAATAGTATGGCATTTTTATCACTTTTTTGACGACATACTATACTATGACATTTTTATCAGATTTTTGACGACATACAATCGTATGACATTTTTATCACATTTTGGACGACATACAATCGTATGACATTTTTATCACATTTTTGGACGACATACTATAGTATGACATTTTTATCATATTTCTGTGACATAGTGCTATGATATTTTTGTACATTCTTGACCATAGTATGCTATGACATTTTATCACGTTTTGGACAGACATGCTATGCTGTAGTGTTTTGTCGTTGTTGACCACATGCTATGCTGTGAGCATTTTGTCAGATGGGCCATGCTTTAATTATGACATTTTATCACGTTTTGGATGACCATGCTTCACAACATTTACTCCTTTAAGACGGCATGCAACATTTACTCAGCACAGACGACACACTGGCCTGGCTCTTTATCCTGCTTGCAACAGGCTCTGGCTGGCTTTATCATTTCAATGACAGGCTGCAATATTTTTGTCCCAACTCCCGACCCCACTACAGTGGCACCTCTTTAGACGACCACACTGTGCTGACATTTTATCACGTTTGGACGACATACTTTAGTGTGACATTTTATCATATTTTGACCACATAACAGTATACTATGACATTTTATCAAATTTCTGTGACATAGTATACTGTGATATTTTTGTCACATTCTTGACCACATACTATACTATGACATTTTTATCACATTTTGGACGACATACTTAAGTATGACATTTTTATCACATTTTGGACGACATACTATACTATGACATTTTTATCAAATTTTTGACGACATAGTATGACATTTTTATCACTTTTTGGACGACATACTATACTATTTTTGTCATATTTTTGACCACATACTATACTATGACATTTTTTTTATCACATTCTTGACCACATACTATACTATGACATTTTTATTAAATTTTTGACCACATGCTATACTATGACATTTTCATCACTTTTTGGACTTTACTATGACATTTTTATCAAATTTTTGACCACATACTATACTATGATGTTTTTATCTAATTTTTGATGACATATTATACTATGACATTTGCATAAAATTTTGGACGATGAAACGTATTTTTGACCACATATAATAGCATGACATTTTTAGCAAATATTGGACGAAATACTATACTAAAACGTTTTTGTCATATTTTTGACCACATATTATATTGTGACATTTTTAGTAAATTTTGGACGACGAAATTGTTTTTGACGTATTTTTGACCACATATAATAGCATGACATTTTTATCAAATGTTGGACGAAATACTATACTAAAACGTTTATGTCATATTTTTGACCACATACTATATTGTGACATTTGTATCAAATTTTGGACAACATAATACAAGCATGACATTTTCATCACTTTTTGGACAAAATACTATAGTATTTCTATAAAATTTTTGACAACGTATTATAGTATAATATTTAAATCAGATTTTTGGCAACATAATATATTCTGATGTTTTCTATGACACGACTGGCAAACTGAATGTCCTTTGGGTAAAACTGAATGCCCTCTGCCTAAACCTGAAAAAAACTGATCTGTGGCTGAGGTTATAAGTCCATAATATAATGTGCATATCAATACATTTACACATATACACACACTGACCTCAGCTTCATTTTCATTGTAGAATCTCTTCTTCATTTCTGGGTCCCAGTCGATGGCCACATAAGGCTGAGCTGCAGAGAGAGTCAGTGCCATGGTTAGAAAATTTAAATGAAATGGAAAACATAACCAAATACAGTTTGTTTGTAAAGCAATGCAGTAGATATTGTAATACAGATGTCACTGTCCTGCAGCCGACTGGTAGACTCACATGAGCCAACATGAACTGGTTTTTTTCCTTTTTTTAAAAATATTAATATCATCCTCTTTCTTTACCTGTTAATGCACCTTGGAAATGTTTTTACAACAAGGGAAGTAAAAGATTTCAAAAAACAAATTCAGTACTCCTGCAGTACAGTGTGATTCCTGCTGTCATAGTTGGACAGTCTAACTTTGCTGTTGAATTATAATCAACTTTCTGTGTGACATTTATGTAAAGAACTGGAGCATGACTGCTGCAAAACAGACTCCAGTAAATAATACTAAATCACAAGTTTCAAAGTATTGTTCAACTGACAAATCCCCTCTGACACAACAAGATGAAGAAATTAACAGCAAAGGCTTGATGTCTCAATCTGAGCAAACGCTGCTATGTTCCTTATGGGAACCACTTTACTGACTACTTCAGGCTGGGACGTTAGCTTGTTGCTATGCCATGAAAATGACACTGGCTTACTGATCAATACGGCTTTTTTAAACACAATATGTTCAGGGATGTGAGGATGAAATGGTGTGATGACAGATGACATTTGTTGCTTGCAGTTTTTGTTTTGTAGCTGAATATTTCGCCTTAAACTATCAGATTATGTCGCTGTATTTTTGTATGTTTCAGAGACTTTTACTTCATAACTTCTGTCTCATTCTCAAAAACAATGAACAAGTTTTCTGTTTTTCTTAATCTGGATTGTTTGATATTTTTGCTGTTGTTTCACCTAATTGTCTCTTGAATCTTATTGTTTTAAATCTTGGTGCGAATGCTGTCTTTTATCTCGTAAGTCTTAGGAGTCTGCGGTCGTATCACAGAAACCTCTGACCTGCAGATCCTCTTTGTAACCATGGTATCTTAACACTTAAAACAGGAAGTCTGTGTGTGTTTGTGTGTTCAGACTTACAGCTGAAGGACACGGCGCTCCCTCCCTCTCCCATCCCTCTCTCGGTAGTCCCGTTGGAGTTGACCGCCTGGATGGTGAACAAACTCTTCCTCCTCTTACGAACCGCTCTCCTCTTCGCCGGCTGTTCATTGGCCGGCGGGCTGGGAGAACATGCCTCCTCCTGCTTGTCTTCCTCTCTTTCCTCTTCTGTGGTCTCACTGGGCTGCGGCGTTTCCTCTGCTGGTGTTTCTGAGCTGGTGTCAGCGTCGGTGGTTCTGCTCGAGTCCCCGCAGGGACTTGCTCCATCAGTGCAGTTGGGGGTGTTGGTGTCGGTGTCACAGAGGGGCTCGGTCTGGTTCTGGGACCCGTTCTTGGTCTCTGTGTCGCCGTGTTCCAGTGAGGGCTGCGTGTGGTTGAGATCGGGGAGGGGCTCGGCGGTATCTGTGCCATCTGATTGGCTGTTTGCTGACGTATCGCCGCTGCAGGGCTCAGTCTGAGAGGGTCCGGCTTTCTCTGCATCCTCCTGCTGCTCATCTGAGGAAACAACACAGGACCAATCAGAGACATGATAGCCAGTTTTTTTCATTACCAGTTCATCTTTCAAAATGTCTGGTCTTTAAAATGTCAGAAAATATTCAGACTGTTTTACAAAGCCTAAAGTGACATCTTAAAATGTCTGACACATCACTCCTGTTTTTGTTGAACTGCACTGACTTCCTGTTTCTTTCAGAATTGCTTTGAAGGTCCTTTAATTACTTACGATGTTCTTAATGTCATAGGACCATCTCTGACTTATTAATACTCAATCAACCACAAAAAGCCCTGAGATCTTCCAAAGCCTGGTCTCTTGATTGTTTAGGACAGAATTACAAAAGAACTTAAGACATATCTTTACCATAAGTTTTATTTGTTCTTGCCGTCTTTGTTTACTCTTGTTTTAAAACTGCCAATGTAAATGTCAAGCACTGAGCTACATTTCATGTAAGAAAGGTTCCATACAGATAAAGGTATGATCATTATATATTATTAATGTCAAAGCCCGTGGCAGCAGGAGGAGAGGATACCATCACTGATGCCGTTGGTCTGAGTCTTGTACAACTCCTCTTCATCATCATCTTCCTCCTCCTCCTCCTCCTCCTCTTCCAACTCCTCAGAGGGGTCAGGAGGTCGTACATAGCGCCTGCTCACAAACACACACACAAATATATATGAGTGATACATCACAACAGGGTTGAAACATGGTAATGGAGTAAAAATGTTACAAATAAAAAGGAATTTTTATTAAGGAATAATCAAATTCTGTGCCATTGAACCATTTCATAAAAACACTGCTAAATGTTTTTATGACTATTAAAATATTTGTTGACTGTTGTCGGTCTGCTTATTGTCTGGCTGAAATGTTCTTGTTCTTGGTGGTGGAACCAGAGAAGTAAAAACTGAAGGATATTTAATTTGTTGTCCATGTTTTGTTCAATTGTCACTTGTTAATAAATCAAATTTATAAACTAGGATGTTTAAAAACATTAGAATCTTTATACTTATCACATCAATTATTGAAAAAAACTTCAGTAACACTGCAAAAAATGTGTGTGTGTGTGTGTGTGTGTGTTACTGACGCCAGCCGCTGCAGGAACAGGTTGTAGAGCGCCTCCTGGCTGCAGCTGCTGCGCGGCACGCCGAGCAGCAGTGGGTGTCCGAACAGCGACGTGCCGTACGAGCTGCTGCCAGAGCCGTAGTCTCTGTAGTGAGAGCGCTCCCTCAGGTAGAGAGCGAGCAGCACCTGCTCCTCCTGCTGCTCCTTCAGCTCGCTCAGCTCGTACCTGAACACAAACATGTCAAACAGCAGGTCGGTGAATCTCCTCATCATGAAGCACAAACCCTCAGTTTTCAGCCAAACAGACTGAAACTTTAGTTGTTACTTACACAAAGATGTCGTCTCGGTCCAGTATGCAGCTCAGAGATTCATCAGTGGTGTAGATTTTGTAGAAACGATGGTTGAAAACATCAGCTACCACCATCTGAAACACACACACACACTTCAGAGGTTAAACTTCCTTCTGTCACAGTCTCATCAGATCACTGACTGGGTTTACAGAGGAAAAACAAACTGAGAGCTCTGTTTACAGTGATGTATAAATAATACAACAAGTGACAGTTACACAATAAAAGACAACACACATCAAGACTTCAAAATAAAACAAAAATGAACAAGATTCAAGGGACAAAAGGTGATGACAAGAGCAAAAATATCAGTTAGACCATTTAGATTAAGAATAAAAGAACACACAGCTACAGAGAGACATGAACAATAAGGACAGTTAATTCAATTAAAACATGCACACGTTGTATTCTGAAGGTTAAAACAACTAAAAGCTGATTTCCCCTCAGAGCAGACTGCGTGTACTTAGTGTGGTGTATGTCAACAGCTTTTGATTGAATGTTTTAAAATCAAGAAGGATATGATATATTTTCATATCGTTTGTGAACTTGTGAAGAGAAGATCTGTAATTTTAGAAAAATATGTTTATACAAAGATGAACTGCTTTTGTGTAACCTCAGTATACGACACTTGATTTGACTATAAAAACTAGAACTCCTATTTACTGACTCTTATCTGAGCCCCGAACTAAAACCCAGGTCAGACGACAAGCATTCAGCCCAATTATGACACTATGTTGTCATGGCCGCCAAATTTTCAGCGCCATGTCCAAATACGAACGTCGAGAATGATGAGCGGGTCTTGTAGGGTCTTGTATATAATCGAAGGTCAGGTGTGTGGCGTCTGGGACAACATGCGACACCTTGATGAAAAGTCAAGCATTTTATGTTTTGTGTGACATCTCCTTCTACGACTGTTAATTTGGCTCTTAACATGAGGACGTGAGCGATGATTGGTCGGGGTCAGACTTGTAGCGTTGCCAGTTTCCTGACCAAGATGCGTCAAGAATTTAGGGCTCTAGGGTCGTCTAATCTGACATGGTGACCGTCACAGAGGACAGAAATCGTTCCGTCTGATCCTGAATAACAGGAGATTATCTGCATCACGACATCAGCTGTAAACATCACTGACCTGTGTGGGAGGTACATTGGTCATCTCTGACAGAGCAGAGCAGAGGTCAGACACTTTTCCTGCTTTAGGAACCACAACTCGATGCTGCAGACACACAAACGCACACAGGACACACACATGTAAACATTTAATATTTGACTCATTTTTATCATCATGTTGGAAGTGCAGAGGTTTTACATCTCCAACAGTAAAATAAAACTGTTACCTGAACGGGTTTGGCGTAGGGGTCCAGAGAGACGAAGAAGACCTCCATCACGCGCTCCTTACTGACAGGAAGTGGGACGCTCAGGTAGCAGAAGGGGTCGAAGGTCACGGAGACCTTGTGGCACTCGGGACAGACGAGCGTGGACTTGAAGAGGCCGTGAAACGTGTCGACGATCACAGAGTCGTTCCGCCTGCGGTGGTTACGCCACGCCTCCTCCGCCACTTCCTGTGGGGTGAACAGTCAGAACATTAAACAGTCACTTGATTTGTTTGGAGCTTGTTGTAAAAATTTAAGAGACAGAAAACAGACTGAAACGTCAGAATGTTTATGCTACAAACGACACATTATGGACTGAGCTGAGTGTTGGCTGTTGTTCAGTGCTGGAGCAGCTCTCACCTGGTCAGGTCGTCCGTCGGCGTCCCGTAGTTCAATGTACTCTTTGTTTTTGACTCGGTTCAGGTCTTCGTGCAGTCCGTCCAGCAGGAAGGACAGCAGCTCCTGACTGTCGTGCTGCTGGTAACCCAGAAACTGAGACGCAAAGTGACCCACCTTCGTCTGCACAAACACAAAAACACAGATTTATAGTCACTGAGACTGTGTCATTAAAAATGGAAAGAGTAGATCCACAATAACTTGGCTAAATCTGAAAACTTTTTCTCTCTGTTTTGAAGCTTCATCCACACTTCATCCACACTAAAACTCCTCACACCCAGACAGAACTTTTTAAAAAGAAATGTGACCCTCTGAGGATACATCCACACTAAAACATTTTAGGTTTAAACTAGTTCTACTCTGGAGGTTTCACTTCTGGCCCCGTTTCAAGTTTAAAAACTCGAACGTTCACTTCCTGATTGGTCAGGCTACGACCATGTGACCCATTTCAGCCTCTGCAAGTGTTGCTGAGCTTGGTGTGTTTGCTGGCAGCTGTGGTGCAGCTACATTCTTACTTTTCATCGTTGCTGTTCCTCGTATTTTCTGCAACTAAGTAACCGACTGCAGAGTCAGCAATCTACTTCCTGTTCACACCGGCATCCACATGCCCAGTGTACGTGAAGGGTCATGTGATGTGCTTCTGACACAGAGCTAAAACGCTCGTCTGGACGGAGAACGTTTTCATTTTTAAATGAAAACGTAAGTAAGGAAGTAAAGTTTATTTATAAAGCTCTTTAGTGTCTGACACGAAAAGAAAAAATATTAAATAAAAGTGAAAACAATAAAACAGATCAATGAGCAACATCAGGTCTGAGAGGAATGTCTGACTGTTCTTTAAAAGCCTCCTCTGAGTTCGTAAAACAACAGAGTGAACGGATGTAAATCTTTAAAAATACATCACAAATAGACAGTTTCATTAAAAAAGGCTCAGTAATTCCTTAAAACAGCTGCTCAGTGTAGTTTAAAAACAAAAGGAGGAAACAGTGTGTTTGTTGGGGACTATTTTCAGCAGCGGATTAATCCACATTTGGTGCTAATTTCCTCATCAAGTATGAAAGCAGGACAAAGCTTTGTCAGCAGAGTTCAGTAGTTTTAGTTCTCCATCCTCAAACAGTCCCAGGGAAACATTTCAACAGCTTTACTGTGTATTTGTCCTGTTTCTCACTGACATGAAAACCTCAGGCTTCATCGTCCAGAACCTCTGATCATTTCAGAGAGGAGACACTCTGATGCTGTTTTTCTTTAAACTGTGCAGAAAGCAGCAGACGCTCTGCCTGTGTTCAGATCTCAGTGGTGGTGTATCTCCTGTGGTTTGGAGTTTAGTTTCACTCCTCTGTTCCTGTTCTGAGTTTCATCTGACAGACTCAGCCTCACTGGTCTCTGATCTGTGACACCACAGCTTTAAAAATATCAACCCCAACATGAAGAGGCTCAGCAAGGCTACGTGTTGGCTTAATCAATTAAAAAGTACTGAAACTGCCTCAGGATACGTTGTTGTTTCAGGGTTTTTGGTGAAACTGAAACATCCGTATGTAGTCGTCCCCTCGTCAGTTTAATGTTTCTGTTACCTTAAAGACACGTGGCACCACAGAGTAATGTCTCCCCGACCACATCTGTTTGATGACGTCGGCGTAGGCCTCGGCGATCTCTCCCTTCATCCCCAGAGGGTTGGTGAAGTTCAGCTCCTCCAGGTAGGAGCTCTGCAGGAAGTACTCGGTCAGGGGAGGGGTGTTACTCAGACACTGCAGAGAGAGAGAGGGAGGAGGTGTTAGGGTGGACAGAGGAGAGAGTCTGGTCCTGATACCTGATGAATTAAAGGTTTTGAAGGGAACTGAGGCAGAGTTCCTTCAGTGTTGGTGGAGAAACCTGAGGACGGACACTGACACCAACCAGGTGTTAACTATGCACCGAATAGGTTTCACGATTCCTCGATACCTTGAATTAAAATCCAGTGAACTTCAGAAGTCACATGAATGGCAACCAGGAAATAAACACTGTGCTGCTTTAAAACAGTTCTGGTCTGTGTCAGACGTCCATGCTGCACAGGCAGCCCCGTCTCACCTTCCCTCTCCATGCTGATTCAGGTTTCTGCCTGCAGCCATGAGGTGGTGTGTAAGATCACAACTGTCATCCACACGATGAGAAAATACTGACTTAACAGTGCATTTTAAAACAGTATGGAATAAATAGATAATATAAAACGAGAGAAGTTTTTATTTCATTCTTTTATCACACAGACTTATCATTGAACGAGGGAACATTCTCCTCCTTCCTGTCTGTTCGTTTTCTAAATCCACGTCTCTACAAACAACCAACAAGATGGTTCTGATAAAGATTTTTGTGGTTTTTTCTTTCCAGGTAATTAGCCTCCCTCCTTCCTGAAGACGACTGTGATTGGTTTGAAGAAACACAAACAAACTGGAGTGTTTTTTCCTCTGTAGCTCTGTAGTGTGCAGTCAGACCGTTCTCCGGCGCAGTGAGGACAGGTCTGATAATCCAAGACTGGAGAAAGTACACGACCCAGTGTACTGGGTCTGCTCAGTGTGTCCTCTGAAGTAAAGTTCTGTCTGTACACGTCGAGTTTCTGTGTTTATGATTCGGTCGACTGCAGCGACGCAGAGATTGTCTGAACTTCATGAAACACAGAGACACTGTGAAATTAATTACTGTATAACAACAGTCAGATACAGGGAAGAAGACGACTCCTGAATGAGTTCATTGTGATTTTAAACTTTTCTTTATGGTCAAAACAAAATAAATTATTGACCAACAGTGGAACATTTTACAAACCTGAGGTAGAAAAACTATTATATTGATAAAATTTATACTGCAATAATTATTGTTATCATTTTATCGCCCTGTTGTAGCAGCCATATTGTTATTAAAGAACACACCACTGCAGCTGATCATGTTACACTTCTGATTTCTGGTCTCATCAGAATCAGAACCAGAACAGAAACAAGTCAAACAAAGCCCTGTCTCTCCAGGTTTAGTGCGTACAGACCTGCAGAGCAGAGTTCATGAAGCAGGTGTTGCCCAGGTTGGTGAGGCCACAGACTCCAGGTTGTCCTCGGTACGAGTCCTGATCCTCCACAGAGTTTCTCCTGGAAAATGAGGACACGGGTCAGATTCAGGTTCAGATTCAGATCAGGAAGGTTCAGAGTTTAACGAAGGTTCACATGGAAAACAGGAGGTGATGTGGGAATGAAGACGAAGAAAAAGTAATTAAAAAACTGACCGGAAAAACCTGACTATTTTTCCTCTGATTTCTAAGAGGATTCCTGGACCAGGACACTCAGTGGACAGTTTATTAGGTACACCAAGCTACAACTAATACATCTAATCCTGTAATAAACCCTCCCTCAGAGAGGTGTTTATGTTATTTACTCTCACTGATATAAATGCAGCTCAGGTGACAAAAGCAGCTGAGAGGGAGTGGGCTGTTATTTTCATTGTTAAACAACTCGTTAAACACCTATATGTACTGAGCAGGACATAATGCAATGGATGAATAAACTTCTGACAAAGCATATTTTAGACATTAAACGTGTCTAAAATCATTTTCAGACAAACATGAAGCTGCTGTGACTCTGCTTCTCCAAACAGGAGGAGGATTAAATATGAAAATCAGAGCGAGAGAGAACAGAGAGGAAAAGCAAGAAGAGCAGGAGAGGGCGAGGCAGAGCTTTTTCAGAAGAAACGAAACTGAAAGCAACGTGATGTCAGTGAAGGCCACAGAGACAGGTGGAACAGGAAGAGACATGGGAGGGACTGCTGGACGAAAGAGAAGAATGAAAACAGAGAGAGAGGAAAGGAAAGATTAAAGCTCAAAAAGAAAGAGAGAGTTTTCTCACATGATCTGAGGTCTGGAGCTCGGCCAGGTGCCGTCGGTGTTCCTCGTCTCCATGATCACCGTCTGACACAAACACACAGGTATTTTCATTTGAGGCGTCAGATTCTCACTCTGTTACTGAGTTAATCTACGGATCTGACGATGTTTATATCCGTGTTGTTAAAGGACGTCAGTGAGGACGAGCTGAAGAGTTTGTTCTCACCATCCCTGAGCTCAAACAGGCGTCCAGCACGCTCACATGGATGTTCCTGAGACGCTCGCAGTTACTGTCCGAACTCTTCATCCACAGACGACACTCGGAGCCCGGAGGCACCGAGAAGGCCTGACACATCGCTCTCTGGATCGACTCTGCAGACACGACATTAAACAGATTCAAGTGTTAAAGAGAAGCGAGTCGTCCTCTTTGGGTAAACATTGGTTGTTACCTGATGTTTAGAGAAACTTTTACGTTATGTATTTGTGTATTCAGTGAAATTTGTCAGGCTACAGAACGTCACAGATGGATTGACGTGGACACTCAGAGGATGAACCAAAATAATCTTCAGTCTGTGTGATACTTATTTGGATTATGAAGCTCTGACTCTGAGCTCTATCTCAGGCCCTGTTTACAGGACAACAGTTTGTGTATAAAACAGTAAACCCCGGTTGCAGTTTGGCCCTTTGTTCACATGACGACGCCATTTTGGGGCCTGAAAACACAAACTTTTGAAACCAGGTTCCAGAGACTAATGTGAAGACGCCACCTTAAAGGGTTTTTCACAGTGGAGGTTTTTTTTTCTTGTGATTAGAAAGTCATTTTTTTTCAGCAGCAGGACCTCAAACTGTCCCATCGATGTCCTGAACTATGTCCAGATCTGGCCTGACATGATACTACTGCAGATCCGTGTGCACAAAGATCGATTTCACAACATTGCTGCGAACGCTGAACTTTATTTACACGCAGAAGAATTTTGTTTTCCGTTTGTAACAAAACTGGACCCAACTTCACTTCAACAGATTCTGTTAAACAGTGTTTGGATGAAAAATAGTCAGATCATGACTTCAAACTCTAAAATATCTGGTTTAATATCAGAGAAGAACAAAAAAAATCATTTAAAAATCATTTTAAAAAATCAGCAGGATTTACTGAACATTTAAAACTGACAGTCTGAAGAAACATTTTTAATTATTTCATTCATTTTCACTGTGTTTTCTCTTCATCACATCTCAGTGACGACACCGGATTAATGGACAAACACACACAGACAGACTCACGTATGTTGTCGGCGCGGCTGAACTGTGCGGTGATGACGTTCTCCATGTTGCTATGGAGACAGAGGAAGATCTCGACAGGGTAAACCTCCACCTTCAGGGTGCTGGGCAGGTCCACCACCTGATACAGATACAAACGCAGCTGCTGTTAAAGTGTCTGAAGCTGCAGGTCCGGCTCAGACTCGACAGACTGACGGTACGTGGAGGTGTTACCTTGCGTTCGAGCGGCGGCTGACCATCCACCATGCCATACCAGGCCAGCAGCTTGTGCCAGGCCTCAGCCGGCACCAACACGAAGTCCTCGTTCTCCACCAGACGCTCCTTCAGGTGATACGAGTCCAGATCTGAAAACAGGAGACGCTTCGTTGATCAAAGACGTTTATAAAAGACAGAGCAACATTTTAAACCTCAGGCTGCAGAGATCAGGGTCTCAGAGCTCGATCCAGATGCTGCTGAAGGTTCATTTGTTTTAGTCAGACAGGTTAAAGGGACAGTTCAGATAATTTGAGATGGGGTTGTATGATGTTCTTATCAAACTGACTATGGATAAGAACCTCACAACCGTGCCTCAAATAATCCAGACTTTCAAGGTCAGAGCAGATGTGAAGAGGAAGAGGAAAACAGGTCTTTGTTTGCGCAGCAGGCGAGGCGTTTACTGACCTTCGAACAGCTCTGTGTTGTCAATCTGACCGGGGAAGGACGACGAGTTCTGGTCTCCGGTCTCCACAAACTCCTTCCACTGTTCGAACCAGCGATGCTCCACCACGTACCTGCAACACAAACACAAACACACATTATTACTATACTTCTTTGTGGAGCTTGATACGTTAATAAGTAAAGTTTGGTTCAAGGTTCAAACTTCATATTTTGTGCATTTATTAATTAAAACATGTTCCTTCCACTGGTATGATTGTTTTAGCGCAGACTTTGTCATACACAGGTAATTAGATGAAATACAGACGTCGTCCATGTCTTTAAACAGTCATCAGGCTGAACAAACACGATTTTTGGCATCGATGTCATGACGAACTTTTGATTTGTAAAGTATTTTATTTTCTGGATGAACTAAAAAACAAACAGCTGTCTACTTACTTTATTCATTAACAATCTCCTGATAACATTTCCAGAAAACAACGATTTCCTGATGATGATTCCTTCATGATACGTGTTAATATCGCAATAAGAACTGCGACTAACGACGATTACTGACTAACCTGCTGGTTATTTTCTCAATTCACTGATTAATCTTTCTCAAATTTTCTCTATGAAATGTCAGAAAACAGCGACAAATATCCACTCAGAGTTCAAAGAGCCCACGAAGATGTATCAAAATTTTATCGCGAGAGAAGAACACAGCATAACACGGGTTCCAATAAAAATTTAATTGAATTTATTAATGAAGAAAATAATCAACAGATTAACCGACAATGAGAATAATGATTAGTTACAGCCCTGAAGTACAGCAACACACGATTAACTAATTGATAACATTGTTGGTTATTTTCAGCTCTAATTGTGATATAAAGTGACATATTCCCTGACGAAAACTGCCCACTGTTTACAAAGAGCAGAGTCCAAACATTCACCAAATCCAACACCTCCACCTCCTCTACGAGTCACTGGACTGTTTTATGTAAGGCACTTCTCCCACCGGCTGAAGGTCGGCACTCGAACGTGTCGAGAGTTTCAAACAAAACCTCTGTGTTTTCATTTACATGGAGGTTTAATGATGGAAACTCAGCTCGACAAAAATAACAGATTTAGTTTTGATTTCAGCTGATCGCTCCGCCTGTTGGTTTTCATCCTCGTTGTTTCAGAGTCTGCGTCAAGTTTCTGCTTTTAAAGCCTCGTTCTTGCTCTCGTTATTCTTTTATTACAGTTTGACAGATAACCACTTTGCCTCCTGCCACCTTATAAAAGAATAACAATCTAACAGCCCTCTTTGTTAACAGTCTATCAGTCCATCTTGTTCTCTATCTGTGTCTGGTTTCCTGTAATTGTGAATGAAGATAAGAACAGTTGTCTGAAAGCAAAAAAGAACAAACAACCAAAACCGTGACATAAAACCTGCGTCAGGTTTTTATCGTCACATTGTAAGTGACTGTAAAGTCAATTTCCTGACATGTTCAGGGCTCGTGACTCACTCTGACCGTGACTGTGAACAGAAACTTAAACCAAAATGAAGGCAAAACATGGTTGGGAAGCAGCGACAGCAGAAACCTGCCCAGTCACAGAGCTGATCAGGTTTCCACTGACGGCGTCCAGGTGAAAACACAGACATCAGCTTCAGTCTGTCCTCAGTGGAAACACCAACGCTTCTGTTTGAGCTCAGAGTCAGTCAGAGATGTTTTTCATTTCATTTAGACCTAGACACTCAGGTAGGGCGACTGGAAATTACTTATATCAAACATTTGTTACATTTCTATCAAGGAAAATCACGTCTTTATTTTATATCGTGATAATTATCATTATTATTTTATCGCCTAGCTCCAGGGCTACAACTAACAAATTATCTTCATTAGCAATTAATCTGAGGGGTAGCTCCATCATTAATTTCATAGAAAATAGTGAAAAGAAACAATTCAAAAAGCCAAAATGAATGTAAAGCTGGGTGCAGGGACTGTTCGTAAACACCTGTTTTATAAACACAGATAAGTGAAATGACGCGCTGGGTTTCCCCTTGTTAAGATTTTTCTGAATCATGGCCCCTGCCTGACAACTGACCGCTTCATCATTTTACCAGAAACCATCCAGGACTCCACAGCAGAAGTTAACTGACGACTAGTTTTAATTTAAAGGTAAAATACCAAACAAATACACGTTTCATGTGATGTGATAACTTTTCCTGACAGTTTACACACTGAACAATCAATCAAACTATTAAATAACAGTTGTTTTCAGTGTTAATTACTCATCACGATAACAGAACAAACAAATAAAACATAATAAATCCACATGAACCCACTGTTGTAGTTTATACATCTTTATGGGGTTTCTCAAACAGTCCTTTTTAGGACTTGTTTGAGACCTGCAGATTCCTTGTGTTATACAATAAGCTGTCACAACAATCCCACTTTTAGTTTATAGATATAAAACATCTCCTGACAGCTCACTGTCACATACAGAAACTTTTTATCCCTGATGTTACCGCTGAAATACCGCAGCCAAAAGACAAGATCGAAGACTTGCAAATCAAACTGAAGGTATTTACATACATTTAAAGTGAATTTAATGTTGTTTTAAGACTTCAGTGCAGATAGATAGCCTGTCAGCACTGGACAACAACAGCCAGACCAAATGAAAGTGAAAATAATTCCGCTTTAATCAGGAGAATCAAATGTGAAACTATGACTTGGTGCTAATAAACAGAGGCTTGTCGCTTTCTGAGGAGTGCCATCCACACGAGTCTTTATCTAAATACTCAAAACACAGCTCTGGTAAAACCAAAAGTGGAAGCTTTACGAGTGGACCCTGAACGTCTCTCTACAGCTGGTTGACAAGCTAACGTTAGCATCGTCGGCTAATGATCCGTTCACCGTTTGCCTGGTTAGCAGGAGCTAACACGGCAGCGGCGGCTAACACCCAACACCGAGCCGTTAAACTACCCCAACTAATTCAAACCGACACTTCAAAGGCCTGCCTCTGCCGTTAAACCCGTTAATAACCGTTAGGTAACCGCGTGATGCTAACAGTTAGCCCCGTCTCCTCCTCTATATGTATGTATGTGTATATGTGTGTGTGGCGGGCGGACTCTCACCAACTGTCCCCAGCACGGAGCTCACACTCCCGCAGCAGAGACTCGATCTCCCGCCGCTGGGTCTCCAGGCCCGGAGACTCCGCGGCGGAACAGCGGCTGTTGGCCGTCATGATGCTTAATCAATCACTCATAAATGTCGGAACTGTTGAGGATATTGAACGGAGCCAGGAAACGAAAGGCAGAAGTCAACCGCCGCATTGATCAACCGATAAACGGGGAAGCTGCACGGAGCTGTGTTTGCGGAAGTAGGAAGTGGTTCGGACTAAGGCGATGACGACTTCCGGAGTCAGTCTCCTTCACCGAGTCTCCGCTAGAGGGCGTCATTCCGATAAACAAAAATATAAACAAACAGAATTTACAAGTAAATGTACAGTGGATTATTGGAAGGCTGAAGTTAAAAACATAAGAGACGCAAAAAAGAGACAAAAATAATGGCAACAGTAGTTGTTTTGTGTCTTTTTGTGGTTGTGTTGTATGTCTTTGTGCTCCAGTGCAGCAGAACAGACAAGAAAACTAAAGAAATCGGAGGCCTGTACTACGAAGCGAGGTTACTGGATTATCAGGGTAACTTCAGGAGTAACTTGGTGTGGTGTCAGGTGTAAGATTTAACGTGCGCTCTTCATCTGAGAGATACGGTGCACGCCCGTTTTATACACGCGCAGTAACTCCGATTAAGTTAACACCGACTCAACTTACCAAATCTTAACGGTTTGTCATCCCTGACTCTCCTTTATAACCCCGAGTTAAAAATCTAAGTAGAAAAAATTACACCAATTTATATAATTATAATACATGTATATAGACTTTATATAGAGAGACGATATAAGACAAAGAAATGTTAGTACAACAAATAATATTAAGAACATGAAAGCAGTAGTACATTTTGCCATTGTAAATCTAAACACAAAAATATTCAAATTCCGCATAGCTGAATTATTTGTAATTCAAAATATAAAGTAATTGTGTGTTTATTTGTTGTTTGTTTATGGCGTCTTTCAACTGTTGTGGATGCAAATATCGCGAGGTTTCGGCACATTGCTGTTGGCCAATCAGCGCCCTCACCAATAAACGCTCAGCCAATGAGGCGTCAGCTTGCTGCCGTGTGGTTGCTAGGGAGGGAAAAAAGTTCCGGTGCCGTTCGCGGGCTGACGGAGCAGAGGAGACAGCCGTCAACATGGACGTGGAGATGGTGGATCCTGAGCGTGAGCAGAAACCGGCAGAGAGCGGACCGAAGACTGACACAGATGCCGGGGAGGGTTCATCTAAGAGCTCCGGCGGCGCCTACGAGCTGCCCTGGGTGGAGAAATACCGTCCGCTGAAGCTGAACGAGATCGTGGGGAACGAGGAGACTGTGAGCCGGCTGGAGGTGTTCGCCAGAGAGGGAAACGTCCCCAACATCATCATCGCTGGTCAGTTTGTACAGAAACAGGCAGGGAGAAAGATCCGAAGGAGGAAATTAAGTGTTTTGATCTTTTTCGGAGTGTAAAATAAAGTTAGTCCGCATTTACAGCAACACAGCCACTGCACGGTGTTTAAGGAGCTCCATTAACAGGAATCTGCAGCTTTAAAAGTCTAAAAACAATTAATTAACGTCCCAATAAATGGACTTAGATTGTATTTAATTGAATGCTCACAGTCTAATATAGTTCCTATTGCCTGCTGTTGACAGTAACACCAGTTATAACTTTATTTATGAAAGCAATAAAGGGAGATTTCACTGCTTTTGTTCCACTTACAGACCACATTGGACCACTACACTGGAATAGACTGTTATTAATGAGGAAAAACTGTGTCTGACTGTTGTGATCCAGGTCCTCCCGGCACAGGAAAGACAACCAGCATCCTGTGTTTGGCCCGAGCGCTGCTGGGAGCCTCCATGAAGGACGCAGTGCTGGAGCTGAACGCCTCAAATGACAGGTGAGACTGATGCTGGGAATAATCTGAGACACAAAAGCCTGGATTTGACGAAATAATCAATTCTGGTGTTGTGTTTTTTAGGGGAATTGACGTGGTGAGGAACAAGATCAAAATGTTTGCTCAGCAGAAAGTCACACTGCCCAAAGGACGACACAAGATCATCATCCTGGACGAAGCCGACAGGTGAGACGTGAGGAGTGATATCACTTCCTGTTTGTTACAGAGTATCATAACTGTTGCTTTTGCTTGACAGTAACACCTCCATCTTTCCAGCATGACTGACGGAGCCCAGCAGGCTCTGAGGAGGATCATGGAGATCTACTCAAAGACGACGCGCTTTGCTCTCGCCTGCAACGCCTCTGACAAAATCATCGAGCCGATCCAGTCTCGCTGCGCCGTGCTGCGTTACTCCAAGCTGAAGGACGGGCAGATCCTCGCCCGGCTGCAGGATGTGGTGGAGAAGGAGCGTCTGTCCGTGTCTGATGACGGGCTGGAGGCCGTCATCTTCACCGCCCAGGGAGACATGAGACAGGTGAGGAGGAGGAGGAGGAGTTAAAGAGTCTCAGCTCAGAGACGTGTGGTCGTTTTTTTCTTTTACCGACTTTCTGTTTTTTGTATTTCTAGGCGCTGAACAACCTGCAGTCCACCAACTCCGGCTTCGGCTACATCAACAGCGAGAACGTCTTCAAGGTGTGCGACGAGCCTCACCCTCTGCTGGTGAAAAGCATGCTGGGACACTGCGTGGCAGGGAACATCGATGAGGCCTACAAGGTGGTGGAGCAGCTGTGGGCGCTGGGCTACTCCCCTGAGGACATTATCGGGAACATTTTCAGGGTCTCCAAGACCTACCAGATGGCCGAGTACCTCAAACTGGAGTTCATCAAGGTGGAGTTGGTCAAACTGAGCGGGAATGATCAGGAAATTAACAGAAGTAAAGAAATGTCTGGAAAAACAGTTAAAGAGAGTTACTAGCCGGACAGAGCTAGGCTAGCTGTTTCCCTCTGCTTCCAGTCTTTATGCTAAGCTAAGCTAACGCTGTCTTAACTCCAGCTTCTTTAACCTCCCTTTTTCCTTTCTTCCTCCAGGAGATCGGTTACACTCACATGCGGGTGACAGAAGGTGTTAACTCCCTGCTGCAGATGGCCGGTCTGCTGGGTCGACTCTGCAGCAAGACGGTGCCCCCTGCTGCCAGCTGAAAACCCACCACAGTCCCCTGACCCCCCACCCCCCAGAAACCACCTTAAACTTGCTGTTGCCTCCTCAGTGTTGGACTCTGTTCTTGGGTGTTTAAACTCTGACAGTGGCGTACGTTCTGACATCACAGCAGACATTTTGTGTCTCTCTGCGGACACAAAATAATGTAAAAACTGTATCATGTGAAATAAATCCTTTTTTCATAGATTAGTGTTGACGTGTTTTGGTTTTTGCTAATTATCCAAAGGTTACGATTCTTAAATAAGAGGTAAGTTGATCTGTCTGCAGGTTTTGATTACCAGACTCCATTGACAAAAACAGTAATTTTACCGAAAGAGGATACAGGAGCTGTTGAATAATCAGTTTCGCCAAAGTATTGTGTGTGGTACTTTACTCATAAAGTATCTGAAATTTTCCACCACAGAATTTCAAGCACAATAACACAAAACCAACAGAGGCAGCGACTTGCGTTCTGCCTTGTAAATTGCTGTTTTATTGCGGAGTCTGGTATTGAATTATCTATCTATATCCAAACATTGTACTTTTACTACAGCATATCGGTAGCTGCAGTTCCTCTTACATTTTATATGTTAGTTTTGCCACTTTTAGAGAAATAACAGATATGATTACTTTCAAAATATCAGGCCAAACTGTCTTTTGATAATGAACTTCATTTAATTACAAACCTTTGTTTACATTAAAAGTCATGAACAAGTACCCAGTTAAGTACAAACCCAGTGTAACAGAAGCTACTGATGCTTCCAGCATAAATCTCCAAAATAATAGTTGTACAAATATTAAGAATAATAACAGACATTGAATTATAAGTGGGAGAGTATATAACAAAGAAACTTAACATTTGGCCTCTTGTCTACAGGTGACTTTGTTTGGAAACTGACTGACAGTTTGTGGTTTGACCCTGTTGAGTGGGCGTTTTAAATACAGACTGGCCAGTTTTCCTCTGAACATCTATTAAGAGCTATTATGAAGGCTGCAAACAAAACACCAGGATTTGTTTCCTGCTCTAAATGTTCTCCAGTCTCAGTAGGGCATCACCAAATTCAAGCAGTAAGACGACAGAGAGCAAAGCTTTTAAATTGACAGAAAAAGTCTTGAATGCAAATAGAAAGCCTAACGACGATTTCAGGGTAGAAATTCATCGGTTGCCAAAAGCTTTGTATATTACAATATTTAAAGTGCAACCTGAAGGACCTGTATTAAACGCTTAACTGTATCTAGATAAAATACTGATCCGATTCCAGTTTCCTTTGCGCTCATAATTTGTATTTTAACGTGTGTTCTTTAACATCCGAATCATCCTACAGAGCAAAACTCTGTACATGGCAAGTGTATGCAAATCAACTGTAGGCGCCAAAATGCCTTTAAATTGGTCCTGTTTTTTTGTGTGTGTGGCTTTTTTCTTTTTCGCAATCGTTTAGTCGGATAACGCCATCACCCTCGCAATACTCAAGCATCTGATTTTGAGGCCTAGGAATCGGAATCTTCCAAGTCTACCAGTCACTGTAACTACACAAAGCCTTGTTTCTTTACGGTCTCATCAGTCAGGCCAGCAGGAAATGATGATGCTGTGTAGGTACAAGGCTTACACCCAAGAGCTGAACATACCGTGTCAGACTCATTCTAGAAGTGGTCGGACAGATCCCATCTCACTTCCTTTATCCGGATACAGATTGGATTTAACACTAGTAAACGGCGCCTAAATATCACCACGCCAAGCTGTGCTGTCGAGCATCTGCTGAGCAATCACAATCGCACACGCTACTACTGTCCTGTATTATTTTCCCTGTTCCTAGAGGAGTTGAGAGGAGCGACCAGCCACCAGCATGCCGCCATCTACTAGACCAAAACAGCCTGGTACGCCATAACCCACAATGATATGCTGTCACGGGCCCACGAATAGAGAGAGAGCAGCGAGCTTCTAAAGTTACAGCCCACTGCAGAGGAAAACAAATGACAAGGTTAAAGCAGGAAAAGGAACAGAGGAGGCTAGGGAGGCCGGGGTTTCGTCTTTTTGGTGATTCCAATTGTGTTAATAGAGGATAAAGCAATAATACCTAAAATCAATCAATTGTCTTCCACAGCCTGGAAGCCCTGACAAAAAAACATCCTGAGGTATATCCTATCGAAGTGTGAATTTGTCTTGTTGTTTTACTGTCTTTAAATGTGTGTATTGACACTGAGAAAGTAACAACAACGCATCACCCATAATACTATTTGCCTGAAAGGCTCAGTGTAACTAATCATCAAAATTGTGGCCATTGTGAAATTCACGGAAGCCCTGAAAGGCAAGTGAGAATTTTTTCCTTCTAGGGGTGTGAGAGGTAACTGTACTTTCTTCCCAATCCCACTCAATATTAATAAACCTACCAACACACAAATGTATGCATTGTGTTTAGAGAAATTAAAGTCACTAAAGAAAATTAAATGTTTCAAATCTGATCTGGACTGGGCTACTAGTACCCAGCCTCTTGTGGCCAAAAGCTGAGTATTATAATTTAAAAACAATTGAAAACGTCAAAGCAATAAGAAAAAGGGAAACTTCACTCTGAAAAAACAAGAAAACTTAGGAAAATTGATCCTGGAAAAAATATTAACTCACTCTTGCTCTCTAGGTCATAGGAAAAACATCTGTTTTAGACTGAAACATTGAGTCATGAAAGGTGTAGAATCCAAAATACTTAACATTTGTGAAATTCCTCCTGGTTACTGATATCACTTTGATGTTACAGAACCGTTTTAGAGGAATAAACGCTTCCAATATTGTCTGATAATGAGCGTTAACTGTGTGGGATGGATGACAGTGATAGAAGTATGAATGTGTAGTTTCATATTTGACTTTTTAAAACATATTTTTAATATTGTTTTGTTGTTAAAACTAAACAATAATAGGATTCTGGTCAGGGAACGGTAGGAGGGTAAGCACCACAGTTTTGGTTAAATATCCTTTAAGGTCACTGTAATTTTACAGGCACAAAGGTCTACTCACCCACATCAACCAAATAAAACCACCATGAACAACAATCAGAACAAATAATAATGACTTTTATAATCGTAATAATAATAATATTAAAAAGAAAAGGAGGATCAGGACCAAAGTAAAAGAAGAATAATGAGAAAATCTGGCCTGACCTGAGAAAACCACCTTAGAAATAGCCCATCAGAAAACACAACATAACTGAAGATATGAATCACGGTTCCCATGAAGTTACATCTACAAGGCCACCACAGCAAACTGCACCCAGAGAGGAAGGACCTAGAACATAATGTAACCTACATACAGGAAACAGGAGCCAATATGTGGATGCTACACATAAAATCAAATGTTTACGACCTGGTCAGTTCTAAACTCTAAATCAACTAAAAAGCAACATTCTACTTTCAATAATGATGTTAGACGGACCTTTTCATTTCTGAGACTAACGCTATAACTAAAACCAGAGGACGGTTGGTGCCAAGGCCTCTGAGGAGTAAAGTTCAGGGGAAATACAGCATCTGGAGGAGGAAGAGGGGGCAAGAACGGAGGAGTAGGCGATGGGAGAAACGGCGGAGCAGGAGCGGTCCCACGCGTCATTCCTGGCGGCAGCCATGTGTCTGGGCTGGTGGAGCTGGCCTCTGGCAGCGCGCAGGCACTCCGGGACGCCGGGTGAGCCAGAGCCGAGGAGTCCTGAGCCAACCAGCCAAGCTCGCTCTAGCTGTGGGTACTGGGGACAAACATAGAGACATGAAAGGTTGAAGGAGGAGAAAAGAGGAAATGGTCTAGGTGTCTGTGGGGTAATTCCTGGTTGAACGACAGCAGGTCATTTGCATCGCCGCCCAAAATCTAAAAGGTGCTGGACTTAAATCACCAGCAGAAGGCCATTGAGCAGCTGGATCTAAATCGACACGTGAGTCTGAGGCCCGTCACACTGAAGACTGAAGCTGGAGTTTTTGAACCAGAAACTGAGAATAAACACTGCAAACAGAATTTAAGTGCATCAGATCAGGTTTGCCTTGTTCTCATGTTGTCAGGCTGCGACGTGAGATGCAGAAACATCTGAGGCCTTCCATTGTTATGGTTGAAATGAACCCTAAATCGATATGTTATCACAGTCAATGGTTTTGTTTCCGCAGTCCTCGCCACATTTCATACCTCATAAAGTGATTCAATGATCCTAGTATTGTGTTTGGAAATATAATAACTGTAGATTGTTGATAGTCAGAACTGCATGTTCCTGTACAGCTCTGTCATTCTGGTGTTGCATCAGTGCAGCACTTCTGTGTAATGAGCTATTTTGTCTCAATTAGGTGGCAGGGCAGGGCAACCAAATACACACAGTACATTTGATTCCTCTCATGAAGAAATTAAAAGCCCAGAGATGACTGTTCTGTTTTCTCTACAGTCTGGTCCTGTCTGATCTCACTGTCACCTAGAGAGCGAGCGAGCAGGAAAATCTGCATTTTGGGTTGGAAATATTCACACAAACTGTGAAGTAAATTTAAAACCACCTAAGAAAAGTCAGTCAGCAGATGAAACCTTGTGTCGAAAAATGAAGGTTGCTGCCACTCACACTTATCATCCACTGCCAACCGTCAGTCCCAGCTGCACCTAACTACCCAATCCATTCGGCGGCTCTCTGTTTGGAGACGAGTAGCTGAGAATCGAGCCCCGAACGCCTGGCAGTGGAACGGAGCTGGGCGCCTGACATGAAGCGAGCCTGCCTGCCACCGTGAGGAAAAAAAATCAGTGATCAGCTGATCAACAGCATGCAGGACAAACACAGACACAGACACAATACAGAGAGACGAAAAGAGAATGACGCAAAAGAAAATGAGATGAAATGGATGGAGGAAGAAGAGGAGGAGTAAGGGCTTAAGACTGGCTGAAACCTGATACTCCTGACTGGCTGCCCAATATCACACGAGGAATGAGAAAACAAAGACAAAGGAGAGAGAGGAACAGATGAGAGAGAGAGAGAGACATGAGAGGGGGAGAGAGAGAGAGAGGAGAGGCAGAGAGAGAGGAGAGGAGAGGGGAGAGTAGGGAGAGAGAGAGAGGGAGGGAGGGAGGAGGGGAGAGAGGAGAGGGGAGAGAGAGAGGGAGAGAGAGAGAGGAGAGAGGAGGGAGAGAGGGGGGGGAGAGGGAGAGGGAGGAGAGAGAGAGAGAGGGGCAGAGAGAGGGAGAGGAGAGAGAGGGAGAGAGGGAGGAGAGAGAGGGAGAGAGAGAGGAGAGAGAGAGGGAGAGGGAGAGAGAGAGAGGAGGAGGAGGAGGGAGAGAGGAGAGGCAGAGAGAGGTGAGAGAGAGGAGAGGAGAGAGAGAGAGAGAGTGCAGGAGAGAGAGGAGGGAGAGGGGGGAGTGGGATGGAGAGAGGTGAGAGAGAGGGAGAGAGAGGATATTGAGAAATAATTGTAGTTTTAAAAACACAAACAAATACACACACAGTTAATAAGTGAAATCCAGCCATGTGTTAAATACACACCACACACTGCCACTTACAGTTAGTGAGGTATCTGAACACACATACGCCACACACCTGCTGGAAGGTAAATATAAATGTAATAGCTTCTGTTATAGTGGAACCAATATGAACTGTATTTATGTTGTTATTTAATAAATCGGATTAAAGCCTGCCACACTTGTTTGCCTCCACCAACCAATCTATGCAGTTAATTTAGCTTAACTTTGACCTCTGACCACCAAAGTCCTTACCAGTTCATCCCTTTGGGTGGGTGAGCCGCTTGTGCCAAATTCTATAGGACCCCTGCTCTGGATGAAATGCTCTCCAGGAGGTCACAGTGACTTTGAACTTGACCTTGGGTCATTAGAATTTACCCAGTCATCCTTGAGTTGAACTGAACCTTTGTACACCCCTTCTCAAGAAATCTCAAGGTGTTCCTGAGGTATTTGTCTAGGAGAGAAAGGGACGGACAACTCCTGAAAAAAACATAATGTCTCCGCCATAAACACTGAATATGCAGTAGTTAGGGATATAAAATAGGATCATGTTAATGCTTAGAGACTGAGACTAGCAGGAAGGTAGATACAGAATCTAGCCAAACCTCTTTCTGAGCCATGTTGCTTTCGTTATTAAAGAGTCATTTCTCCACAGTCATTTAGGCCATAGATATGTGGATTCACAAGAACTATTAGCAGATACTCACTGTAGCCTATGCCCTGGATAAAGCACTGAAGGCCCTGCTAGTTTTCCAGGCCAGGAAAGAAAACCACACACTTCCAGTTAGAAAGGTCTGTGGGATTTCTTTGAGTTTACACACTACATTCTAGCGTGACGCTCAGAATAGAAAAAACAATTTGACTCGATAAACTAAGAACATCCGACTGTTGTCATCAAAAAGTAGAGGCATAAAAACTAGACATAAAAGCTCAAATGAAGCTAATATCTAAGCCAATATAAGGTCTTCCAAAGACATGAACATGTCATTATTAACAAACCTTTAAACCGCATTAAGAGACATTGAGTGGCTTGACTCACCTGCACCACCTGAGGAAGTCTCCACAGTCCGCCATCTAGCAAGAGACAAAACAGATGTTAATCTGGTGAGAACATGCTCATAAACAGGTTTACGATCATAACTCAAACTTATTTCAGTAGTAGTTGATCTACAAAATCTCAAAACCAAAGATGGCATTTAAACCTAAGTAAAGGGATCTGAAATTTTAACCACAAGAATCTCAAATTATTCCTCAGCTTTAGT
Source organism: Lates japonicus (assembly GCA_033238685.1). NCBI lineage: Eukaryota > Metazoa > Chordata > Actinopteri > Centropomidae > Lates > Lates japonicus. The sequence continues at coordinate 7,869,640 of BRZM01000009.1, forward strand.
ACATGAGTAAAGTATCATTGCTTCCCACCAGAAAGATGGAATTTTACGGACCTTTAAATTATTACTGAGATCTACTGATTAAAACAGGAGCCCACCAGCAGCATCACAGGAGCTGCTGAGATTATCGCCCAAATTCAGTTAGTTTGTAAGCACAGGACTTAGTGGTAAGAAGCAATCAGATTTATTTGTTGTGAGCAGAAGTGCTACACAACAACAACAACACACCAATAGACTGGCGCGGCAGCCCTGTGTCCTGCCCAGTAAAATCCCTCGTTTTGTCAATGGAGTCTGGTAGTGATGGCAGTGATGTTTCCACAACAAAAGTACCTTCAGGTGGGCGGGTTTTGGTTGATCTATCCGAGTTACACCCACTCTGCAGGCAGAGCACACACATGCACACACACACACACACACACACACACTGCGGTTAGAAGAATGTGACATCACATACTGGCTGTTGTCATGGAAACAGTGCAGACACTCACCACGGCATCAACAGCAGGTGACGTGTCTCCAACCACCAGGAGAGCAGGACACCTGAGACACACACACACACACACACACACACACACAGAGTCAGACTGAGTAATAGATGTGCCAGTGGAAATCGACGATTAATTCAAAATATAATAAAGAAGGAGTGATACTGAGGTGGACTGCTTTTCATTCAGACCAGGAATCAGCCGCCTATCTGCAACCCAATACCTACTCAACACACACACAAACACATGACACATGACACACAAAAAAAAAAGGAAATATACACATAAAATAGCTCTATCAGCTGCGGTCACAGCCTCTGAACAACTTGAACAAGAGAAGGTCGCAGTGGGAGATGGTTAAAGATGTTGTTCCTCGATTATCACTGAGAAAACAGTTAATAGAGTTTATATTAACAGCAGCAGCTGTGAAACCACAGTACATGTAGCTTGATTTAGAAACTTAATCTTGAAAACATCAATTATATTAATAGCAAAGTTCTTAAACCTGCACAATCATTACCTTTAGAGGCTTGAAGCTATGTTCGACATATCTCATACCTGAAGTTGATACGCACTTATTAGCAATCCAGCAGTTACAGGAAATGTCATTAGCCAGCCGAAATGTGTTTCCAGTCTGTGCTGTCCTACCTACACATGAAGCTACAGAACATGCCAGGCGCATCCTGTGGTATATCCTGAGATGGAGTCTGTATCAGCCTGGATGATCTCCTTTATTCTCCGTTAACTCATTCTGTAAACACAGGTCACAGGTCAGTGGGAGACATCACCTGTCAGAGTCCATCCGCAAACACTGCAGTGTCTCTCGTGTCCTCACAGCTAAAGTGTCCCATGATGATGTCGATTAGGTTGCTCAACATTCCAGCCGCTCAGCTGGGTAATGGGCAAAAACACTACATCTCACTAAGATTCCAGTATGTGCCACATAATCCTACACATTAGTCAGTGTGTGTTACCTTAGAGGCAGCCCAGTCCATCCAGCCTTTGGCACAGGGGTCAACGTTGATCAGGACTAAACCCTCCACCAGACTGGGCTCATTCAGCTGAAACACAACAGCAACCATCATCATCAGATGTCTGGACATGTGCAACAAGCAGCAGCAGCAGAGGAGGAAGCTGATGGGTGAGAGGAGGAAGTTGGTGGAAGTGGCTGCAGGGGGCCAGGATCAGCAGTTACAGCGTTGCCCCCAAGTCAGTGAAGAGTGTTTACTCACAGCCAGTTTGATGAGGATGTAGGCTCCAGCTCCAACTCCGATACCAATCACACTCTTCACCCTGACGACAACAAACACACAAACACACACCAGGGTGAACCTGTCTGGAAGTCTTTGAACAAAATACCCAGCATGCATTTCTGTTACAAGGAAGACTCTAATGTAGCTGTGCCAGGACAGACGGCAGTATCCCCAGCTAGCTCATCCATGGTGGGGCATTGTACCTGTACACACAGACACACAACCACTGTAAAGCACTGAGTTAGTTTATCATCATCATCATTCTTTAGACGCAGGAATACAAGTTTTTATACCATTTATTTCAAGAGGGTAAAATACGTAAGCAAAGATTTTAAACAGAGGAAGGACGTCTTGAGCTTGATTCCACCCATTAAAACATGCTGACCAACTGCACATCCACGTATAGACGTACAAAGCTGCCAAACAAAAGAAACATCCAACATCTAAACTGGCCAGAGAAATCGTCCTCCGATCTGTCCTCACAGACTTGACGGCTGTCTGGTGTAGTCCTGCTGTACTTGTGATATCTAGCTTTGGTATCAACATCAAAGTCAAAATTAAAGTAATATGATAGCTACATCTGGTTCCTACTTGTTTTATGAGAATTGATTTTGAGGATCTTGTTAATCACCTTAAGGCCCTGCATGGTCGGGCCTACAATTTTAGATCATTTAACCCAGTGAACTCTGAGATGTTCAGGCAGAGGTCTTCTGACTGTTCCAGACCAGGTTGGAAACTAAAGAGCCTGAAGCTCTGGGACACCTGGAAACACCGCTACTGGCCAGTGTCATCTTAAGCTTCTCTTAAAATTACTTTATGACTGTGTTAATAAATAAAATTGAATTTGCATGTTATTATGACACTAGAAATAAAAAGGTAGTGGAGTTTCTGTTCTAGTCAGTGACCCACAGTGCTGAAAATATTCTCATTTGTTCCATTTAAACCTACAGTAATTGAGTTTTTGCCCACTTGAAGGTGATAGAAACAGAAACATCACATTTTAGTTGATGTGTTGAACTGGTGATCAAACAGTTGCTTATTTCCACATCCAGCAGCCACAGAGCAGCGTGTTAGGTCCAGTATTCCTCTGTTTTAGCCCTCCCACCACTCTGAGGGAAATCTGTCTCTTAGCTGCTAGAATGCTCCACTACGCCACCAGGCCGCTCTCTGAATTGAGTCTGTCTGCTAAGCCAAAAAACATTGCTTTACAGAGCAGAGTCCCTGCCAGAAGCCTGTGGAAGTCGGGCCTTCAAATGTGACTCTGACTTAAAGATTTTATTTTTAACTCTGCTGGTATTTACTGCTGACAGCTCCAGGTAGGAGGAACAACAACACATCAGCCAGAGCCTGGGGAAACACTTGAGGTGTGTACACCCGGGTGGAAAATGGTAACAAACTCTTGTACGTGGGGTGTGTTTATACCCAACAGGGGACGTGTGAGGGTGTTGTGTTGCTTTGTTAGTGTGTGTGTGTGTGTGTTGTTACCCGTGGGGAATATGGGAGCATTCTCCTGCTGTCCTGGACACCATTATGCAGAACTGAGAAATGCTGTGTCACTTCCTGTACAAGTCCTCAGAAAGGAAATGGTATTGTTGAAATAAGACTTGGTTCACACACACACACACATTTATTAATGAGCAGGATATATCTTCTGCATGAAGTCTGTGTGTGTGTGTGTGTGTGTACATTCACCCACGCAAGTTAAGTCCGGCGTCAGTGGTGAGGATTGTGGGTCGCTGCCCTTAGCAACTCCTCATATAACGGCAGCACACCGCATGGTCTCCCACATCGCAGTTCTGAACAACAACAATTTAGCAAAACAAATAAATAAAACACCAACCTGTCAACAAATAACAACAAATAAATAACCGATCTGACAGGACCTCGAGAAGAATAAATATATTAAATTTATTTCTATACAAAGTAACAAACACTCAGCCAAGTGGGAGCGCACAGGAGGAACTGTCCAATATCAACTGAGTCAACAGTGTTGAAACAAAGCAGCTCATTGTTTTGTTTCTCTTTAAACTCCTGATAAATCATACTGTTTTGGTCAGAAATCATCAACCAAGTGGAAAACAGATGCCCCATCACCTCCGCTGCGTTTGTTTTGCATTTATAACCAAGCAGAGAAGCGTACAAACACTGAGTACACGAATGCACCACATTATAATGTTGGACATGGTTCATTGCTTCATTTGTTTAGAGATCAGGATATAATCCCCATGCGAAATAGCAGTGGCTTCAGGCTGTTCTACTCATGTGTTTAGCTGAAATGTGGATGACAGATGAATGGTTTCATATGTTATAGCTAAAGGTTCACTAATCTCATTAATGAACTGACCGTGGAAACACCGATAGATCCTATTAATGCTTCTAGCTTCTTCATATTCATGAGCACAGTTTGTCACTACACTGCAGAAGCTGTGCCTATACTGTTTTTTAAATCACATCAAGACAGGTGTTCTGAGGGATCCTGCACCCATTTTCCACCACATTTATTTCTGGTTCTTCAACCAGTTCTGTTCTAGGAGTCTTGGAACAATATGTCTTCCATCCACCGTCATCACCTGAAAACTTGATATTTCTGTTCCAGCTAGAAACTGAATTTTCAGGTTCTGGAACCACCCTTTAAATGAATCCGCGCTGAAACAGTTCAACGAGGTGCATAAACTGGGAAAATACGTGTTCTGTGTTTGTGTGTGAAAAAGAAACCCTGAGCATCTGAGCCACGAGCCAATCCTCCTATACAAGGATCAGGACTCTAACACAGGCGTGAGGTGGTTCATACATTAAACAACATTAAACATTAAAAGTAGAAAATGTTCTACAAAATCTACAATTTATTCTCCATCATGCAACATACAGCAGAATAAACAGCCTGCCCAAGCAACAGTGTGTATGCAGGTAAAAAAAACAAGTGAGCAGACTAAGAAGCTAGCTGGCTAATAAGCTGACTCCTGTACGTTAGCAGCTGGCAAAGTGTCATGACCCAGGAGCCAGGCCGAAGGGCTAACTGGGCTAATCATTAACTCACCACCAACTCCTACCTAACAGGAGATCTGATGTGAACCAGAGGGTCAGACATCCTGACAGAGGGAAGGAGGACGTAGTTTCAGAGAGTTTTAAAGTTGGAGAGTTTCTATACAGACGGGGCAGGAAAAGAGGATGTTACAGAGAGGCCAGAGAAACACAAGAGCTAGCTGTGTTGTTGTCCTTTAGCTTTCAAGCAAAGTGAAAGAAGAAAGAGAAAGTGGAAGTGTGTGATTGACTGAGGATAACTTGGAAGTTACCGGCTGAGAGCCGAAGGTCTTAAAAAGTCTCAACAGCTAATCACTTGTCTCCTCTCTCATCCTCTGATCTCCAGCTTCCCTCCTTTCCTCCATCCTGCCTCTTCATCACCTCCTCCTTCACTCCATAGGAAAAATCAAATTCTCACCACCGATTACAAAAAAAATCAAGAAAACACAATTAGGGAAATTCTATCAGCAGAGACATGCAGGGTGGTTTTAATTCCAAGTTTTCTCTGTGGTAATATTTTATCAAGCTGTGAAATTGTTCAGACAACATCTATGCCCTCAGGATTTAGCCTATTTAAAATATGCAAATCTAAAATATAAAAAAATAGAGCTGAACTGTTTTGATTAACAAAACAGCCAGTTCTATTGGAGTCACTAACAGATACACACTATGCAAACAGTGTTTTTGCATATACAAATTTTAGCAGCCAACATGGATTTTAGCCTGTTAGTGTCACGTGTTTAACCTCCAGTGAAACTGTTGTGACAAACTAAACAGGATGTGCTGTCATGTACAGTGTGCCCGTCCATAACATACCTTTGTTGTGTGTTGAGCTTGATGCTAGTTGATTGTTAATCTCATCTTATTACAGAGGTATTTGTGAAAAACAGTATGTTTTCTCTTTCCTGTAGCGAGCTGGATCCAACACCACCCAATGTCCAATTTTTGAACTTTGTGTTAAATATTGTTTCCTCCTCAGAAATGCGGAGGGATGAAGAGAAACCCAGACGTCTCCTGACCGGCCTCCCAGCTCCTGGAATGAGCGCTGGATTTGGGCTTTCGAAACGATTGAGGGACGCTTTTAGAGGGACAGACGGAGAGAGAGTGAGCCGTGTGACTTGCGCTCTAATTTAAAACACCGTGATCTGAGTCACTGATGTAAACTGACCTTGATGTAGTGACGCTAAAGGCTGATCATGACCAGGAGCACAGCTGCTGATTATCAGCCCAGTTTTGAATATTTATACTCTGTGCTGCCTTTTTTCCAGCAAGTTGCACGCGCTGCCTCTGAGATTGATTTAAACAGTGACACACAATGCATTGATCCAGCATCACCTCCTGATAAGTCAGACAGTCGGATGTAAATACATCAATAAAAGATGAAGGACTACTTTTTACAGGTTTCTGAGCTTGGACATAAATATAAACACACTATAAACACTCTGTAACTCTGTTCTGTTGAGTTTACAACACCTACAAAATGCCAAAATAAAAGAACTGTGGCATTGTGTGCTGCTGAACTCACCTGGACAGTCAAAGTCCTGGAGATTTCTCCCATCTGAGGAGATAGGAGAAATGATTTAACTACTAACTGGTTATGAATTCAGTATCCAGGATATGAGGCTGATCTTAAGGTTTTGAATTTCAGAAGATCAACATTTCTGTATTCAAAAGACATATGAAACATTAAGAAAACAATAACTCGAAATGTCAACATGGAAGAAAATGTTGTTATTCCATTCAGTCATCCAAATTAAAGGCATTCGTTAAATTAACTCTATTTAAAAGATCAGTATTCACTATAGGACATGGTTGTGCTCTTATACACCGAGGACATGACAACGATACAAAAATACAAAACCTGGGAACTACACGATAAAAACAAGAAGAAAAATTATTTGACGTAAATTAATCGCATAAAATGTCCCCTGCTGCGACTCAGAGCCATGACCAGACTAAGCCCCGCCTCACCTGTCCAACAGGAGTGGTTTGATCCAGTCAGCTGAACGTCAGAAGCTCCTCCATCATATGGCTGCCGACAACAATGTAACAAACACTTCCAAAACAGAAACAGGTCTATCTGAGATATTTCTTCTAACATGATGACACAGGCTACGTTTCTGTCTGGGTATGGTCTCTCAAGGTTTAGCTTACAATTCCTCCAATAATACGCTAGGAGGAGGTTGGGGTGATAACTGGGCCAATCCAAACATGGTGGACGTCACACAGGAGACTTGAGTCTAGCCCTGCGTGAGCCCAACAGTTATTGTTGCTCTTTTCACAAGATATTGAGGAAACCAGAGTCTTTTCCTAACATAACCTGTACTTTTATGCCTAAACTTTGTTTCAGTCGATCTGGAGTTAAATCTGGTGTATATTATGGTCTGAGGACTTGTGTCTAATATAACTACTGTAGTTCTAATCAGAAGCATATTATGCAAAAGACTTTAGTTTTGAAGATGCTTTAGTTTCCATATATAAAACATACACTATTATGGCCTTGGCAGACAGCTGCACTGATTAAAATAGATATGTTTCTATTCCATAGAAGGTTCACATAAGACTGACTGAGTGTAGTAAGCAGTATCACTGCATCTACTCCTGCAGAGAGGTCCTGATTCTGCTGTTAATAGATATCTTCTGACAGCAGGTTAATTTGTTAATTACATGAAATTCATCTACATTGAATTTACAAGTCTGAATTTACCTAGACATTTTCAGTCCTCGTGGCGCCTGACTACACCCTGGCCATAATTTCAACAATAGATTTATCTGGGTCAGAAACAGAAATGATCTTCGCTTGTATCACCGAGCTCTGCCACCTGTCTGTCTGTCTGTCTGTCTCTCTCTCTCTGGGTGTCTACCTGTGTGGTCTGTCAACTGTGTTATCTAACTGTGTGAATCTAGTTTTGAAAACAGCCAGTGATCTCTACACACAAGCTATCCAGTTATGTGTGTGTGAGTGTGTGTGTGTGGGCAGACAGGTTAAAATAAGTGTTTCAGCAGAGTGCTTTGATTGGATGCTGAGCCTGAGGCTAACTGGCTTTGACCCAAACAGATAACTGACTGACGACTGATCGTGGTGTTGCGCATCCATAGAGCTACGAGATGTGCTGTTAAAAATCCAACATCCACTGTTGCAAAATGTTACTGAGATGAAATGAAAAAGCTTGAACTGAGCCCTCAAATGCAGCAGAAACTACAAACTAGTTCAACAAAAAACCTTCATATGGACAATCTGAAAACATACATTGTTATAATTAGAAGCTGAGTAACTAGATTTATCAAATATCATTATAAATCAAGACACAAACTTGCAAAAAACTGTGATAATTACTGTATGTGAGTTTCTATATTTATGCTGACATTTTGGGATACATTTCTAAAGATAACTCTGCGGGCTTCTGAACTCCAAATATGTCCCTGGGTATTGTTTGGGTATAAATGATTGACAGAGACAAAAATCAGTACCCAGCTACCGTGTGAGCTGAGAGTGTGTTTACATCTACTAAAGTTCTTGTTTTTGCCACTGAGGCTCAGATTGTTATTCTAAGTGTCCACAACATTATGATAGTATTCACAGACAGTGTTTTATATTAGTGAGAAGATCCTTTGTTTAATAAGAACGCTACCATATCACTTCACTAGACAAGGAATTTTATCTGATGCTTGAGTACTATACGGCAGCTTCCAGCAACTCCTGTAAATTGTTACAGTTTTCTATGGAGTCTGGTGGTAAATATAAGCGGCGTTTCTGTTAACAAAAGGATCTTTACCTAATGTGAAGAGTTGAGGGTTTTCTAGCCCTGGGAAAGAAAGCGGCAGTGATGATGCTTGACTCAACCTCCATAAAGCCACAAACTGAGCAGCCTCCTGCTCCAGTCAAAATCACATTGTTAGTCTAGAGGTACGACGCCTCCTGACAAACTACAATCACATACAGAGACATTTTATAAATCCAACATCACCGCCCACAGCAGCCAGAATAAATATCAGACTAATACATTGAACAAAACTTAATCAACTGGGATGAACGTGTTTGTAAACCTGGGCCAAGCCAATGCATTGATAACGATACTCTAATCAAAGAAGTTCTATTTGTTTTACTCATAAATCCGCTGATTAATGGAGAAGTTTGTCGAGAAAGTGTGTTGCAGACGACCAAACCATCACTATGATTAAATGTCGTGCCGTAACATTGTAACAGTGCCAATAATGTTTCTATTCTATGTGATATTTTCTGAAGTTTGTAGGTATTTATAATAAAATTTTAAAAAACAACAGAAGAAGGCCATCTTCGGTCACTGATTAGACATCAGTGGCATGAGGCTGAATAACTGGGTTGGCCTCGATGATTAGCCCCATCGTTGATCATCAGGAAAATTAATCAGCAACTATTCTGATAACTGATCAGTCATTTCACACCAAATATTCTTCTTTGGTTTCAGCTCTGAAATGAGGGAATCTGCTCTCGCTTATTACCAAGATATTTAATTGCATATCTTTGTTGATTTGACTGTTGATGAATGGTTTTCAGTTGTTTTAAAGGGTTTTATTTATTAAAGGTTAATCAAATCCAGAATGAAAACTAATTAATTAAACTAATCACCTGGCAGGTGATTTACAGATGGATATTCTTATATTATTTTGAGGAAGGTGGTCCTCACTCTTCACACATGTAAACACACCACTGTAAACCTGAAAACTGGGTTATTTGATGTAGATGAATGATCAAACAGGTCTGGGTTAGAAGACATGTTGTTTTCTGTAACTTGCTGCCGTTGTTCATTGATCATTTTCATATTACTCGATTAACTGACACAAAACAAACTGGCTGCTGTGACAGTAATTTAGCTGGAGCCCTGTCAGACCTTGAGGTTGGGCTCTGGGAGCTGAACTGAGTGTTCCATTTTGGCTCTGCTGGTCCCACACATCGCACACATGCGCGCGCATTGATGTACATACGCACGCACACAGAGAAAAGATTCTAGAATCCAGATGAGCACGCAACGTCAGTTTGACCACTGAGCCTGGATGCCAAATGTAAGCTCCAGACAGACAGCTTAGCTTAGCAACTGCTACATGGAGAGCTCAAGAAAAGTGCGCACACGCACGCAAAACATACATACAAACACACACACACACACTCTGTAACCAAATACACTATCGCCATGGAGGATGAAAGATACTGACTTTGTTATCTGAGCTAACTTGGTTCACTTTAAGGGTTAACTGTTGAACACTAAACAGCTAACTTGGACCGTTAGCTGGCTAATTAGCCAATTCAGTCAGCGTTACCTGATCGGCAGCCGTTACAGTGCTGAACCGCCCTGAACTGAATTACCGGACATTACTCCCCGTTAGCTACCACTGTCCGCAGCCGTTAGCTCCACAAGTCACCTGAGTTATCCGTTTAAATCCAGCGACCAGTTGCTGCTAGTTGACTGCGGAAACCAGGCGAGTAGGCGCTGAGCTGGTCAGTGAGCTGTCCTCTCCTCAGACTGAACTTCACCGTCGGCACGCGGACTGTGACGAAGCGGTTTACGTCAACGTAAACAACAGTCGTTTCATTCCCGCGGTCACGAGACCAGCCACAGAAATCACAACAGGTGCTAAAGTTTACCTGCGACGTGCGAGGACGGTGGTTCACACTGACTTTATATCACACAACTACAGAATACCTAGGAAAACTAAAAGTGTAAAGTAACTAGGGTATATTTTACTCAAGATATTTTCTGAATCCTATGTAACTGAACAAATCCGTTATACTGTACCTGGGTTAATAATACATATTTTAAATACTGTGGATTACTTCTCATTATTGTGTTATATTATTATTGCACACAACAGTGTGAATGAATGTGGTATCTACACAGTACTACTGCCAAAAGTAAACTAAACCCAGGGGTCAGTTCATGTTGATGTTCTGTCTTTACCTTTATTTTGAATGAAAATCAGAAAAAGATGAAACAAACTAGGTGAATCTGAACATTTTCACTTTGCCGTCTTGCAATTTAACTTTTAAAATAAAAATAGCCTCAGAAAGGTACATTAAATTGCATTAAAAGATATTTAAATAATAACAGCAATATAAATTCCAATTGCACAGAGGAGGAGAAGCTTAGCTTTTGAAAAACCAAAAAGCTGTAGTTCCTAAACAGTTGTTTAAAAGTCTCTATACCTAGAAAGTTGCATATACATTACTGGATAGAAACAATTGGGCCAAAAATATAGTATAAGCAATATGCCTGTTGTAAATTGGTCATTCTACTGGTGGTCTGTATTAGGCCAGTTGCTTATGCTTAGCTATGCTAATAGGCTGATATGGCAGCATTCAAATTACAATTACTTTTATTGATTTAAGAATGTAATCATTGTGATTACCACTCAATTTAAATCGTGAGGTGAAACTAAATATAGTTACTCATATTTTGTATTCTAAATACGCTATATGTGCGTCATTACCTGCACATTCTAGAGGAAAGAATTGTACTTTGACTTGGCTGCATTTATCTGTCAGATGCCCACTACTAGTTACCAAGTGGGGCCACGAAAGGAGTGGGTTGTTTTGTGTCCTTTGTGGGTTGTTTTGTGTCTCGGTTGTGGTTGTTTTGGTGTTTTTAGTGTTGTTTGTATTCTTGTAGTCTTGTAGTCTCCCTTGTGGCTCTGTTGCGCCTTTGTAGTTGCCTTTGTCTATTTATGGTAGTTTAGTAAGGTAAAATGTTTTAATATTACTGTTACAATTTCGTGAGGAATGGACTTGAGCAAAGAGTAAAAGGAGGAAAGGTTATAATATTTACTGTCTGTGTGTGTGCTGGAGGTGTTAGATCGCATGAAGGTGGTCGTTGTGTTTCTTTACCTGCCATAGACTTGTAGTGTTTTCGGTTCAGTTCAGGTCCAAACAGGAATAAATCATCCTCTGTTCCTCTGTGAAACATAGAGAGTTTCAGTTCTACTTTTAATGTAGGAGCTGTTAAAGCAACGTGATGAAGCCAGATGATTATTTTGAACTGATTCTAGTTTTCTGGCAGGAAGAGAACAGAAACAGTCAACAATCCCGTAAGTAGTGTCTCTAATTAAAATACATATTTGTAGCTGTGTGAACTTGGATTATATGCATGAACAGACAAATCCGTGATTTCTAAATTAATTTTACACTTCTGTGTGATTCTCTGTGCTCTGAGATAGTTTGTGAATCTAAACTGTGTTTGTAGGTTACCAAGTAATAAGGAACAGTGGAAAATAGGTCAGCAGTCGGGGTAGTAGTGTTTTTTAATGTGCTCATCAAAGTGACAACAAATACCTTTAGAGGGAAGAGAAACAAAAGGCCTGCGCTCCTCCTCAGACAGGATCCAAGAAACCAAGCTTGGCAATTAGAACGTCGTTAGATAATGATGAGATATTTTCTGACAACATTTTCTCAGTTGATCCCGACTGAAATATCTCCACAGTGTGCTGAAGGATTGTCAGCAAGGACATCTATGTGCCTAGAGGACTGACCTTTCATATCTCACACCAAATCCACCAGGTCAAAGTCGAAGTAATGAGTGAATACCTTCAAAGCCAACTGTACGCCCAGTGTTTCACACTGCAAATGAAACAAACGAGGGTTTAGGATTGATCCAGACCTAGACTCACCCTTTGGTCGATCCAAAATTTTAGCTCCTCATCTGATGCACCTTCTACACCATGGATCATTTGGACCTAACTGAAAAGTCCAAAAGTCCAGGTCTGACCAATAAGGTTGGTCTCTACCTGCACAAGGTTCTAAACTAGCCTTTGTTGTCCGTGGTTGATGTAGATAATTCTGATCTGAAGTTTGTTTCGGCTTAGACCAGATTATTGTTACGGGTTTTCAGGTTTTAAATTCAGAACTTTCCATGGATTTGATGGGAATACACTGAAATTTGCAAACTGCAGGTTAGCCTATAACAGGGCCTTAAATGTTGTTGAAAAATAACATGTTTCAGCATCTTGGTAAAAAATTGGTTTATAATGAATCGCTGGGCATCTTCCCTGCACTGTGCAATTTCCAATACATGCACAGATCATTTCTGTAGGAATCCTGGCTCACTACAGCCATACATCACTGCATCTGAGTTCATAGATTGGCATCCAGTCAGCTAGTCTGACTGATTACTGAGCTCAATAATATGTTTGATAACAAGCAAAATTAATCTAAATGTGTTTATACAGCAGCTAGCTAGCCAGGTAAATCAGATATCAAACGTAAGCTAGCAACACCATTTCATTGACAGGTTTACAGAGGCTAGCTATTGTGGTGCTAGCCTTCCGTCAGCCTTCTGTCTAAGTATAAGGTGCTTAGCGGCTGTGGCTCAGGAGGTAGATGTCACCACCAACCAGAAGGTCAGTGGTTTCATCCTCTGAGGATCAAGACATGCATTATAGCAAAAACATGGCACAATTGATTAAATATTTCACCTTGACTAAAGTCAGATTGGATGGATCAATTCAGCACCGTCCCTCATGTGCATCGTAAGGAAAGAACTGGAAAATCATATTCAGGCTTTGCTCAATGGACTGTGCCGCTGTGGGGAGGACCATCAGTTACCAACACAAACATACCTATAAGGAGGTCCTGTGGTCTGTGAATACACTGCTAGACCATCTGGCCAGACTGACCTGCCTCTATAGCATACCACCACAACATTGTATACAGTAGGAACATTACAACATGAACATCTCCAAATAGAGAAAACTCATACCAAAACATCCTGTGTTTGGACTTATTATGATGGATCTCCTGCAAAATTCACAAACAGATTAATGAACAAAAATATTGCTAAAGAAAACAGGGGAAGTAATACTACTTACTGCGGGAGATTTGGTGCACAATGTCAGTGATATGCAACACAATGTCACCCAGACTACTGCTGGTAATAAAAGGCCCAAAGCAAGACTCACCACCGTGACCTGACAGTCCTGATCCACCGGGTCAGTATGAGAACAGAACTTCCTGGAATTTACTGCAGAGAAGAGAAACTACAAAAGGATAGTCTGGTTGTGTTTTTGAATTAAGTTATATGAATACAAGAAATTGCCTGTAAATTATATAAAATAGCACCCAGATCATCCTCGGACTGCCCAAAGTACCAAATGGATTGTACTCTGCCTTTGAGTTTCGACGTGATTTTAGAACCAATCAATCAAATTTCATCTTACCATGTGTTTAAAGTAAATAATTGATAGGACAAAAATTGTTTTATAATCAGCCCACGCTAAAGTACATCCACATGCAGTAAGTTCTTGTTTTATTGCCTGACAGATTGCTCTGTGTCTGAAAATACTATGGATTTTACGGAGATAGAGCCTTTACTACCAGACTCCATTGATAAAACAGGAATCTTACTGAGCAGCACCCAGGAGCTGCTGGAATACCACGCTCCATCTGTTAGTTTGTTTGTAAGTATTGTGCGTTATTTTCACCAGTAGAGGACCTGAATGCTTCTTCCACCACTGAAAGTCGCAGTAACACGTCCAATACAGGACAAATGTAGAGAGTTTGACTTGCATTTGGAAACCTGTGACAGCTGTGAGATTTTGCGTTGATGTCAGCAAGAGCACGTCATTTCCAATACACTGACTGAATTTTATCATTTTAATAAAAGTTTGAATTCTCAGGAAAAAATTTAAAAGCGTTAACTATAACATGGAAATAAAAAAGTGTTTCACTTTATGCACTTTGAAGCTTGAGTGTGGAATCAGCTGGGTCCTCGCTAACTCGAATAAAACGACATGATTCAAATCAATGTGGTTTGGCGCTTCAGGTGGATTTCTATCAGCTCAGATGTGTCCTCTTTGGTCCCGGTTACTTAGACCATCCCAAAACAAACTGAACTAAACTGAATCTGGGACTAAACAGCATCAAAATGAAAATAGATGAAGCCAAGAATGGAAGAGGCTACTAGGAATGTATGTCTCTACTCAAACACTGAGGAACTGAAAACACATCACACAGAGTTACCAGCAAAATGTATGTGAAAGCACAGAGTCACCGTTATAAAAACGACTTTGGAGAATGAAGTCATTACTTTGAGAAACAGTTTGTATACTCAGACATAAACTACATTTTGAGAATAATTCCAAGCATTTTGACACTTCACAAACAATAATCACCACTTCTTTCTTTGTGATATTTTGATTTTTCTCTGAAGTTATAAATTCTTCTCAAAAATATTTTTCCCCAATACTCCATTGTAGATTCTCATAACCCACCTTTCATCAAAATAAATCTGCAGCTTTATAGCAGTGAGCTTGTTTATAAGAGTATAAAGATCTGATCATATTTACATTTTAAAACGTCTTTTTGTATTGTTAAATAGTTGGTTAATTTAATTGAAAATGGGCAAATGACGAGGGATTGACGAGAGGATACGCGGTTGGAGTATTTATGCTTGTGTGTCTACAGTAAATTACACCACCAAAACACTTGGTGGTGATGGGTTTATACAGGTTTATATGCTATGAGCTTTATGTAATGTACAACCACCGAAACTGACTATGGCAATATAGCGGTTTGAGCCTCCCGCCACTGAGGAGCCGACCAACGTCACAGCCAGTCTGTGTCGGCGTTTGCAGCGCCACATTTCCCTTTTAGGGAGGTCTACGCCAGGCCACGCCGTACCAACGACGCCATC
Source organism: Lates japonicus (assembly GCA_033238685.1). Classification (NCBI taxonomy): domain Eukaryota; kingdom Metazoa; phylum Chordata; class Actinopteri; family Centropomidae; genus Lates; species Lates japonicus. The sequence goes on from BRZM01000009.1 coordinate 7,885,054, forward strand.
CAACGGTAGCATAAGTAGCCTTTTTAGGAGAACGCCATTCATGCTACAAATATACCTTTAAATGCGCTTGTGAGAAGTTATTATTACATTAGCAAGAGCAACCAGCCAAGAACTGACAGTTGATACTTAGTTAACAGCAATAGCTGTGTAACTACTCCTTTAGAATCATGATCGGTCGGATTTTGTAATAACCCTACACTGTTGACCTGAATGTGCCTAAACCAAATCTCTGGGTTGGTTATTCATCAGAAGCTAATGAAACTAGCCTAACTTTACCGTGTAGGTGGCATTATTTGACCAAGGATGGAATGCAAGACAGACATGACAATGTAGTTGGAGGACATTTCCAAGCAACTTACAGAAAATTCTGTCTCCGTGTGACAGTAAATATGAGACTGTGGATGCTTTTAACCCTGCTCTAGAACCATAGAATTTCTATAGTTAGCAAAGCTTGGTTTTTAGCTATTTATTAACCTCATCAATGAAAGGACAAAATCCTGTAAAAAAAACAAATGCTACAGGAGTAAGTGTTGATACAGCCGTGTTAGTCATCACTTGCTTTTACAACCAAATGTTTTACTTAAGATGCACACAAATGAATTTCATGCAAAACTCTTCTGCTATAACCAGACCTTCTGCTTTAGTTAAAAGCAACAATAACTCAAAAACACTCCTGTAAGTGTTAACTCAAAATCTGAGAAATATCCAATAAAAGTGCTAAAATTCTTTGAAAATCTATCTACGGCCCTTCAGTGTCTTTGTAAGTATTCTATACAGCTGGTAAGTTTGTTAGTACCTGGAGCCAAGCAACGATTAAGTTCCAGTCTAAACTCAGCAGAATTGTAACCAACTGTTAATCAACCCACATCGTGACAACTGCTGTTGAACATAGAGTCGCAAGGTCTGGGAAATGTTTCTTGTAATTTTGTGGAAACTTGAATCTACAAAATCACCTTGTCAGCCACTTTCTGCAAAAACAGTCACTCTTTCCGAATATTCAAGTTAAGAGTGCACCTTTCCACCAGAGGCACTGTCCTGACTGTGTGTGGAAACAACCAGCTCTCCCAAGTCCCAGAGCCGACAAGCCTCACGACCACCCTCGAGTAAGTCCATCTAGTCGCGGTGTCGGCCTTGGGCCAGCCAGTCAGTCTGTCTGTCCGTCTGCTGTCTGTCCGTCCGCTTGCTTCACACAGCGACCTGCAGGACTGTGCCGTCAGTCAGAGATGAAAGAGCAGAAGGCCAGCGCAGACTGACAGGCTGCCTCACGGGCGCAGAGGTCAGGCGCAGCAGCCGCTTGATCTGCTCTGAGCCAAGGAGGTGGGACAAAGGGGTCAGGAGTACCAAGCTTCCTCACCCAATGATCCAAACTATGGGACTCCTAAATAATGGAGAGAGAGAGAGAGAGAGAGAGAAAGAGAGAGAGAGAGAGAGAGAGAGAGAGAGAGAGAGAAAGAGAGAGAGAGAGAGATGAGCAGGAGCCAAACTTGAGTATCATTGTTTGTTTTCTTTGTAAAGATTCACTTAATTTTTAATAAAGTTACAAAAAATCTAAAAATGGTTTTTACTTTGTCATTATATGCTCTCGGCTGTAGACTGATGAGCAGAAGAAGCATTTTACCCATTTCCTTTTAATTAAATCCTGAAACATAACAAAGTGCAAAAAGTGAAGGAGTCTTGAAGATTTCAAGCTGAGTCCGGTGGGTTACAGTTTTGGTAAGTCAGATCTCGACTGAATCTGAAACATGGCCAACGTGTCTATTACCCACGATCCTCTTCTCCTTCTGCAGGAGGAAGTATGTGCTGTAAAACAAACATAATTTAACTCTCAGTTTCTAATTTTGATCTTTCCGCTGGTTTCCTGATATCGAGATGAACTCGCTTTTAATGACTTCGGCCCAATTGATCGTAGTTCAGCATTGTCTGAACTCTCATTCACTCTGTTAAGCTGCTTAGACTATCACCAGTTAGAGGGACGCACTCAAGAACCATGTTGCTACAGGAGACACAACAGGTGTCTGCAGGTTTCTCCTGTTATGTCACTGAACCATCACTATGATTCCAAGCTGAGATTTTGTTGTACAGTTGTAATGCATTGTGTGAACCTTAGACTGACCAGGGCCTTGATCCCGACTTCTATGTCTTTAGGGTGTGGCCATCACGAAGTTCTTCTACTGTGTCCATCCTCATGCTTGATTCAGTGGGTGGCGACTCACCGTGGCTCCAGCAGGTTCAGCTGACCTCGGCCACCACGCCTGGACGAGTTCAGGTGTGCGCCTGGGTGTGTGTAGCTCCCGTAGTCTGCATGTGTGCTTTTTCCGCTTTACGGCGGTGCCACTGTGTGTCTAAAAAGGCCATAGTATCGTTGTCGCCTGGGTCTTAAAGGCCATCAAGTTTGTTGACGTATTTCAGTTTTATTTCTGCAAAAACACACAGATTTTCTCAGGTATTAGGGTGAAGACAGAAATAAATCTGCAAATGTACAGTTTGTGTGTCCTCTGTGAACTGAAGCTCTAATGGTGCTCATAACTGTATACCAGGAGGTAAAAATAGTCTCACATTTACCACAATGAGCCCAGAGCCTCAAACTGGTTTTCTGTGGTCTCATAGCAACAGCAGGAGCCTGTTTAATACTGTGCAGCCTCTTCTGAAGGTTCCTCTGAGCTAAGCTTTGTTTTTTCTTTTACACCACACCTATTGACTTCACACATCCCTGTGGTTCACAGCTGAACCTACAAATTACATGTAAAGACTCTGTCCACCACAGGGAGGAGGAGGAGAAACCTTACCACTGAGTAAATACATCAGATGACACACTGAACCACTGCTCAGTAACCAACTGTCACATGCTCTCATACCATAACAAACATGGACTGACAACCAGCAGCTTTTACTGTTTGAACAAGAACGATCTCCACCAACCAGCTATGGCCAAAACCATGTTTTGTGAGGTTGCAAGACTCCTGAGACCACCAAAATCTAATCAATTCAGTCCAAGTGTCAATTGAGTCCAAGAGGCAAAATGGCGGTCTAAAATCTCAGGGTTAATGATTGGACCAAAACAGTCATGTGACACACACACGCAGATGGAGGACACATTAGGAGAAGCGACTGAGGAGGGATCCCTCTTCAGGGACAATAGAGGGACAAACATACTAGGACTTTTAAAAGACGAAGATTCAGATCCAAACCATCTGGGGGGAGACGGGGGAGAAAACAGGGTGAGAGAGGGTGAGGCTCACAGCCTGGACACTCCTGTGCTTTAGGGTTAGAGGGTTAGAGAGATGCAGTGGTTTTCAGAAAGCTTACAGTAATCCTGTTGGCAGGACAACGTGGATCGTACTGTACCAACTAGGTTTAACAGATTAATGGAGACTGGCATCGACCCTCTGCTGGTTGAATGGTAACAGGTACAAGGCCTGAAATATTCATTACATTTACGCGATAACAGATGAGTAAACTTAATGTGGATATTAAAGTTTAAAGAGTTCATTTAACTGGACTCAGTTGCGGAGCTGCTCTGTTTTTACCTTCTGCTCAGTGTCGTGTTCCTGCTTCACTTCAACTGTTTCCCTCTCCTCTGCTTTTTCCCATGATCCCCCGGGCTTCTGGTAGCAGTGCTCGCTGCTGACGTAACAGACGGCCGGGTCTCCTCTCGGGCTGGACGTCAACCTTGGCCCATCTTCCCGTCTCCACGGCAACCTCCACAGCTGCAGATCGGGGTGGGACGGAGAGCTGCGTGGACAGACGCACAGACGGACTGTAAACACACATCTGCGTCGAGTTTTTAACAGATAAACTGCGTCACTGACGACGGTGTACTCACTGTAACAGGCTGATTTTAAGCTGCAGCCCACTGAGGACCTGATTGAGGCCGTGTGTGTGCGACAGCAGCCGGCTGGTGTGTGTGATCTTGGAGGCGTTGATCTCCGAGTAGTTCTCCTTCACGCAGGAAAGGCCAAACATGTGACCTGAGATCAGCAAATCAGGCTCTGACAGGAAACGCTGGGCCCGCCTCCAACCTGGTCATAGAAGTTGTAACTGAATATTTTACTCAAATTGTTCAGACCTACTATAGTTACAACACACAGGAGCAGCAAATCATACCTGCAGTGTGTCTGCAGTAGTAGCAGATGTAGTTATGCGGGACGTTGTCTTCGTATAACCCCATACAGGTGCCATGTTGCCAACACAGACACGACTCGCACTACAGAGAAACACAGACAGGCAGCGTTAGTGTATACGTGTTTTTTATGTATTTTTTGTTTGTTTCACAAGAGTTATTGTTTTCAATTCATACAACTCATTGTGTTTCATTTGTAGGTTTAGATTCTTTCATTGTTCATGGTTCAGGAGATTTTTTATCCTCAGAGGTCTCCTCCTCCTCTCCAAGATACAATAACTAAAACTGGTAAAAACACTGAATAAATTAGTTTCGTGTCCAAAGTTTCTCCGGTGCTCTTTAGCAGTAAGGGGCTGCAGGCCACTGACTCCTTCAGTGTTTATCGTTCAGGAGGTTTTTACTGTGAGCCGAATTATATACACAGGTCTCCTCCTCCTCCTCCTCTAGAAAACAAACTGACTAAGTGATTAAAATTGGGAAAAAAAACAGAATGAAGCAGTTTTATGATAAAAGTCGATGTTTCTCTTTGATGCTCTTGGGTTGACACAGGATGTCGAGAGCGGCTGATTACAGTTACTGTTACATGACGGTGACATGAAACTGTAAGAAAGTAGTCAGCTGAAAATGTTTTAATGTCAAACTGCACTGAAATCTGCAGGGATCAACCAGAGTGTAATGGGCGTCTGTGATCTCAGGGTTTTATCCACCACAGGTGTGATCACTCATGATTGAACCAACACAGTCACAGACACAGTGTGTGTTACCTGGATCATGAAGTCGTTCTCCTCGTCCACCTCGCACACACACCTCACCACCTCACACTCCTCCGTCTCCATAGCAACAGGCCAAGAGGGCGTGTCCTCTCCGCTCTCTGCCGTCAGCGTTGACCAGTCGCTGCCGTCGTCAACTGAAAGGCCAAGGACACCGAGGTTAGAGACGAGCCGCCTCTGCATTCTGGGCTGATAAACAGAACCTCTGCGTTTTCACATTAACGAGTTTTCTGGGATGAGTGTGTGTTCCCACCTTGTGTGTTTGTGTTGTGTAGTCCAGTGGTCAGCTTCAGAGTGATTGGAGGTCTGTCTGAGTTCTCATCGTCGCTGCTGCCGAGTCCTGACAACAACAAAGGAACAATACAACAAAATGTTAACACTAACTCTTAATGCTAAAAAACTGAAAACAAAAGGAAGTCACTGCAGTTTGGCTGTTGATTTCTATGCTTTCACTGTTTTCACTCATCATGAATTGACTTCCTCTGTGGCAGGAGAACATGTTACAGCAGCTTCAGAAACTCCCACAGGTTAAACTGAACTAACCAAACACTTTTTAAGGCTCATTAACTCTGAAAAACTCATTGTACACGGACCTGGCAACATAATAATGCTACAAACAATCCACAACGCACCCCTCTAAAGTACACTTTTACTCGCTCCGTTTAAAAAGAATATCTGTTGTAATGAATAATTATACCAGGGGAAAACTGCACTGAACTCTGCAGTATAAGAAAATAACAGCAAGATTTTATCTTTACATTTTAACTGGGTTTAAGGGAAACAAGAGATCTGAGATCATTTATTTTATCATTTATGATCTTTCTTTGTTTTCTTTCTTTCTTCATTGAATATATCCTTAGATGTATTGTGACTGTATCAAATCGTGAGCCCTGTATCGAGTATTGTACCAAATCTAGAGTTGAATGAATCACTACGCCCCTGTTCACCACTGCTCAGTTTAGAAAGGTCCCTGCCAGGAAATTGAGAATCTGTTTATTTCTGGCTGCTAGCAGTAGCATTAGCGACATGGCTGCTGCTATCAGCCTGGCTACGGTCCAAACCAGGTTAGATGGGAGTGTGACTCATCTGCTTGAATGCCCTCTGTGGTCCCAGCTGCATAACGTTAAGTATTTGCAAATCATGCAGCAACTTCCGCCCTACTGTGCTGTGATTGGCTGTGAGCTTAAGCAGCTGTCTATCAACACGGTAGATAACCAACTAAAATACGATCACTGCTTCATCTGGTTTCAGCGTGAGAAATGTTCGGGCAGCGTGAGAGCGTGAAATTGAGAGTTGGCAAACCTGATTATCATTTGTCTTATTTCGCCCACACAATAAAATAGCATTCACTCATTTAAAACTCAACTATTGTGGCTGTTATTCCCGCTCCCGTTGACTTTTATTCCTGTCCCATCCCAATCACGTGATGAGTGGTAAAATTGATTCCCATCAATCATGTGACCCACAGGATTCCCGAAAAAATGTCAGCTTCTAGTTGGCACCTAGGGTAGCCAGTTCATGTAAAACCTCTGTGGTCTTGAAACTTGAGTCTTTGTATGGCATTGACAGCTGAAGAGGAAGTACTGCTTTCAATGGCACATGACAGTCTGTGAGCCCGGGGTGATAAATGAAGCTGTACGACATCCAGCCCCACCTGTTTTGGCCGGACTTTAACAGCAGTTTCAGCCCTGTACTGACAAATGTCTGTGACTGACTGAGTGATATAGAGTTACACCATTGGTCGGCCGGACCCTGGACCCTGGCCATCGCTCTGTCAAAATTATTTCACACAAACAGAGTCTACTACGTTATCAGGGAGTGTGACTAGTTTACGTTTGCCCACTCAGCTCTGGTATCAGGTGTTTGCAGAGTTCTACCTGCCAAGAACTCTATGCCGATCGCAGAAACACGAACAGCTAAAGCAGAAAGTAGTGACAACGCTATCAGCAGCCCAGCAGGAGAGACACTCCACATGCCCATACACGGTCCAGCTGTATCACAGGCTCTTTGTGGCTGTATTTCACTTTGTTTCATTACTACATACCATTTATTAGTATCTGTATTTCCCTAATAGAGAACATTAATGGTGAGGAAATGTCAAACATCTCCAAAACAGCTAACCAAAAACTTTCAGAGTGCTTTAGTTTACATCCAAACCTTCAGAAGTGTAAGTAAGTAAGGATTTTAAGAAGAGACGACTCATATAATTGTCTATAACACAGTGAATCCTCAAAGGACTGTAGCCGTGTCTCTGGAATGTGAGATAACTGTGAGGACTGTGCACTGACTCTCACCTGACTGACTTTTCTTCTTCTTCTTCTTCTTTTTCTTCTTCTTTAATTTGATTCTCAGGAAGTTCTTCCTCTCCTTTCTGCTCTGTCCTCCAGTTTTTTCCCTCCCTCCGTCCTTCTTCACTTCTGATTACAGACGGGCAAGTTGGACGGGTCAGAAACAGTGAAAGTTGAACTCAATAAAGGATACATCCAATATCATTAATAGTCTTAAACATTGTGTATGCGTGTGTGTCCTGGTTGTTGTATGTCCTACCTGTTCCCATGGTGCTGTGCTCTCTGTTGTCATGGTGACAGGCGATATTCTGGTTCTCATTCTTCCTGTCTGACATGAAGTCGCCTCCCTCAGAAGATGACCGCTTCCTCCTGCAACAACCCCAGCGTTCAACACAACCTTCCTCCTGCTAACTTTCTGTACAGATCCTGGCTCTGGGATTTGAACCCTCAACCTACCTCGGTGCCTCCTGCTCGCTGCCTTGCTCATCCAGCTGCTGGTCGGAGTGGTAGTACTTGATGTGGTAGTGTAGCAGACTCGCCTTCCTGAAGGACTTGGTGCAGCCCTCTGCAGGACACTTGAAGGGGTTGTGGTCCAACTCGATGGAGAGGATTGGAGGAGGCTGGTTCTTTATCACTCTGTACACTGAGACAGGAGGAAGAAAGACAAACACTGAGTTTCTAAATGACTTGATACCAAGTCTCAGAACCTTTCTGGTACTGACCAAAAAGTAGCAGAGACTTGTTTTAATTAGACACAGCTGTTGCCGCCGTGGTAGTAAGGTATCGCAAAAACATATAGAACTAGTTTTGTTTATCAGAACATATGAATGGTACTAGAACTAGAGAGAACACTGAGCTGCGGTAAATAGAGTGTATGTTGTAGATGCATGTGTGCTTTAAAGCTTGAAATAAATCATATTTAATATAATGGTACAAATGTTTCGCCTACAGAAAGCCCTGACAGATTGTAACTGTAGTGTGTATGTGGGTTTGTGTTAATGTGGAGCAGCATGTTTTGTATTGTCTGTAGTTTGTGTGGTGTGTGAGTGCACCTACATGGTTCTCTGCTGAATTTGTGCGTGGTGGGCAGGTGGGCCTGACGCTCCAACAGGACGTCTGAGAAAGAGAGAAGGAACAAAACTGAGGTGAAAACTAAAGCTGTAGCCTACTAAAATATAAACACGAGTTATGGCAGTTTTTAATCTGGTATTGGGCAAAATCAAAGATGGGTTTAGTTTAGTTTAGTTTTTTCTGTGAAACTACACTAAACGCTGTCTGTCAACACTGAATTAGTAGTTATTTTGGTTTATTATAACACCAACTAACAGATGGAGGCAGTGGTATTCCAGCAGCTCCTGTGTTCTGCTCTGTAAAATCCCTGTTTTTGTCAATGGAGTCTGGTAGTGATATATAGAGATGTTCCTGGTTAAACTAAAGGATCTTCCTCTTTAAGCTCTGTCTCTGTAGGAATCCTATCATAATGTTGTCAGACACTCAGAATACTAATATGTATAATAATTCAGCTCATGACCAGTACAGTGATTACGCAGCGATATCTGAAACTCTACCTCTGTCAATGTGGGCGGGGTTAGGAGTGGCTGGCTGGGTGGAGTCAGCTGCGATTGGCTGATTCTGAGCTCCACTGCTTCTACCTGGAGGCGGAGAAGTTAGTTGTTAGTTAACATTGGCAACATGACTGTTTCCTGGTGTGTGAGTTAAGTAAAAACCCAGACTGGGTGCTGGGGGTCAGAGGTCATCTGACTTACTGTCATCTGTTTTCTTCTTTGCTGGTGGATGGGAGGATGAAGCCTCTGCCTTCCTCTTCCTCTCCTCCTCCTCCTCCCCCACAGCTCCGTCCTTCTCCTCTGATGTCACCTTCTCCTCTGCCTCCTCTTCCTTCTTCTCCTCTTCCCCTCTCTCTCCACCACCCTCCTGCTCCTGCTCCTGCTGCTGCTGCTGCTGCTCCTCCTCCTCCTCTTCCTCCTCCTCCTCCTCCTCCTCGCTCTCTCCTTCCTCCCATCCCTCACTTCCCACTGCACTCTTCTCAGATCTGGACCTCTGTTTACACACACAAACAGCCACACACACAGTCTTAGGATCAGAAGAGCTGTGATTGGTGAATCAGATGAGGACCAATGGGAGCTGAGTATTTCTTACTTCCTGGAAGGGTTTGACTTTGGTGGGCTTCACAGTCCGAACCACGCCGTCATAGAAACGCACCGTGTAGGAGTCTGACACACACACACAGACACACACACAAACAAACATCAGTTCAGCAGTTGGTAGAGTTTGACTACCAAATTAAGTTTCTTACACATGCAATCCAGGTCAGTGACAACAGGACAGCTGTGTGCTCTGAGTCCAAATCCAAACCATTTAATCACCAGTGTAAGGCTTCCTCTGTGTCCTGCCAAAAACTTTTAGGTTTATTTGCAACACAAACACAGAGTAATCAGCTGCTTCCAGGTATCAGTGCACGAACGATTATCGTGACAGCACCTCCTTTTAAAACCACATGCTGCTATAGGCCTAGACTGCCAAGGGATTTCCCATGATGCACAGAGCTGCCCTCTCCTACTCTATCTGGGTCGAGTTTACACTAGACTTTTCTTTGACAGCCAATATCTCCGTTAATATTCAAGAATTCCAGGCATACAGAACAACTGCTGGACATGTTTTAAACAGCCATATAACAGCCTACATTTAAACAACAATAAAGCACAAACATCATGATCCAACAAATGTCATTTATTTAAAATAGTCAGCATGATTAAACTCCTTAAAGGATGTCTGCTAAATGTACTAAATGTTAATTTGCGAGTCAAACTTTTACATAATATAGGTTTGTATGTAAACCTATTCGCACATGGCTGTTAGGCTAAAAAACTAAAAGCTGTGCGTGAGGTGGGGAAATTTTGTTGTAGGGACAGCAAAAACATTTGAAAGATAAAACAACTAAACAACAAAACAGAAATACTTTCCACCAAATGACTGATTGTTAACTCAGCAAATTTTTTTCAGTGTGAATGAACAGCAACATAACTAATCGGGTGCATCTGAGCCTCACCGTCTTTGTTGACCCTGAGGATTTTGGCCGGGTAGAAACGACAGTCTGTCCAACAGGCCAGAACCTTCGTACCTGAAACAAACATCTGAGACACAGAGAGAAAGAAATGTTCAGTCTAATTATCAGGATGAACTCTATGAAGCATCACACATGTAGTCAGCATATCGTACTGGTTGTGAGCATGGTGGATTCAGGCCCTGCCTCCTCAGACTGACTCGCTCCAGCGGGCGAAGGTACGGCGAGTTCCACTGAAACCATTCATCGTGTCGACGGCTCCACTGGCGGTAGTGGATCAGGACCCGCTCTTTGTCGTAGTCGATTTTTTCAATCGTAGCTGTGTACCTGAGATTTTTAAAGTTATCAAAAATGTCACCAAATCTGGTCAATGGTTTGATTAAGACACAAAAACTCAATTTGCAGCTTTCAGACAAAACTACAGTTTAAGTAACGTCATGAATAAACTGCTGAAGGTGTGTGTCATTACAGGTAAGTATTTTCTGTAGTATATGTAGAATAGTTCAGACCAGTTCTTGTGTCGATCTCGGGCTTCCAGCTGTGCTCCGACCTCAAAAGTGATTCCTGACCTGTCTGGAGGAGTCTTCATCTGCAGAAACAAAGAACAAACACAACAAATACTCCAGTAAACTTAATGTTTATGATGAATTTCAGAAAATTCACATCTCCTGTCTTTTGCTGTAAAATCTCCAGGTACTTTCCTTCAACGCTCTGTAAAGTTCATGCTGGTACTTACATTTCTTGCTTTTCTTTTGTTTTGAGGGATCTGAGAGGTTTATTTTTTGGCTGGACCTTAACAGTGGGACCAGCCTGAGAAACACACACAAAAAAAGCACCTAGCAACAAATCTAGCAACTTACTCACTAGTATTGTTGAAAACAAACTAACAGATGGAGGTAGTGGTATTCCAGCAGCTCCTGTGTTCTGCTCAGCTAAAATTGCTGTTTTTGTCAATGGAGTCTGGTAGTGGCAAGAACAAGAACTCTAGTGGACATTCTTTGACGTGGAGAATTGCCTGATGGATTACACTGCAGCAGCTGTTCGCAGTCAGTTACACTCAAAAACATGGGAAAATGAGGCCTAAAAAAATCAGGAGGATTACTCCAATGCAATGTCCGCACATGTCTACTTTAGCCTGACCAACAGTCCAAAACATGAAGACATTCAGCTTAATACCATCTAAGAAACGTGCCAAAGGTCCTCCATTTCCATTCCATCCACCTAGACGTTTTCACACTTTTAGATTTACAAAATAGTCAGACATATTTAAGGGAATACTCATATTTTTAAAATAAAAAACAACAGAACAGCTGTACCGTTTTCCCACAGTGAGTTGAATATACTCGATGATCACAACTGGAGTTTTTCCTAGTATTATATCCAGAATATATTCCTTCTGGATAGGAAAACTGATATGGATATTTCAAATGTTCTTTTCTATACATCTTAAATTCGTTTTAACTGGTACGATCAAAGTTGTCAATAACTTTAGATACATTTTCTACTAATACGGATGTAATTGTGAATATTTTTACTCACCACTCTGATTAGTGTAAATACAGTTCTTTCAGTGAGATCAGAGCTTACGTCTACTCTACGTAACGTGATGACAACATACATACAAATCGTCACTAACGTCTCAGAGAGAGATAACGGTCGTAGACAGACAAACTTTTAGTTTAGGTTATTCGTTACAAATGTCCACAAATCTGGGCTAAATTATGAGAAACTGGACTCTGCGCTTTAACAGAGGACAATCAATGAAAGAAACTCCTCTGAGGCACTTTTGACATCTTCGTATCCGTTCTGTCAGTGTCCTCTGTGAAAAGAAGCTGATTGGCCCACAGGCAGCTGAGGACGCCTGTTTAGACTTTTCATTGGACGCGTCTGCTGTCAGTCGAAAACAAAAGTCCCGCCCCTCCGGATATCTGACAGTAGCTAATATGCGAATGCTAACTGTGTTAGCTTCAAAGAGCAGCAAGCGATGGCATTAGCCTAAACACAAATATACTTCTAAATTACGCGTTTGTGCGCTACATCTGCACTGGAAAGGAGACAACCAAATGTCTGAGGCTGAACGTTAGGCTTGTTCAGTTAATCGGAGTTGTGTCTTCTCTCCATTGACTGTGAATAGATAAGCTAACACAGCTAACTGTTAGCCTGTGCTCAGTCTGAAAAGTCACAGTGACAGCTGCAAGCGGATTAAAGTTTCATGGCGGCCAGTGAGCTGTCATGAAAACGGAAACGTTTATAAAACTGTCTCCGCTGTTCAAATGTAATTGTGAGCGTTAAACGTGTAAATAAACATAAAAGCTTGTTTACCTCTGGCGCTACTTGTACACTGCACTCTTCATAGTGTAATGGCCGTAGAGCGCATGCGCGGATACTGACGTACAGCTGTTTAGTGTTGATTAGTTCCAATGATGTTTTCCACTGATTTTTCTGAAACATGGATTATAGGGTGTTTTTCGTTACACTATCCATCAAAACTGTTTGAACATCCCCATTATTCCAGTCTTTGTTGAAATTTAAGCAGCTCCACCATAGGTTGGGGATTATACAACATATTCCCAAAGGGAATTAATTCTTTGTGGCATAGATTCAATAAGAAAACATTCCTCAGAGATTTTGGTTCATATTGACATCATAGCACTAACAGTTGTTGCACATCCATGATGTGAATCTCCCGCTCCCCCACATCCCAAAGGTGCTCTATTGGATTGAGATCTGGTGACTGTGGAGGTCATTTGAGTACAAACTCACTGTCATGTTCAAGAAACCAGACTGAGATGATTTGAGCTTTGTGACAAAGTGTGCCAAGAAAATATCCCCCTTCACCATTACACCAGCAGCAGCAGCAGCAGCAGCTGAACCGTCAATACAAGGCAGGATGGATCCATGTTTTCATGTTTATGTCAAATTATGACCCTACCATCCGAATGTTACAGTAGAAATCAAGACTCATCAGACCAGGTGACGTTTTCCAATCTTCTATCATCCAATTTGGTGAGCCCTGTTCTGAGTTGGCAGGTGTGGTCTACTGCTGCTGTAGTCCATCTGCTTCAAGGTTTGACATGTTGTACGTTCAGAGATGATCTTCTGCAGACCTTGGTTGTAATGAGTGGTTATTTGAGTAACTGTTGACTTCCTATCAGCTTGAAGCAGTCTGGCCATCCTCCTCTGACCTCTGGCATCAACAAGGTATTTTCACCCAGAGAACTGCTGCCCATGGGATATCTTCTCTTTTTTGGACCTTTGCGGGAAAATCCTAGTAGATCAGCAGTTTTGAAACACCAGACCAATAAATCATGCCAATGCTCAAAATCACGAATCACCTTTTCTTCCTCATTCTGATGCTCAGCCTGAACTTCAGCATGGCTGTCTTGACTCATGTCTTCGCGTCTAAAATGCGCTGAGTTGCTGCCATGTGATCATTACTAGATATTTGTATTAATGAGCAGCTGCACAGGTACCTAATAAAGTGGCCAGCGGATAGATAGATTCAAAAATGTCTAATAATAGGATAACGATGACGTGACAGCCTGTCTACCAAGGAGTATCAGTCATCAGATAACTACTCTGGTTTGACATTTCCAATACCCAGTAGAGCCGTGGAAACGTGTTCTCTGGAGTGACAAATCACGCCTCTCTGTCTGGCAATCTGATGGATGAGTCTGGGTTTGGCAGTTGCCAGGAGAACAGTACTTGTCTGACTACATTATGCCAAGTGTAAAGTTTGGTGGAGGGGGGATTTATGGTGTAGGGTTGTTTTTCAGGGGTTGGGCTCAGCCCCTTAGTTCCAGTAAAAGGAACTCTTAATGCTTCAGCATACCAAGACATTTTGGACAATTTCATGCTCCCAATTTTGTGGGCACAGTTTGGGGATGGCCCCTTCCTGTTCCAACATGACTGCACACCCATGCACAAAGCAAGGTCCATAAAGACATGGATGAGCGAGTTTGGTGTGGAAGAACTTGACTGGCCTGCACAGAGTCCTGACCTCAACCCGAGAGAACACCTTTGGGATGAATTAGAGCGGAGACTGCGAGCCAGACCTTCTCGTCCAACATCAGTGTATGACCTCACAAATACGCTTCTCTAAGAATGGTCAGATATTCCCAGAAACACACTCCTAAACCTTGTGGAAAGCCTTCGTGGAAGAGTTGAAGCTGTTATAGCTGCAAAGGGTGGGTCAACATCATATCAAACCCTATGGATTAAGAATGGGATGTCACTCAAGTTCATATGCGTGTGAAGGCAAATGAGCAAATACTTTTGGCAATATAGTGTACTTCCTGGTCATTTTATCCAATTAGGAACCTTCCTAACCAACCCCGTCTCAATAATGCCAGGGTAAAGGCCTTTTCACACTGAGGGCATTTTGCATGATTAATTTGCATTTCAATTTTTTTGAGCTGTTGTATTTGTTATGAGTACTTTCATATAGAATACGAATTACATTTTTTTTTCAACAGAAGGTAGTAGTTGGTCTTCTGCCCCCTCAAATGCGGCGGTCATATCCCCAACAGGACCTCAAAGTGTCCCACAAACATTCTAAGAAATATGTCTGCAACCGGCCGCGGTGGAGCTTCAGCTTCTGTATATTCGCGGGCAAGTATCTCGCATTTTCGTCTTCTATATTTGCATCATGCTGTATGTGAAAAGGCCTTAACAGTAGAAGTCCATGCTACAATAAGCTAAGCGCAGGTTTTCTTGCACCATAAAACACTCAGTTTTCTCTTTTTCAAATTGTGATATTTGTAAGAATGTCATTATTATCCAACTGGTAACTGCAACTGATGAAGCCCATTTGTTTTTCTCAGCACCTGTCTCAAAGAAAGTGGTGAAAGTGAGGCTCGTGGGGAAAAGCTCCTCTCTGGATCTGAATGACCCTGCTGTGATGGAAGATGTCTTAAAGCAGGTAAGTGATGGTTGATCTTTTTTATGTATATACTTGGGCTTCTTATTGGGTTTTCAGTTTCAGAAGCAACATGAGTAGATATCCAATGCTAAACAAATGCTGTAGTCATTATGTTACTTAGATGTATACGTGCATTCTCTTTTCCAGCTATTTCACATTTAAACAGTTAATTTTCTTGTTTGGCGTCAGGTAGGGATGTACCACAGTGTACTTACATTGTTACAGAAAGGCTTTATTTTAGTGCAGCTACAGAAAACATGAGCATGACTGGCCTCCAGCTCACCACTGAACCTCTTGCCCCTGGCATTAAAATGTATTCTGGGTGATCAGGCTGCAATTGCATAATGCTTGACCACATAAAAGTATAGGTATAAATGCAACTAAAACACACTGAGGACAGATTGTGATCTGATTGACCAAACCACCTCCGCAGGTGGTCACGGATGCACTGTGACCACATTGAACACAAGTGTAAATGCATCACCAACTATGCTATCATCTTCCGTATTCCAGCTGTCATTCCCCATCTAGATACAATCTGGATACAAGACACATTTTAATGCCAGGTGCAAATGGAGTCTCTGACGTGTTTTCTGGGTCTGGACTTGGACTGTTTGGTTAGACTCTTCCAGCACTTATCTATACACATTTTGCACCATTCTTCACCTAATATTTTACCAATTACCACTGATCCCCATTTATGTTTTACATATAGTGTTGAGCTGACAAGACCCAAGGTCTTTTCTGGAAATTAGGTTTGAAAAATGGAGGTTGTCTTATATTCAAGAACTGGACAGTTACACATCACAACATCAGACATTGTTTCTGAATGTAGAGTACCATATGTTGCTAGACTAATAACTGTTTTCAGTCTGGTTATAGTGTGTCTTTCAGAGCCAGTCAGCAATAAAACTGTTTGGGTAATCCAGTTTCTGAAGGTTGGTCTAACATGCCACAAGGAAAATAAATTCATGACAGCTGAAAATGAGTTCATATCGTCTCCTGACGTCTTTACTGCAGAAATGAAACAGGGAGAAAATCTGTCAAACAGCTGAGAATTACAGCTGTCAAAAAGACCAAAAAATGAATGGTGATGCTTCAACAGTCTGACAGGAGAGAGTGAGAGTCTGTGATTGAGTCAGACTCTCTGATGTTTCACTTCCATAATAGAAAAGGCTTCAGTGATGAGAAGTCTCTTCTTCTTGGATTAATGGGATTTCAGGAAAATTTTCCCAAAAGGACAAATGTCAAAACGGTTTCCTGTCCTTTTCCTCTCAAGTTTATGAGTATATATTTCCCAACTATATTATGTCAAATGTATAATGTAATTGTTCTTTTTGACCACGCTAACTACTGAGAACTTCAATGTGCTTTGTAAATATTTATAAGCAAGCTATATTTAAAGCAGACTTATGTCAAAAAATACGCAAACAATAAGGCAGTTATAGTTAAACTGTAACTGAACAAAAGTATGTGTTCAAGAATTTTCTGAGTGATATTCAACAAAGTAAAATGTTTTCGTGTCTCAGCTCGAACAGAAGCTGAAGGACGAGGGAGTGGACGGAGACGTCAAACTGAGCTGGAAGAAGCAGTCGGATGGAAAGGTCTTCCACAAGGAAAAGGAGACAGAGAAGAAAACCACTAAGAAAAAGAGATGAACTTCAATATTTGCATTTTCTCCATCTTTTAGAATAGTAATGTTTTGTCAAAACACGTTGCTGTTGTCTCGCTGTTATGTTGAATTAATACAAATAATTGTCATCTGTCTTGTTATTGTGATTGCACAAGTGATAAGTGCTTTTAGCTAAATGTTAATATCAGCATGCTAACATGCTCGCAATAGGAATGGTAAAATCCAACTTACATCCTAATTAATCAGTAATAATCAATAATGTACATTTCTAGTTTCTTTTATTTAATGTTCATTTCTTTTTTTCATTTTTATTTTATCTTTCTCTCTTGTATTCATTTATATTTTCTTTTATTACTTCATTTTGTTCCATAACAAACACATGGTGTAACTGCTATGTTGATGGTTTGGAAGAACAAGGTATATACAGGAATCCTGAAGTCCTGAAGTTAAATTCAATATAATCAGAATTAATCAGAAATATATATATATGTATATATAAGACAAGGGGTGATTAGCAAGTCGACCTGCATCTTTTTGCTGGATGTTGTACTGTATTAGAACCTCTAGACCTGAATTCCATTGAGAACTGATGGAGGGA
The DNA here is from genome assembly GCA_033238685.1 of Lates japonicus. Taxonomy (NCBI): domain Eukaryota; kingdom Metazoa; phylum Chordata; class Actinopteri; family Centropomidae; genus Lates; species Lates japonicus. The sequence continues at coordinate 7,902,466 of BRZM01000009.1, forward strand.
AATTAAGACCAGAGTGATGAAAAGGAAGCCCTCCAACCTCAAAGACCTGAAGATCATCGCAAAAGAGTAGTGGGCCAAAATCCCAGTGGAGACAAAAAGCTTGTTTAACTGCTGTGATGGCAAATAAAGGCTTTGCCATTGATTTACCACAATGAAAGGTATGAATCATTTTGAATATGCCATTTTGTGTAAAAAAAAAAAAAAAAAAAAAAAGGTATAAAAAGTTTAAATAAAACTGTAGCATGGCTATGAATAATTCTGGGGCTGAATCCAAGAGACTAGACAGAGCTGAGTTTATTTCACCCAGAATTTTCAGTGGGGTCCATCGCTGCAGGGAAAGGAGCCAGGAACCCCAGTAATCACTCACTAAGAACAGTTAAAGTTGAGGGACCAATGTGTCGAGAGGTAAATACATTTGAACCAATGCTGTAAGGGCAGGCTGTCGCTTCTAATTTGACTGAACAGAAGCGTTGGGAGAGACAGTCAGACCAGACACCTCTATCTCATGGGATAGAGTCAGGTCGAGAGAGTTCCCACCATGGTGAAGAGGTTCACACACAAACTGAGTGAACCCAAAAGTATCAACAGGTCAGGCTGAAATAAGCCAGAATTATTCTGTAAAATGAAAAACGCTCATTCATCACAGAGTTTCTTATCTTTATGTTGTTGTGGTCAGTGGTGTGTCTGGACTTATTTGACTGGCCGGGCACCGATTTATGCAGGGGTGACATGATGTACGAGTGCTTACACACACATTTCTGCACTGCACTACCATTCTGTCTCAACTACGCATGAAGTATCTTACACTCCTGTGTTTAAAGTTTAATAGATAAATAGACCTTCTTACCTTGGATGGTTCTTGGAAAAATCTTTACATGAGGTTGAGTGCGACCTGCTGACTGTGAAATATCTGAAAATAACAAACGCATGAGAAGCAATAAGTGTTATACAAGTCATAGATGTGACTTATTAGGACAGAAGTGCTTATTGGAACATTAATACAGAGGAAATGATTGAATGAAGTACAATATATCAATTAAGAACAATACATTTTACATAAAACATTAAGGCATACCATGAGGTCTGCTGGATGGTTCTCGTAATCAGTCTTGATTTGACACACCTGAAACAATACAAGGATTTTAATGGTGTATCAATTTATTTCTTTGTCAAATTAGTTGTATCTAGTTTTTTTACACTTGTATTGATAAAAATTCCCTAAATGACAGTATGAGCCAATAAGTATAGAAAAACATCGCAAAGCAGATAAAAGTTTAAAAGGTAGATGCAAACCTACCCTGATGTGCAGGTAACACTGAAGGGTCTTCATCACCAGTATCCTTGTCTGTGTTTACATAACCACGGTCATAATGACTGTATATCTTGCACAATACATATAATTATCTATGCATAAACATATGGGGCATGCAAACCTTACTCAGGCCTATAAAGTAACATAAGACAGATTTACATATCATTAGGTATGATGACTGAGACTATGCCTACAACGGCATAAGCAAGTGATGGTTCAGGCCTGAGCTAACCCAGAATATCATTCTGAATGATATTATGGATTCCATTAGCCATCCTGTCAGTTAGTATGAAAGCGAAGAGCCACACAGGCAAATAATTGTTTACATAACCACTTTGCATGAAGCTGATTAACGTTTGGAGCGGGGTCAATGTATAACTAAACATAAGTCATTTCAATAGCTCCTCAGTCACAGAGTAAAGGAGACAAAGGTGGAACATACAACGATGGAAAAGGTTCTTCTGATCATCACAGCTGCAGCAGGCAAGTGTTTTTTACATTTTCTATTATTCTATTATTAATTCATGTTTCTATCCATTGTGAGAACTTTAGGCATTATTCAGTTATACAACAAAAGTAATACAATATATTAATTTGCATTAGTAAAGTTATTTTATGTTTATGAGGTCCATATTGGAAGAGTTTTAACCACCAAAACAATGACACAGCTGAATACACTGAAATGTCATTTTACAAAGTCAAACTATTTTATAGAAGGAATTTTTAGCCCAAATCTGATCAATGTCCATGTGTGTCACTACAGGGCTGTGTGCTGTCTCATCACTCCCTGCTCGTCAGTACCATGTTGTTTATGAACTAAAGAACATGACTGAAGCTCAGAGCTACTGCAGAGAAAAATACACAGACCTGGCCACTATAGACAACATGGAGGACGTGAACCTCTTGAACTCCATGGTGGATTTAAGCAAAATGATCTACACAGAGAACAGCTATGTGAGTTCACTTTTATCTCTTTCATATCAAAGTCATCTTTGATAATTATGTAACTGACAGGTGGCAGTAACATTCTGAATTTTTTTTGTAAAAATGTTGTTGTGAACAACTTTCCAGTTAGCCTGGATAGGTCTGTATGACGATGTGAACAGCTGGAGGTGGTCACTGTCAGACAGAAGTTTCTACACACAGGAGGAGACTGAGTTCAGAAACTGGTACTCTTGGAAACCAAACAATCAATATGTTACAGAAAACTGTGGAGAGTTGTACAGTAATGGACAGTGGAATGATGTACCTTGTGATGTCCTCAATACAGCAGTCTGCATGGATGTCAGAGGTGAGGATTTAACTGTGAAATGACACCATACAACATACAGTTTAGTTTCTTCATCTCTCTCCCACTTTCTGCCTTCTTTGTCTCTGTGTTTTCCTTATTTGGGCTCACAGTTCAATCAATCAATCAGACTTTATTTGTACAGCACCTTTTTCTAGGTTGGTCCAATTCAAAGAACTTACAGATGAGTAAATAAGCTGACAGCATAGATGGAAATACCGTTGTATTTATACGTTACTATCTACTACTGCTGCAGGAGCTATGTTACTGCTGCTCAGCTCTTCACTATGATCTGTTTTCAGGGTCAGATGTCACATTTGTCTTCATCAACAATCCCATGCAATGGACTGAAGCTCAGAGCTACTGCAGAACACACCACACAGACCTGCCCAGTGTGAGAAACATGGAGGAAAACCAGAAGGTAACAGAGCTGCTACCCTCAGGACAAGATGCGTCTGATCGGCCTCTTTCAGAGAGACTCTGGAAGTGGTCGGATGGAAGTAACTCCTCATTTAGGTACTGGAACACAGGTGATCCTAATGAGGGCACAGAGAACTGCGTGGCAGCAAACTTCAACAACTCTGGCAAATGGGAGGACTGGAACTGTGATCAGAGGACAGGATTTATCTGCTACAGTCGTAAGTCATGACTCAGTTAGTCTTTAAATGTAGATTTAGGTTTCCTTTACCTACAGATACAGAGGAACATGACAATGCTAACATGCTGATGTTTAGCTGGTATAATGTTCACCATGTTCACTGTCATAAACCAGAGTATTGGGCAAACTGAAAGTTTTACCTGATGGTGGCGCCAGATGAAAAGTTAAAGGATCAAAGTTATTTAAATTATTGTTATTATATTTGTAAGAACATCATTATTATCCAACTAGAAACTGTGTAACTGATGAAGCCTGTTTGTTTTTCACAGTTTTGCCTGTCTCAAAGAAAGTGGTGAGAGTGAGGCTCATGAAGAAAAGCTCCTCTCTGGATCTGAATGACCCTGCTGTGATGGAAGACATCTTCAGGCAGGTAAATAATGTTTGACCTTTTTAAAAAAATTTTTAAAATTTGTATTATTTTAAAGTATATATAATTTAGCTTCTTATTGAATTTGAGCCCAGGTTTTAGTTGTGGAAACAGTGGACAGCTCAAACAATGTGACCATTTGATGCAGTAGATTAGAGCTCTGAGTTAATTTGCATCTGTAGTCCCTTGGCAGGTCAGAGCAAAGAAATGACGCAACAACAAACAGTACAGGGTAGATAGGAGGTTGGTAGAAAGCTGATTCTGTAAATGCAATGTTAGTGCAAATGTTTCTTTTACCTTTGTAATTTTACATTAAAAACAGAATCATCAAATAATGTCTGACTTTGGTGACTACTAACAACAACTTCATTCTGTCACATGCAGGACTATAAGGTAGTTACAGTCAAACTGTAACTGAACAAAAGTGTTTGGTGAAGAATTTTCTGAGTGATATTCAACAAAGTAAATGTTTTCATGTCTCAGCTCAAACAGAAGCTGAAGGACAAGGGAGTGAACAGAGACGTCAAACTGAGCTGGAAGAAGCAGTCGGATGGAAAGGTCTTCCACAAGGAAAAGGAGACAGAGAAGAAAACCACTAAGAAAAAAGATGAACTTTAAAATTTGAATTCTGTCAGTTTTCATGAAGGATTTTCTTTTTCTTTATTCTTTAGGGATAATGTTTGTCAAAACATATTTGTCTTTGTATAATTTGCAATGTGTTAATCTGCACACTCGGTTTTAACCGTCCATGCCCACAGATTTGCATTGATTACGAATCCAAGAGCTTGGTTTTATAAACCACAAACATGAGTTATAAACAGAGTGCAGATAAACACTGATTTTTTTTTCCAGCTGACCACAGGGGTGGTGGGGGTGGGGGCTCCACATGCTTCTCTTCTAAGGTTAAACTGGTCATTTCTGAAGTGCAGTAAGGCCATGGTGAAGTTTTCTCTGGGTGGGGGTGATGTTTTTAAGTGTTTTTGTTTTTGTTTTTCATACATGAGTGCACTTCCTTACTTAATCTTTCCCGTATTTTAAACTGGTATTTAAATGGACATTTACATATGATAAATAAATAAATGATACCTGAGAAAAATCTATATAAACCTGTAGTTAATATACTCCTCTGTATGTACTCACTGTGCAAGGAGAAGGCTCTCCAACTGTTGGATGATCTCATCACCTACAACATCAACAAGGACAATGAGAGAATTATTCAAGTCATTCAAGGTGCTATATCTAGGTTTTGCTATCACCACATAATGAAAATTAGCATTAACAGCAGTTTACTCACCAGTCTAGAAGAAATGTTGCAACTTCAGCATCAAACTTTATTCCTTTATTTGCCAGGAGCTGTCTGCAGCAGTGGAAAACAACACAAATGTGAACTCTTGTTTTGCTTCGGTTTCTCTGTTTGGTGGACTGGGTGGTGGTGAAAATGGTCGCAATGCCAAGAACTTCAGCCACTGTTGCGTTTACAAGACGAGAGGTTAGAATACGTCCTCTGGGCAGTCCTCTTCTTCATTACATCTGCTACAGTGACTCACTAACGCAAAGTGGTATTACGAGACAAGAAGGGCAAGTTAGTATATGTTAACAAAATATGACCAGGGTTGGATTATTGGTGAAATATGAACCTATTACATGACATACCCATGGTCTGTCTGGTGGAGGACTGTGCTTAAGGTTTCCATTTAGACTTAAAACTCTGTTTAATGAAGCATCAAGCATAAAAACAATAATATCACTGTGTAACAGGGCTTATGCTTAATATTAACATTGGACTGATCTGCAAATACTGCACATATAATACAGACAATATTTATTATATTGTTCATATTATACAGCTGCATTTATTATGTAGTATAAATTATATTGTGCTGCACTCATACAACATTGTGATGTTATTTAAATATCTGTATTATTATTCTAAACTAAACTGTATGGATGTCCTGTCATTTGTTTCTATTCTACACACTTAGTTGCAGGGGTAGACACTGGAAAATGTTTTTTTATTTATTTAAAGTTACTCATGTACAATGAAAATTATTAGTGTAAAAAAGCACGGAGTACGGAGTAAGTCAGTTACAATGTACTTTACGTACATTTCGTACGTTTATACCTTAACATACAAAAGCTATAGCCAGGTGAGAACCGCGCGGATAACGACCAATAAAATTCCAGTCATGCACTTTGTAGCATGTGCATACAACTGAGAAGTCCAAATATACACTCACTCATATACATTTAATGCAGTTTACCACCTTCGTGACGGTTCTGATGTTCAGTTTTTGTTTAGGTTGTTTTAGAGAGGTGTTGGTTTTATTGTGCGCTCACAGTGGAGGGTGTAGTGTGTGGTGTTTGCATCATACACGGAGGTGTGTGTCTGTGGGTCAGCCTACCTTCAGTGATGTAAATGAGTTGAAGTCGTCCACAGTCTGCTGTAGATCCAACTCCTCTGCTGCTTCATTCTCCAGTCAAAGTAAAACCAGTCCACTCGACAACATGGTCCAAAAAACAGCAGGAAGGTGGTGCTCGCGCTTCACTGACGGTGTTACAGAGCGTAGAACTCGCGGCTGAAAAATCCACCATTGGTATTTTAGCAGTCGGCGTTTGGGGAGCCCCAGCATGCACCTGTTGGTCACGCGACATGGCAGGTGTGTTTGATTTGTGACATCTGCCGTGGTCGCCGGGTGGTGCTTTAAATCAGTGACTTCTCTGCTGCAGCTGTGGATGTGGCTCCTCTGGACGATCTGTTGCGTTCACAATCTGCTAATCTTAACCGAGGACAAGAAATGTAACTCGTTACCTCCACTCCTGCTCAGCTGTCAGTTTATTAGGCACACCTGTCTGAAACTAGCAGTCTAGCAGTCGAATTGCTTTGTTATGCTGGCAGGTATTTCCATTATTTTGTCCACCACAGTCAGTTAGTGCGGGTAGTGTAAAGCACCACTGATCGCCACCTAGTGGCAGCCATGTTCATTACACCCCCTGTCCTTCAGTAAAACAGGGTCACAGGTTTATTATGACTGTGAGTCTTTGAAAACCAAAACCAAAGTTAGAAATCTTGATTTCATTGTCACAGAGCTAAACCTTAACAGCCTTTAACAGATGACACAGTCTGACTTAGACGGCCTTTAAATAATAATACCTCTTTGGTTCAGTCACCTTTGAACCTCAAACATTCATTATTTCCCTATGTTGTATTTACTTGCGTTTTTTATCTTTCATTTGACCTTGAAATGGTTGCTATCTTATTAATTTGCATTTTGACGTCACACAAAACACTGGCACAAGTTAGGACTGAAAATCTTCAGGGCAAATTTCATGGAAATCCAGCTGTGGCTTCTAAAGATCCTTTACTTAAATAGAAGGTACTAATACCACACTGTGAAAATGTCAAATTACAAGTCAAAGAGTATTAAATGAAATTAATGACATTCAACTTCTGATGTTGCAAATATATATTTAGAGATGAATGCTGCTGGCATTATTCTGTTTTTGTTTATTGCTTGAAATGTTTCTACCATAACACTGGGGTAAAGATATTACTATTAAAATCAGTTCACAAAGAGAAAAACAGAAATATCTCAAATGCACTTCGTAGCTCAGCTGTTTTAGTTATTTCAGACTCTGGAATTTGGTGTTGTTGCAAACAACACACACCTGCCCCCTACTGACTCTGAGAGGAAAAAGGAAAAAAGACGGCAGGTGTTGGGCTCAGCTGACCAGGTGAGGGGCCAGTCGAGGGTCTCCTCTCAGCTTCTCATCGAGAGCATGGTACCTCTGAGGAGCTGCTTCCTTGTGCCTGGAACAAACACGCAGAAATAATAACATACACACACCCTCAGGATTAATTAACAACTTTAGACTGTTCAAATGTTACAAATAAATCAATTTTAATTGGAATGGAAAAGGCTGATGATAATGTGTGAGTGTGTATGTGTGTGTGTGCGTAAGTACATGCTGAGCCGTTTCTTGGCGACATGTATTTGTAGTGTTTTGGCAGCACAGTAGGTCTGGTACTCTTCCTCCTGTGGTGCTGTCATGTTGAGCTGGTTCCTCTGGTACCACTGCTGTTTCCTCTGCAGCTCCTGTGTCTCCTAAACACAGAGTTTTGTGAGCAGTAGAGTCTCTAAATCCTCTTGTTTATCCCAAACCCATTTGTACACATGATAAAATAAAACTGCCTCTGTAAGACGTCTGCATGTGGAGAGTCTTTCTGTCAGTAAATAAACTCTGAATATGGATGATAAGCACGTCTCTTAAACAAACTCTAGTAAATTCCCCCTTCAGATATACATAATGCAGGAAATAAAAGCTTCAACCTTTAACAACCATAAGAAGCTTTAGTGCTTGTGACTGGATGGCTGCACAAGAAAAAAACTGGCTGCTGAATCACAGTCCTCTCCATAAATACTAATGAGGATGTGGACATGTTCTCTGCTGATGTTGTTTAAAGGATTAGTCGTAAAATGGTGGTTACTGTTGTTTGTTGTTGTCGACCTTGTTGTGATGTGATGAGTGTCGGGCAGATTTTCTTTGCATTTTAAAAAATTAGTCCTGATATAATGTATCTTTTGTCTCTGAGTTAAGATTAATGTTTTAGGTTCGTGGTCCAACACAAATACATGACGAAGACGAAGAAGAAACTGAACCAAAGATCTGTCTCTAATCATCACTGACAGCCCCTAAATGTAGACTGGAACTTGAAGTTCCAGTGCACATTACATCACATGTTGTGACGTTACTGCAGCGTGATATCCATCGTGCTGTACCTTTTCGTAGCGTTCCTGAATGAGGTTGGCGTGCTCTACCAGTCTCTGTTTGAACTCGGCCAAACAGTCCTGGTGGAGCTGCTTGGCGTCCTTGGCGCTCAGAATCTCGGCGTTGTCGAGCCGGATCAGGAGGGGGGCCAGGATGTCCTTCTCCTTCTCCTGCAGCCACCTCTCCTCCTCCTCAGCTACACGCTCCTGCAACAGCAGAGACGTGGCCGACACAAGACATCATCGACTTGATTTTCTAAATGACTGATACTGCTGGCTGTATCCATCCATCACAAGGCGTTAAGTTGAGACTCATTTCATTCCTATTTGTTTACATGCTGTATCTGCAAGACATTCATTTAGTTATATTAATTGTGTTAATGTAATATATAGGAATTATTCAGTGGGAAGGTAAATAGATATGCTAGGTAAAATAAAGTGGGGCAGGGAAGGTAGGTTAACTGTTTTCATGCAATTTGCAGCCAACCAACACAACCAAGTGTGTGTGTTTGTGTGTGTGTGTCTCTCACCATTTCCTGTCTCTGGCTGCGGGCCCGGGCAGCTCCTGCTGTGCTCCATGGGGAGAAGAAAAGCTGAACGCCTCCCTCCTCCTGCTCTCTGCAGGCCACAATGTCTCTCACCTACTCACACATAATTTATAGAAGTTTTCACGTCCTCAACTGAAGTCACGGTAGCAATGTACAGCCATCAGCCACAACATTAAAACCACTGTCAGGTGAAGAGAATAACACTGAACATCTCAGCACAGCTTGGCAGCTGCTCATGGGGACCTCGCTATTAACTGGGAACTGTGTGTTTGAAGGAGCTGACAGGGATGACCTAAACCCACTGTGAGTTTTAGTAAGGCTACATCCGCATTTCTGTTTCCATTTTAAAGGGTAAACGATCCCCATCCAGAACAACATGCCTGTAAACACATATCCCGTGACCCTTCACGTACACTGGGCCTATGGAAACAGGAAGTAGATTCACTACTCTGCAGTTGGTGGCTTAGCTGCAGAAAATACTACAAACAAAATTTAACGGTTTAACTTCTAACTCCTGCTAGCAAGGACACCAAGGTCAGCAACGCTTGTGCATCGTGACCAATGAGAACCAATCAGGAAGTGAACGTGGGTGTCTGCATCATTGTTTCCAAAAATCTCTGTTTCTGAGAACACTATCCTGGAGTTTTTGAACTAAAACGGGGCCAAGAGTCTCAGGTTCAGGGGCTCAAAAGGTCCAGAGTAGTGTGGACGCCAGGTGTAAACGTAGCAACAGTAATGTGTTTTACAACGAAAACGGATGAAGCCTCGGTGTAATTCCTCTGAACGGGGACACAGCTGTCCTGCTATTCCAGGTGAATGTTTACCTCTTTCTTAGACTCTTTGATTTGGAGAGTCACCTTCTCCTCATCCTTTATCAGGGCCATCAATATATGATACAGAGTCAGGGTCTTGAGAGGCTTCTCAGATGGATCCACCTTAACCCCCCGCCCACACAGACACAGACACAGATGTTATTATTAAAGTGTACCATACCTTAAGCAGCTTAGAATGGTGAAACCTCCTGTACATGTCATGTGGTGTGTTTGTTTTTTGTACCTGGAAGCTGGAGACCATGTCAGGTGTGAAGTCCTCGGCCTTCGTTTGCTCCGTTGACTCTAGTGGTTTGACAAAACTCCTCTTTGAGGGGATGAATCGGTGATCCTCCAAGTGATAGGTCACCTCAATCTGCCTTTGAGCCAATAGGAACACTCGCTCTGCCACGTCCTCATTGGCGGGTTTGGATCTGTTCCTGTGGAAACGCTCCACCACCTTTTGTTTGCACACAAATGGACACATCTTATCCTCTGAGCCATAGAACATATAGCTCCGTCGGACATATGACTCTGGCCTGAGCAAGTGATACAATTAATAAACTGTCAAACGTCAGTGTGTTTACATATCGTTACCTGCAGCGGTCGGTCGTCCGGGTCAGCGTCCACATGCGGTTCTGAAAACTGGACGTGTCGATCGAAGACGACGTGCCTGTAGTAGAGGAAGTCGGTCCGGTTCTCAAAGATCTCTGTCATTTCATCTGGTGACACCACCCGGCGCACCATATTGTCGATACGAGCGCTGCTGAACTCCATCTCGTGCACAGTGTTGGCAGTCAGGGTTGGGTACCTGTGAACTGAGCAAAACAAACACACCATCACTCCGGAGACAGGAGACTTAAAGGATAACTCCACACCTTATTTTCTCATGGTTTTGAGTGTAAACAATTGATAGGGACAAAAAAGAAGAAATTTCAGCACAGCAACCAACAAATCCTTAAGTATGACCACTGACCTTTCTGAGTATGTGATACAACTACAAAACCGGCTTAGAAATATCAGTGTGATGTATGGAATTGGGGCACAGTGACATCTTTTTTCCATGTGTGCCAAATGCTCTCAAGTAAAGAGATGGTGATGTGAAGTTATTACTGGACAGCAGCAGAAAGCAGATTTACATAAAAGGTGGAAAGGTCGTCCATGGCTGAAGCGTTCTGTGGTGAAGTTGTCGACCTTGTTGACCTCCCTCTCCTCCAAGTGGTCGTTTCTGTGTTGATACCACTCCTTCACCATCGCAACCTCAGTGCCTTCAACAGACACGTTACATGTTATAAACAAACCAATTCAAATTACATAGACCTAAATCAACAGATATTTAATGCTCTGCTGTTCTGTACTGGAATCAACATAACATTTCTTCTCCACATAATGACAGAAAAAACCCATGAATTATTTTTAGAGTCAAAGTTTCTCTCCAACACTCACAGTCCAGGTCTTTGTATGTCGTCAGTCGTATGACCAGGCCATCTGGCCTCAGGTATGAAGCAAAGTTCTCCAGCTTCGCTTTTCTGTAGTGGGTCACTTTCTGTCCTCTGGGCCAGTGGGTCTCCAGGTCTGAACGAGAGGAGAGAAGCAGCAGCTTGTGGAGGTTTTGCAGCATCAGGGAGCATGTGTTTGGGTTTGAGAAGGCATTCGTGTAAGACTAGAGCACGATGTTAACACCATTAACTCCTCCTCTATATGCATTTTACTTGAGGAATACTCAGATGCTCTTCTGCTTTAAGGTGTTTGATGTACCTTTTTTTGAGATGGTGATGTAGCTGACCCAGGATCTCGGCATCTCAATAACTCGGGGCTCCTCCTCCTCCTTCAAAACAAACCACACAGTGTTGAGCTCATAGTTAATTTACATCCTGCCATGAGAGGGTACTGTAGGGCTGCAACACATTATCATCTCACTACTGAGTGAACTGCTGATTATTCTCTTGATAATTCACTTCATCTTTTTTTAATCTTTTTTACTTTCACGGTCTTTATTTCATTATCTTATGAAAATAATGAAAATAATTCATATATGTATAATAAAATACAGAAAGTTAGATTTTTAATAAACTTGCAAAAATTACTAAAAACATGTTTCCACTGTGTCGTTATGGATTATTGAGCAATGAGGCTGATCTGGAGTTTTTATATTGGTTTTTCCTTTAATTTGTCACTGATCTGTACACACACAGACACATAATATAATAATAATATAAACACACACACCTCCTCATCCTTGCTAATTTTGCTCATCATCTTAGTCTCTGTCTTCTTCTTCAAGACGTCAAGAATCAGCTGCTTTTTGCTGGCTGCACCGTACAAGACTGGCTCCCACATCTTTAAATCTTCCAGATCATACACCATATCCTACACACACACACATGCAGACACACAGAAAACAGGCATAAATAGAAAACATCACATCAACTCTTATTTATTCATTCTTAAGGTCTTTACACACCGGGGACATGATGAATAACAAAAACAACAACAAACTTGGCTTTTTCGCTGCGAAACATTCACGTTCTGTGTGGACGTACTCATGACAAAAACAACTGTTGTTGTTTCCTTTCAGAAACCTCAGCAACTGTCTCTACTGATTCTGACTCCAACAGTTTATTGTATCTGGAGGTGTCATGGACTCACAGCGCAGCCGTTCTTGCAGTCCTGCATGTTGACGTAGTAGTTGAGGTTGTTCCACACGCTCTCGATGCCCAGGAAGTTGTCATCGATGGTGCTGTAGCTGATCCCGGTCAGAGGGTCGATGAAGAAGTTCTCCTGGACGCTCCGACTTCCTGACAGCACCAGCACCCAGCAGTGCACCCGCAGCCCCCGCAGGGGGTCGGCAGGTCGCTGCTCACTCTCCTGTGTAACAATGAAACTATCTGAAGAAGGAGTTACAGAAGGCAAATGGAAAGACTTGACAACCCTACAGACATGGTTTCATATTCTAAAAAACTTTAACACTATGTGTGAGTGAATATTAAGTGTGAGGGAGTATTAATGCTGACAAAAAAGAGAATTCAAAACGTCATCAGTTCTGTTCTGTCGCACTGTGCTGATGTTACAGTTAAAGATCACGTCACCTCCTGTAGTTTTTGTCGTTGAAGCAACGCAGCTTCAGCTTCCTGTTTCTTTTTCTCTTGCTGCATCACAAAGTGACTCTTCAGCTCCCTCAGAGGTTTCACTGTGTATTTGTTCTCCTGTGACTCCGGTTCTGAGATCACACTCTGTACATATGAACACAAAGCACACACAACCAGACACATTCACATCTGTGAGCCAATGAGCTCTCAGATCAGAGTCAGATCCTTTAATGATCCATGTAATGTAAAACTTCATTACATGTAATTCCTACATTAAATATTACACTTCAGTAAAAGAAAAAACAGTTAAAGTAAGTAAGAACTCATTAAACCAAATGGATGTAAACAAAGCATCATCTCTTAGAGGTTTATTATATGTTTTGTATGAAAACTAATATGGAAGGAAACTGTTGGTGGACGAATGTTCAACAGTTCCCTCTGACATGTAGTGGAGTGGAGGTATAAAATGGAAAATGGAGATCTCAAAGTTGTCCTCAAGTACAGTAAGGTGAGTAAATGTACTTTATTGTTGTCAGAGCAGCACTCACCTTGACCTTGTTGTCCAGCAGAGGGCACTCCTGCAGGCTCTGGTCGAGCAGACACATTTCTCTGACTGCGTAGCCGCTGACACAGTAGGCGTCGTAGTGGGCGCCGAGCAGCAGGCTGCACAGCAGGGTGGCGAATTCAAAACATGTGGCTCTCTGACTCTGCAGCACTGAGGTGGAGGAGAACAGGAACCTGGGCTGCGACAGCAAAACACACACCTCACTATCTGCTGTACACACTGAGGAGAAGCTGTGTGTGTGATTCTGGATGTGTGGCGGTCACATTTGTTTAATGACTATAAACATGGATGTGAGGCGTGTTTGTTTGCTTTTCAGGTGCGTTGTGTTGTTCAGCAGTCAAATATGTCGCTGCTGACATGACATGAATGTGTCATCATTTGTTCTGCTCCAAATGAAAAAACTGTTTAGCTGATTAGATGTGAAAATTGAGGTTAACTTTCTCATTACAACAGATACTGAAAAAAGTGATTGACATTTCTTTGTGTGTGCTTGTGTTTCCTGTCTGACCAGGTCTGCAGGAGGCTCCAAAGGGTCCAGAGACAGGAAGTTAGCCACAAAGGAGGCACAGCCCTCCCAGGTGAAAAGTTCAGGATGGGGTGTCGGTGTGGGCCGAAGAGACGTAGAAACAAACTTCTGAATGTTGAAAAAAAATACAGCAGTATTAGAGACAGAGATATGGAGGAAAAGGAGAGGCTGAGTGGCAAAAATGAAAAGAGAAGCCAGGTGATACAAAAACCTGTGCAGGTGGAGTTTTAGCATTACCTTAACTCCATATTCATTCACAGGGCAGAGCAGCAGCGGCTTGCGGCTGGGATACAAGTGTGAATACTGACGCTGGAAGTTGTCGGCAATGGCCAACAGTCGAATCTCATCAGGAGAGTTGATCCTGTAGGACTCAGGACATGAGTCGTCTGCCTTGTCCAGGCTCGGGCTGGTGAAATACAGCAGGTGAAGACAGTGAACTATCACACTCATGTGGTCTGAAACCCAACATCACACACCTTCGTTTAATAAGATGCAAAGAAAATCTGCAATATTTATTGTCAGTAAAGTTTTTGTGACTTTATACATCAGAGACGCCAGATGGTAAGATTTGGAAAAAATGTTCGATAGTGAATAGTTCCTTCAAATTAAAGTTCGACTCATGGCACAAATATCCTGAAGCTATGTTTTTAGGGCTGCAATTAATGATCATATTCTTTTTAAAAAAAATATTATTATAATTTTTTTGGAGGGGGATTTTATGCCTTTATTGAAAGGACAGTGAAGTGAAGACAGGAAACAGGAGAGAGAGTAGGGGAATGACATGCAGTTAAGGTCCAGCCGGATCAGGAGTCGAACCGGGAATGATCATATTCTTTATTGATTAATCTGGAATTTATTTTCTTGAGTCATTGATTCATTGTTTAGTTGATAAAATGTCAGAAAAGTGTGAAAAATGCCCATCACATTCTCCCAGAGAATATCCAAACCCTGAAGATATTCAGTTTACAATCATACAGGATTAAAATCACCAGAAAATATAGTTTGTCAACTGTTAAATTCTAAGGATGATTTATGATTTACAGGAGCATATTTCTAATCATTCACTCCCTGATGCCTCCTTCAGTGTGAGTGTGTGTGTGGATGCTCACAGAGGCTGCTGAGGAGCTGAGACGTTACTGAGGACCTCCTCCAGCTCTCCATCCTCCTCCTCCTCTCCTCCACTTCTGAGTCGCCCCTCACTGTCTGACTCCATCCTCTGTAAAAGTATTAATGGGTCTACGTACACACACATTTTGTTTTTGCACATCGGACAAACTGAATCTGAATCACCAAATGAATCCTTTCACATCTTATCACTACATCTTTTTGTCTTTTCACATGTCATGACACCACATAGTCTCTACACACTTACACTGTGCAGAGACTCTAACCTCCCCCAACACCTTGAACCTATCGCCATAATCATAATCAGCTGACAGTCTCACCTTAATGCTTCGTAACGTTTGGTCACACACCATCTCTTCACAGTGGAAGTCTATAGGCACTAACTGGTGTCACATGACACACGAAAACCTTGATGTGTAGATATGCCATGCTAAATGTTCTCGAAAGTGACGTGCTATTTATATTTCAAAGGTTTAAGAGTAAATAATAATAAAACATCATAATAAAATCATAAAATCAATCTTAGTATTCCTGAGCACCTATTCAAAGATGACAGGCTTCTCCATCGACAAAACAGTCATTTTACCTTGCAGGACACAGGTGTTGTTAGAATACAGTCGCCTCGGTCAGTTAGTTAGTTCGTGTTACTGTGTGGTACTTTTATTTCAGTAAAGTATCTGATTACTTCTTCCACCACTGAAAGTCACACAGTAACACAGACACTCTATCAGATGGAGGCAGTGGTATTCCAGCAGCTCCCAGTAAAGCAGCGTTAATCACCGTGGAAACCCAAACGTTAGAGTGATGAACGGTTACATTTCGAGGTGTAAACATGGCAGCGGCGCGACATTTTCCATTAAAAGTGATCAAATCTCCACAAAGTTTTACTCACCCGGTCTGACTGAAGTGATCCGGTTCTGTTGGGAGGATCCGCTATTTTCTGTTCGGCTACGTTAACGCTATTTACCGTTAATTCTGCCACCGAGAGAGTAAAGACTTAGAGCGGTGTCAGTCCGTGTCCATGGCGACAGCGCGACGTGATGACGTGCCACTGTGTTGCCTACATGTTCTCTCAAACATGGACGGAGATATTGTGTGGATGTAATCTAATAATATTATGCTTTAAAGATTTCAAACATCATAAAATATTACTGTGGTACAAATATCTCAATTTACACATTTATATTTTTTATAGCGCGTTGGATAATTTGAACAGACAACATGAGACTAAGTTACCTTCGGGTTTTCCTCCATGTTTCTCGACTTTCCACAAAAGTAGTTTGTTGATAACATCAACTTTATTATTGTCCTGGAGGAAATTTGGTTCACAGGCAGTCATTAAAACACAGGTTACAGGAATATATATACAAGAAAAATGAGAAAAACAGAACCTCTCCCTCCATCCTGTGCATGAAAAGGAAAGATTAAATAATGACAATGCAAAGGAAACAGAGGTAAATAAAGTGTAGCTCCTGGTAAGATACAGTGTAGGTGTGGCAGCCTCATTTATATTAATATTCATACAGGGACACTGCACCATACAGCCCTCCTCCCCCTCCCAGTCCCAGCAGATAAGTCCAGAGCTGAACCGGTTTCCTGGTCCAACCTCGGTGTCATGTCTTTATTTTGAGCATCCTGTGGTGGTGGCCTGAGGAAAGGAGGTGAAACTCTTTATAAAGCTCACAATCAGACTTTTTTGATTTAATTTAAGATACTGAAGCAACCAAACCACAATGAAGTCAGTAAGAACATATTCAATAAAACACAGATAAAAAAAAGTCAAAAAAGAAATTACACAAAAGACTTCATCTTCCTTACAAAGAACAAACTCTGCTGGACCTTTTTACAGTCGGCTTCAGTATCTGACTGGAAACAAAGCTTGTTATCAATCACAGTGCCACAGTATTTGTACCTGAACAATATCAGTGTGTGTTCGTTGAATGTTTGAAACACTGGGCTGTGTTCTTCTAAAACTTCTAAACACTTTTTCAAGTATGTGAAAGAACAACTGTAGAATGAAGCTTTATTAATGTAATGGAATATCACTGCTTGAAGTTCCTAATGATTGTGGTCAGTATTTGTTGTATTGTGCTTGATAGGGTAAATTGTTTTCCTTTTTGTGAACAATTTGCATGAGGTCAAATGATACTGAGGTGCTGTTCATGTGTGGCACTAATGAGTGGTTCAGGGGAAGTCTGCATGGCAGCGCAAACTCTCATTTAGTCCAAAAACCACTGAAAGACTGAATCTCTAAATGTAAATGAGGCTGTCACACCTACACAGTTCCTGTATCTGACCAGGAACTGCACTTTATTTATCTCTGTTTAAACATGTTTTGTCCGCCCAGTCTCACAGCAGTTCCTGAAATGGTCACAAAATGTTCACATGCAGAGCTAGGAAAATGTACTTTAGCATCAGAAGTAAAATGACTTATTCTACAATGATATTACTATTATTACCTATTAATTAAAATATAAGTTGTGTTTTAGCATTTCCATTGCAAGCATGTTAGCATGTTGATATTAGCATGTAGCTCAAAGTACTGCTCACCTATGCAATCACAACAACATGATGATTCTTACAATGTATATTACTAATAAGGTGAGGTCATAGAAATAGGACATATGATAATTATCCGACAAGACAATCATGCAAATTCCCAAAAGTCCTTCCCTTGTGGAAGACCTTCCATCCTGATCGCTTCTTCCAGCTCAGTTTGACGCCTCACTCACACCTCGCCCTTCAGCTTCTCTGTTTGAGCTGCTGAGACACAAAGATTTACTTTGTTGATATCACTTGTAGTGCCTCACCAAACATTTTGTTCAGTTGTGTTATCAACGCACTGCCTGTTTGTGTGTTTCTTGACACAGGTCTGGTTTTAATGATATAGAGGTGTTTGAATGAAGTTGTTCTCAGTAGTCTGTGAAGTCATATACATTTTTGATTGTTCTGTTTTTAATGAAAATCACAAAGGTCATGAAGAACATTTACTCAAGCACTGCATCAAATAGCCACAAATCAATGGAACAGCCTGCCTGACAGTGTGAGGGGCTACATCTCTATTAGCACAAAACCAGTCTACAGAGTCTGCTATTAGCTTATGGTCTCCATGACTTGCTTTTATGTGACAAGCACACATTTGTGACGTGTGTAGTTTTGTTTTGTGTGTTGTGTGTCCCTCTTTTTGTATAACTTTGTATGTTGTATCTACTCTGGACTGGACTGATTCTTTGCTCTGACCTGCCAAAGGACTACAGGCACAGTCAGTTTTAGCTTGGGGCTATAATTTGGTGCGGTGCATCACATGGTGACATTTAAGTCTGAGCTGTTCACTGTCTCTTTAAGATAATATAAAATAAACTGTATGTGTATTCATGGTAGCTGGAATTGGCTCCAGCTCCCCCTGTGACCCTGACGGATGAGCGGTTTAGATAATGGATGGATGGACTCATGTTTGTTCCAGAACTGAAAACCCAATAAGAAGCTAAAGTAAATAAAATTTTAGAAAATTAAAAAGGTCAAACATTATTTACCTGCCTCAAGATGTCTTCCATCACAGCAGGGTCATTCAGATCCAGAGAGGACTTTTTCTTCATGAGCCTCACTCTCACCACTTTCTTTGAGACAGGCAAAACTGTGAAAAACAAACAGGCTTCATCAGTTACATTCTTACAAATATCACATTTAGAATAAATTTTAAAAATGTGATACTTTACAGTTTACATCGGCTCTATATGTGAGTGTCCTATGACACAAGAAAACCTTAGCTTAGCTTAGCTTAGCTTAGCACGGACTTCTACCGTTGTTCTTGCATCACTGAAACCAAGTGTGTAGTCAAATAGTCTTTTTGTTTGTTTCGTTTTGTTTTGTCATCATCAACCCATCATCTGCTGCTGAACCCTACTGCGTATTAACTTTCCAAACACATTCATGAATATTATCAATAGTATGGATGATGAAACTTATTTTACAACCCAGTCTCACAGCAGTTTGTGAAACAGTCAGGAAAGTTAATGTATTTTTTCATGTATATGGACACAAATTTTCCATCCTTTGTCATGACACGCAGAATTTTATTGACCCAAAACTTTCCACTGCATCTGCAGGTAAAGGAAACCTAAATCTACATTTAAAGGCTGACTGAGTCATGACTTACCACTGTAGCAGATAAACGTCTCCTCCTAATTACAGGGCCAGTCCTCCCATTTTCCATGATAGCCGAAGTATGCTGCCACACAGTTCTGCATGTTCCCATTAGGTTGACCTGCCTCATTCCAGTACCTAAATGAGGAGTTACTTCCATCCGACCACTTCCAGGAGTCTCTGAAAAGCGTCGATCCAGACACTTTGTCCTGAAGGTACGCCCTAGACCTCTGTTTTCCCCATGTCACACTGGCCAGGTCTGTGGTGTGTCTCTAGTCGAGTCAGGTCCATGTCATGGGATTGTTGATGAAGACAAATGTGACATCCACCCCACAACAGATCATAGTGAAGAGCTGGAGCAGCAGTAACATAACCATAAGCATTATTATCTTATATCTGTCCTGTTCCTAACCATTTTATATTAGTTGTATTACATTTCATCATTTATTCGAAAGAAGGTCAGTGTTTCCATCTGTACTGTCAGCTCCAAGGTTCATCTGTAAAGTTCTTGAATTGGACCAACTTGAAAAAAGGTGCTGTACAAATAAAGTCTGATTGATTGATTGAACTGTGAGCCCAAATAAGGAAAACACTGAGACAAAGAGAAGCAGAAAGTGGGAGAGATAAAGAAACTAAACTGCTGTGTTGTATGGTGTCATTTCACCAGTTAAAATCCTCACCTCTGACATCCATGCAGACTGCTGTATGGAGGATATCACAAGGTACATTATATCCAGTGTCCATCATTAGTGATCCGTGCACAGTGTTCTCTACTTCTGTAATTGTCTGGTTCTCCAGAGGCCCAGTTTCTGAACTCAGTCTCCTCCTGTGTGTAGAAACTTCTGTCTGACAGTGACCACCTCCAGCTGTTCACATCGTCGTACAGACCTATCCAGGCTAACTGGAAACAATATTTTTTTTCTTTAGTCACAAATGTGATATAAAGTATTTGACCTCTGTAAAGTTGCTCAAGGCAAAACTGACAAAATAATTTCTATTTACATCCTTGATGATGCTCAGTCTCACTCCATTTACACCTGTTATTAAAATGTGATCTGCATCCAGACAATAAACGCTGTGATGTTGCCTTTACGTTTACACCTCATGATTTTAATGCGTTCTCGTTATCCTCATTGAGATCAGGTCTCTGTCCTCCAGAGAAAAATCTACATGTGAGTAATTTAAAGGTAGTGGCAAATCAGCTGTAGGTGGGAAAAAAAATCTTTGTAAACTGAGCTGTTTCTGTAGGAACTGTCCAGTTTATCTTCAACAGCTCTGTTGCCTCAAAACACCAATAAACATCTGGTTTCCTGAGGCTCCAGGGACGTGAATCTTCATATTCTACCAGTCACTGTAACTGTTAGAACCTTCATATTTATGTGTTTACCAGTTTAATGAACTTCTGATAGTGCCTAGGGCTGAGGTCAGAGCAGGAATTATGATGTCACGACGTAGATTACAGTCTGATCCTGAACATTTACAACGTAGGTTTCCTGATCTGGATAAGGTGTCTGGATACACACATTTTAGTCCCAGGTGTAAACAGGGGCTCTGATCCTCCATAATTGCTTTGGTTCAATTTTCAACAGAGTTTCAGGTTTGACCTCAAGGTTTTTGATGCTCTGATCAACGTACTGTGTGATGAACATGTGTTACCTGATTTGATCAACATGTTTATTATTGTGTTCATTATGTGTGATTTGTCAAATTCGTGTTCATCATTGTAACATCAACTTGTCATGCTGACGCAGATAGTGAAGTCTAGACACACATGTTACATACTGGATGAAATGAACATTTAAATATTCAAATCATTTGTTTGTCACACTCACATGGTTAACATCCTTTGATAAATTGGTTTGTGTGGCAACCAACTGTTTATAAAGCAGCTAAATGTTTCCTTGCTTTTACCAGACAGAATATTTAGCTCCTTACATGTTAATGCACCAACAATAATAATCAGATATTTAATAATCAAACACCATTTTGTGTTCAGAGTAGTTTTTACCTTTGATACTGAAGTACATTTGAATGCAGGACTTTTACTTGTAACAGAGTATTTCTACATCTGTGGTCTTACTACTCTTCCATTAGTAAAGGATTGTAGTACTTCTACTTTACTTTCTGCTGTTGTCCCACATAAAAACAACCCAGTGGTTATATTCACTAAGAAAGTGGAACATTTGCACCATATTGTTTATTCGAGCCTGATGACAATGACCTGATACAGTCAGTGTGAGGGACTGAACCTTCAGTCACACTGTGTGAGTGCAGGACAGTTCACATAATGTGAGTACAGTGATGGAAGAAGTACTCAGATCCTTTCCTGAAGTAACAGTACCAACACAACAATGGAGAAATACTCTATAAAATCCTACTTCAGTAAAAGTACAGAAGTATTATCAGTGTCATGTACTTCAACTATCAGCAGTAAAAGAAGTGGTGGTGGAGCAGTAAAACGTCCTCTGTGTCTGATCTACATTATTATTCTATATGACATTATCATACATTTTACTGTTACTGTTTACTGTATCTGGTGACGGTGGAGGCTGTTCTAACTACTTCATCGCTTTGATCATTTGGTTTTTATTAGTTTTCTTAACATTACTAATAATTTTACCTCTTTGGAATTGAAACAGTTTTTCAAATGAAACCATCTGAGTGCCTGAACCAGACTCTGTAAGAAGTCACAAACCAATAACAGCTGGGAACCACTGGTTTAACCTGAACAATATTTAATAAACTTATCGTAAGTTTCTCAGATAAAATCTACATTTGTGAAGTATCTAGTAACTACATCTGTCAGATAAATGTAGTGCAATTAAAAGTACAAATTTTCCCTCTTAACTGTCATGGAGTAGAAAAATCAAAATCAAGTACCTCAAAATTTTACTGCCATCTGTCAGTTACATAAAGGTGAACTCACATAGCTGTACTCTGTGTAGATCATTTTGTTTAAATCCACCATGGAGTTCAAGAGGTTCACGTCCTCCATGTTGTCTATAGTGGACAGGTCTGTGTATTTTTCTCTCTCTGTAGTAGCTCTTGAGCTTCTAGCCATGTTCTTTAGTTCATAAACAACATGGTACTGACGAGCAGTGAGTGATGAGACAGCACACAGCCCTGTAGTGACACACATGGATATTGATCAGATTTGAGCTAAAAATTCCTTCTATAAAATAGTTTGACTTTGTAAAATGACATTTCAGTATTCAGCTGTGTCATTGTTTTGGTGGTTAAAGCTCTTCCAATATGGACGTCATAAACATAAAATAATTTTACTAATACAAATTATCACCTTGTGTTACATTTCACATCAATTAAAAGATAATGTATAGAAAATTATAGAAAATATAAAAACACTTGCCTGCTGTAGCCAGATGACTGCAAGAACTTTTCCATTGTTTGTTCAACCTTTGTCTCCTTTACTCTGTGACTGTAGAGCTGTTGAAATCATGTACCAAGTTGTCTTCATGCAAAGTTGTTTTGTAGGTATTTGCATATCTCACTTTTCAGTGTCATACTGACTGATTTTCATGATGGTTATACATAAAGGCTATGAAATAATAATAAATAAAGTTTATATAAAAACAAATAAGAACAAAACCTCTGCTGCCATCCTGCACGTAAAACAGAGACAGATTAAATTAGGACAGTGTAAAAGAAACAGAGATAAATAAAGTGCAGTTCCTAGTCAGATATGGTGAACTGTGTAGGTGTGACAGCCTCATTTACATTTAGAGATTCAGTCTTTCAGTGGTTTTTGGACTAAATGAGAGTTTGCGCTGCCATGCAGACTTCCCCTGAACCACTCATTAGTGCCACACATGAACAGTAATCTAAAAATATTTGATCATGCAAATTGTTCACAGTAAAACAATTTGCTCTGTCAAATATTTTCAACAACATTGACCACAATCAGTAGGAACTTCAGGCAGTGATATATCCATTACATTAATAAAGCTTCTCATTCTACAGTGATTGTTCTTCTACACATTGAAAAGTGTTTAGGGAAGTTTTAGAAGAGCAGCCCAGTTTCAAACATTCAACGTAATACACACTGATATTGTTCAGGCAATGTATTGTGGCACTGTGATTGATAATGTTTTGTTTCCAGCCAGATACTGGAAGGACTGTAAAAAGTCCAGCAGAGTTTGTTCTTTGTAAGGAAGATGAAGTCTTTTGTGTAATTTCTTTTATGAGTTCACTGTCACTTTGGAGTGTAGGGTATGTGTGTGGTGTGTAACAGTTACTGGGAACTGCAAGACCATTTTTTAGCAAATACTCAAACTCTTTTTTCATCAGTTCACGCTTGATAGGGTTCACACGATAAGGATACTGTTTAATGGGAGCACAATCACCTACATCAATGTCATGATGCAGTACATTTGTACAAGTGGGTACATCTGAAAAAAAAAAAAAAAAAAAATCAAGGTGACCACATATCAACCCAAGAATCTCTTCCTTTTGAGAGTCAGGAAGATAGGATATTTGAGCCTCAAGATTTGCCAGCACTTATGAGTTCTGGAGCCGGCCACCCATAGTGCAGGTGCGTTTTCTTTGGTCCAACCATTATCAGCAGGACAAATAGAAACAATGGCAACAACACCACTCACTTCATTTGAAGGACTTTGCCCTTCTGATGGCCAGGCTGTATAAGTCTTCAGCATGTTAACATGACATACCTGGAGACTTACACTTTCTGTCTGGAGTACAACATGGTCAGTGTCACTAGCTTCTTCTCTAATAACATATAGCCCAGCAACCTGGCATGTAACACTGACTTGCATGGGCAAAGAACCAAGCAAAACTGGAGTCTCTAGGCTGGAAAGAGCACTGCAAGCATTTTAAAAATCAAACTGTTGTTTCATTTTAGACTGAGTGTTTGCCATATAGCCTGTTTAGCTATAGGTTGCATACATGATGGAGACGTTCCTGAAAGTCAAGCACATTGACAGTAAGGGTGACCGCTAATAGCTGTTCCCAAGAACAGTTTCAATGAGCTCTGATTGTGTGGCCAAACACCACACAGTTGGTGGCTGAACCCCAGTGACTTTTGGGACTGCTTCAATGGACTGCAACAACAGAAAGGTAAGGCCATTCTCCAAGCAATAGTGCGTAGTATACTTAAGGGTCTGGTGAATCTCTCCAGAACTCCTTGACTCCTCAGGTGGATGATAAGCGCTGAAACCTGATGCTTCAGCCACGACCTCTAGCACTGACTGAAGACCTTAGACGCGGAAGTTACTCCCTGGTCTGTTTGGATGACTTTTTGGCAACCCAAAAGTAGTGCAGAACTCAGAAGCTCCCTGATTATAGCCTTAGCCTTTAAGAGAACACAACGGCATTGCTTCAGGATAACAAGTGGTGGTATACATGATGGTCAGTATGTACTGAGGACCAGACCTGACTGCAGCCTTTAAGCCAGGCCAAAAGAAGTGTCCTAAGATCGTTGTAGGTCTTTAATCCCCATGACCAGACATAGTGTTATCATCAGCTAAGTTCAACACTGTCTATAAGCTTCTGGAACAAGCCCATAGGGCACGCAAATGGCAGCTTTAATAGTATCATAGTCCATGCTTTGATCCAAAGTGAGGGAGAATACACCTCCTGAGTTTTGCACTAACCAGACCACACTGCAGCAACAAGGTCCAGTTGTGCTTTGGCCAGTCCATTGATTGTTCTCATGGAAAGGAGAGACCAACCAAAATATTCCCACCCACATCAAATTTAGGACTGCTAGAAGCAACAGAGTTATTGGTCTTTCTGCTTCCTGCCTGAGCTAACTCTATCTCCTGAGTTCTCTCTGATGTACAAGTCTCAGTTTTTCACGCCCAGCTCATGCCGCCTAAGGTGCCTTCCTTCCTTTGCCTCATTCTCCATTTCTAATTTCAACTGAAGCTTTAATTCCAGCCCCTAAACCCTGAGGCCCCAGTGTAGAAGCTTTCTGCTTCTATTTAAGGAACAGTATCAATACCTATTGTTAACATACTATATTACATGTTAAAGTTCCAGTATTCATAATTTTATTGAAGTAAAAACCACACAAATATTATCAAGAAAATGTACTTTAGCATCAGAAGGCACCATAACTCATTCTGCAGTTATCATATACAGTATATTAACACTTATACCTCCATTAATTAAAAATATTGATATTAGCATTTAGCTCAAAGCACCACTCACCTATGCAATCACAATACGATGACTTTTACAATGAACATTACTAATAAGGTGATGTCACAGAAATAGGACATATGATAATTATCTGTATAATTCAAGATCATCATGCAAATTCTCGAAAGAAAACAGCAAAATATGTTTTGATAAAACACTATTCTTTTACAGGATGAAGAGAAAGAAAATCTTTGATGGAAACTGACAGAATTCAAACATTAAAGCTCATCTTTTTTCTAAGTGGTTTTCTTCTCTGTCTCCTTTTCCTTGTGGAAGACCTTTCCATCCGACTGCTTCTTCCAGCTCAGTTTGACGTCTCTATTCACCCCCTTGTCCTTCAGCTTCTGTTTGAGCTGAGACACAAAAACATTTACTTTGCTGAGTATCACTCACTGCTGAGAGTTAAAGGAAGTATCTTTGATATAACTTTGGAAATGTAAGTCATGTGAAACGTGATACCAAACCATGACTGTTTAAATATGAAATAACTGGTTTCAGTGTTGTGTTGTATATCTACTCATGTTGTTTCCAAAACTGAAAGCTCAATAAGAAGCTAAAGTACATACATAAAAATTACAAAGGTCAAACATTATTTTACCTGCCTGAAGATGTCTTCCATCACAGCAGGGTCATTCAGATCCAGAGAGGAGCTTTTCTTCACGAGCCTCACTCTCACCACTTTCTTTGAGACAGGCACTGAAAAACAAACAGGCTTCATCAGTTACACTGGTCCTAGTTGGATAATAATGATGTTCTTACAAATATCACATTTTGAATAATTTAGCTTAGCTTAGCTTAGCACGAACCTCTAATATCTTATTGGCCTTCACACTCTTTGCATCAGTGAAACCAACACTTCAGCAACACAAACCCTTCATCTGCTGTTGATCCCTACTGTGTATTAACTTTACAAACAAGTTCATGAACATTATCAATAATAATAAATGTAATAAAACGTATTTTCTATATCCATAACTTTTTATTCATGGATGTTGTCCAGTCCAGCACTTTGATCCAGACTAAAATTTCTCAACAACTGTTAAATGGATTGTCATGAAATTTGGTTCAGTTCATGTTCAAGGTTCCCAGACAACAAACAATTGAAAGAATTCCTGGTGAATGTGGTTCAGACATTCATGTTCCTCAGGATGAATTTCGTCAACTTGATGTGATCTCTTTTAACTTTCATATCTGCGCCACCATCAGGTAAAACTTTATGTTTGCCCAATACTCTGGTTTTAACACCTGCAAAACTAATGATATTCCCATCATCCTCAGCTGTTCTTTTAGTTAACATTTGATATGGTGAACATGGTGAACATTATACCAGCTAAACATCAGCATGTTAGCATTGTCATTGTGAGCATGTTCCACTGTATCTGCAGGTAAAGGAAACTTAAATCTACATTTAAAGACTAACTGAGTCATAACTTACCACTGTAGCAGATAAATGCTCTCCTCTGATCACAGTTCCGGTCCTCCCATTTTCCAGAGCTCTTGAAGTCTGCTGCTGCACAGTTCTCCTTGGCCCCATTAGGTTCACCTGCTGCCTCATTCCAGTACCTAAATGAGGAGTTACTTCCATCCGACCACTTCCAGGAGTCTCTGAAAAGGCCGATCCAGACACTTTGTCCTGAAGGTATCACCTCTGTGACCCTCTGGTTTTCCTCCATGTTTCTCACACTGGCCAGGTCTGTGTGGTGTGTTCTGCAGTAGCTCTGAGCTTCAGTCCATGTCATGGGATTGTTGATGAAGACAAATGTGACATTTGACCCTGACAACAGATCATAGTGAAGAGTTGAGCAGCAGTAACATAACCATAAGCATTATTATCTTGTATCTGTCCTGTTCCTTTTAAATCTATTTTTATATTAGTTGTATTACATTATATCATTTGTCTTGTGTGTGTTAGTGTCAGTGTTTCCATCTGTACTGTCAGTTTGTTGCTCATCTGTAAAGTTCTTTGAATTGGACCAACCTAGAAAAAGGTGCTGTACAAATAAAGTCTGATTGATTGATTGAACTGTGAGCCCAAATAAGGAAAACACAGAGACAAAGAGAAGCAGAAAGTGGGAGAGATAAAGAAACTAAACTGCTGTGTTGTATGGTGTCATTTCACCAGTTAAAATCCTCACCTCTGACATCCATGCAGACTGCTGTACGGAGGCTCTCACAACCTGTATCGGTCCACTCTCCATCATCTTTCATCTGTCCGCAGTGTTCTCTGCCTCTGTAATTGTCTGGTTCTCCAGAGGCCCAGTTTCTGAACTCAGCCTCCTCCTGTGTGTAGAAACTTCTGTCTGACAGTGACCACCTCCAGCTGTTCACATCGTCGTACAGACCTATCCAGGCTAACTGGAAACAATAATCTTTCTTCAGGTTCAAATGTGATGTAAAATATTTGATCTTTGCTAAAATTTTAAAGCTGCTCAAGGCAATTTGTTTTTCTTCACTAAATAATTTCTTGTTACACTCTTGATCCTGCCTATTACTCCGATTACACCTGTTATTAAAATGTGATCTGTATCCAGACAATCAACGCTGTGATGTTGCCTTTACGTCTACACCTGATGATTTTAATGCGTTCTCGTTATCCTCATTGAGATCAGGTCTCTGTCCTCCAGAGAAAAATCTACATGTGAGTAATTTAAAGGTAGTGGCAAATCAGCTGTAGGTGGGAAAAAAAATCTTTGTAAACTGAGCTGTTTCTGTAGGAACTGTCCAGTTTATCTTCAACAGTTCTGTTGCCTCAAAACACCAATAAACATCTGGGTTTCTGAGGCTCCAGGGACGTGAATCTTCATATTCTACCAGTCACTGTAACTGTTAGAACCTTCGTTATTTATGTTTTCATCAGTTTAATGAACTTCTGATATGAAGTGCTCAGGGGTCAGAGGTCAGAGCAGGAATTATGATGTCACGTACGTACAGATTACAGTCTGATCCCAACACATTTACAACGTGTGTTTCCTGATCTGGATAAGGTGTCTGGATACAGACACATTTTAGTCCCAGGTGTAAACAGGGGCTCTGATCCTCCATAATTGCTTTGGTTCAATTTTCAACAGAGTTTCAGGTTTGACCTCAAGGTTTTTGATACGTACTGTGTGATGAACATGTGTTACCTGATTTGATCAACATGTTTATTATTGTGTTCATTATGTGTGATTTGTCAAATTCGTGTTCATCATTGTAACATCAACTTGTCATGCTGACGCAGATAGTGAAGTCTAGACACAGTCATTTACATACTGGATGAAATGAACATTTAAATATTCAAATCATTTGTTTGTCACACACATGGTTAACATCCTTTGATAAATTGGTTTGTGTGGCGACCAACAGTTTATAAAGCAGCTAAATGTTTCCTTGCCTTTACCAGACAGAATATTTAGCTCCTTACATGTTAATGCACCAACAATAATAATCAGATATTTAATAATCAAACACCATTTTGTGTTCAGAGTAGTTTTTACCTTTGATACTGAACTACATTTGAATGCAGGACTTTTACTTGTAACAGAGTATTTCTACACTGTGGTCTTACTACTCTTCCATTAGTAAAGGATTGTAGTACTTCTACTTTACTTTCTGCTGTTGTCCCATCATAAAAACAACCCAGTGGTTATATTCACTAAGAAAGTGGAACATTTGCACCATATTGTTTATTCGAGCCTGATGACAATGACCTGATACAGTCAGTGTGAGGGACTGAACCTTGAGTGAAACCATCTGAGAACAAAGATATTTGAAATGTGACAGAGCCTGAACCATACTCTGTTTTTTGTGGAAGTCACAAACTAATAACAGCTGGGAACCACTGGTTGTTTAACCTGAAATAATGTATAATTTGGTTGTTGGTTGCCAAGTTTTTGTAAAATCTAAGATATATATTTATATAATATTATATAGTAAATTCAGTAACTATATCTGTCGATAAATGTAGTCCAGTAAAAGTACACTATTTGACTTGAATATGAGTACAAGTACAAATTATGTACATGTACTCTAATTGTCAAAGATGACTTTGAAATGAAAGATAAAAGTGAACTCACATAGCTGTACTCTGTGTAGATCATTTTGCTTAAATCCACCATGGAGTTCAAGAGGTTCACGTCCTCCATGTTGTCTATAGTAATAGGTCTGTATTTTTCTGCAGTAGTTTGAGCTTCAGCCGCGTTCTTTAGTTCATACAACATGGTACTGACGAGCAGTGAGTGATGAGACAGCACACAGCCCTGTAGTCACGCACATGGATATTGATCAGATTTGAGATAAAATTCCTTCTATAAAATAGTTTGACTTTGTAAAATGACATTTCAGTGTATTCAGCTCTGTCATTGTTTTGGTGGTTAAAGCTCTTCCAATATGGACGTCATAAACATAAAATAACTTTACTAATACAAATTATCACCTTGTGTTACATTTCACATCAATTAAAAGATAATGTATAGAAAATTATAGAAAATATAAAAACACTTGCCTGCGGCAGCTGTGATGATCAGAAGAACCTTTTCCATGGTTGTATGTTCAACCTTTGTCTCCTTTACTCTGTGACTGTAGAGCTGTTGAAATGTCTTATTAGGTTGTCTACACTTTAATCAGCTTCATGCAAAGTTGTTTTGTAGGTATTTGCATATCTGGCTTTTCAGTGTCATACTGACTGATTTTCATGATGGTTATACATAAAGGCTATGAAATAATAATAAATAAAGTTTATATAAAAACAAATCAGAACAAAATCTCTGCTGCTATCCTGCACGAAACAGAGAGCAGATTAAATTAGACAGGTAAAAGAAACAGATAAAGGCAGTTCAGTCGATACAGAACTGTGTAGGTGTGACAGCCTCATTTACATTTAGAGATCACTGCATGGACTAAATGAGAGTTTGCGCTACATGCAGACTTCTGAACCACCTATTAGTGCCACATGAACAGCACCCCAGTATCATTTGACCTCATGCAAATTGTTCACAGGCAAAACAATTTGCCTGTCAAACATTTTCAACAAATACAGACCACAATCAGTAGGAACTTCAGGCAGTGATATATCCATTACATTAATAAAGCTTCATTCTACAGTGATTGTTCTTTCACATACTTGAAAAAGAGTTTAGCAGTTTTAGAAGAGCACAGCCCAGTGTTTCAAACATTCAACGAACACACACTGATATTGTTCAGGTACAAATACTGTGGCACTGTGATTGATAACAAGCTTTGTTTCCAGTCAGATACTGAAGCCGACTGTAAAAAGGTCCAGCAGAGTTTGTTCTTTGTAAGGAAGATGAAGTCTTTTGTGTAATTTCTTTTATGAGTTCACTGTCACTTTGGGGTGTAGGGTATGTGTGTGGTGTGTAACAGTTACTGGCAACTGCAAGACCATTTTTTAGCAAATACTCAAACTCTTTTTTCATCAGTTCACGCTTGATAGGGTTCACACAATAAGGATACTGTTTAATGGGAGCACAATCACCTACATCAATGTCATGATGCAGTACATTTGTACAAGTGGGTACATCTGAAAAAAAAAAAAAAAAAATCAAGGTGACCACATATCAACCTAAGAATCTCTTCCTTTGAGAGTCAGGAAGATAGATATTTGAGCCTCAAGATTTGCCACTTATGAGTTCTGGGATGCCACCATAGTGCTTTGGTCCTTAACCATTATCAGCAGGACAATAGAAACAATGGCAACAACACCACTCTCACTTCATTTGAAGGATATTCTCTGATGGCCAGGCTGTATAAGTCTTCAGCATGTTTGTTCTTTGTAAGGAAGATGAAGACTTTTCCATTGCAAGCATGTTAGCATGTTGATGAACATTTGATTAACATTTAGTTCAAAGTACTGCTCACCTATGCAATCACAACAACATGATGATTCTTACAATGTATGTTACTAATAAGGTGATGTCATAGAAATAGGACATATGATAATTATCCGTCAAGACAATCATGCAAATTCCCAAAAGTCTCCTTTTCCTTGTGGAAGACCTTTCCATCCGACTGCTTCTTCCAGCTCAGTTTGACGTCTCTGTTCACTCCCTCGTCCTTCAGCTTCTGTTTGAGCTGAGACACAAAAACATTTACTTTGTTGAATATCACTCAGAAAATTCTTCACCAAACACTTTTGTTCAGTTATAGTTTAAGTGTAACTGCCTCACACTGATCGGCCTCAACATTAAAACCACCAACAGCTTGTTACAATACAGTGTTGTGTTGGGAAAACTTTGGTCCTGACATTCATCTGGATCTTACTTGACATGAACCATCCAGACCACAACAACAACAGATCTCAGGTCACGCTGGCCTCTGCAGAAAGCAGCTCAGTTCTATACATAAACTAGAAGCACTGCCTTATGGTTGTATACCTCCACCAACCAGTCCAACTGTAGTTATTTCTTGAGTTTTGGCCAAAAATGTGTTTAGTGCAGTCACAGTGACCTTGACCTTTGACCATCAAATTATAACCACTTCATCTTCAAGTAATTTACAGACATTCACTCACAAGGAGTTACTGAGATAACATCTTCACAAGAATGGGACGGACGGACGTACAACCTGAAAACATAAAACCTCTGAGACTGTTTGGGAAATGTATTCAATGGAAACAACAATGACCTAGCTGCTGGGAGTTAGAGGAAATATTTTTGATATGCATGTTTTTTGCATGAAGTCAAATGACACTGAGGTAATGTACTATGCTGATACAAACTATTTGTTTTACTAAAACCACAGCCCAAATAAGGAAAACACAGAGACAAAGAGAAGCAGAAAGTGAGAGATGAAGAAACTAAACTGCTGTGTTGTATGGTGTCATTTCACCAGTTAAAACTCACCTGACATCCCCATGCAGACTGCCGCATGAGGACATCACAAGGAACATCGCCCAGTGTAGGATCGCGGATCTGCCCGCAGTGTTGTTCACTGTTGTGATTGTCTGGTTCTCCAGAGGCTCAGTTTCTGAAACTCAGTCTCCTCCTGTGTGTAGAAACTTCTGTCTGACAGTGACCACTCTGTCATTATACAGACCTATCCAGACTCCCTGGAAACAATCATCTTTCTTCAGGTTCAAATGTGATATAAAGTATTTGACCTCTGTAAAGTTGCTCAAGGCAAAAATTTTCACTAAATAATTTCTATTTACATTCTTGATGATGCTCAGTCTCACTCCATTTACACCTGTTATTAAAATGTGACAATAAACGCTCTGATTTTGCCTTTATGTTTACACCTGATGATTTTAATGCGTTCTCATTATCCATTGAAATCACATGATTACATTTTCATCAGTTTAGGAAGCTTCTGATGTGAGGAGTGCTGGGAGGTCAGAGGTCAGAGCGGGAACAGGAAGATATTGTGTACATAAAGCACATTACATTTGTACAGTTTACCTTTACACTGACATAAGATCCTAACACACTGTGAGCCAGACTTCCTCCAGTAGTGGTCAGACAGATCTGATCCCAACACATTTACAACTTGTGTTATCATGTGTCCTGATCTGGATAAGGTGTCTGGATACAGATCACATTTTAGTCCCAGGTGTAAACAGGGGCTCTGATCCTCCATAATTGCTTTGGTTCAATTTTCAACAGAGTTTCAGGTTTGACCTCAAGGTTTTTGATGCTCTGATCAACGTACTGTGTGATGAACATGTGTTACCTGATTTGATCAACATTTTCATTTTGTGATTTGTCACTTGTGTTCATCACTGAATTTATTCTAATTGTAATTTTAAAATCAACGTGTTATTGTCATGTCCTCATTTTATTTATTGTGTGCTGTGTTATTTTAAACACAGTGAAGTCTAGACTCTGACTTTACACTGCAGTCATTTACATACTGGATGAAATGAACATTTGAATATTCAAATCATTTGTTTGTCATGCACATACTCCAACTAATGGATAACATCATTTGATGAATTGGTTTGTGTAGCGGTCATGTCTACAATTGTAATTCTACCAGTAACTAAACTATAACTAAGAACATTTAGTCAAGTACAGTACAGTTATGAGGTACTGTACATTTTATTCTGTTGTGTTTAACTGCATTTCAGAAAAATATTGTATTTACTCTGCTGCGTTTATCTGACAGCTGTAGTTGATAGTTACTTTGCAGGTTCAGATTTTAGAGACAGTAGAAATTATTAACAAATAAAATATGTTTTTTCAAAAGATTAAATTACCCAACAGTTTATAAAGTAGTTAAACGTGTCTCCATCTTTACCAGACGTAATAATTTGATTCAGATATTTAATAATCTAACACCATCTTGTGTTACTTTTGATACTGAAGTACATGTGAATGCAGGACTTTTACTTGTAACAGAGTATTTCTACACTGTGACACTGTGTCTTACTACTCTTCCATTCTACCACCTACTCCTGTTATCCAGTATAATAATATGTACACTACAACTCACACATGTTTTACTTTCTGCTGTTGTCCCATAAAACAAACTCCAGTGGTTATATTCACTAAGAAAGTGGAACATTTGCACCATATTGTTTATTCGGGCCTGATGACAATGACCTGATACAGTCAGTGTGAGGGACTGAACCTTGAGTGAAACCATCTGAGAACAAAGATATTTGAAATGTGACAGGAGCCTGAACCATACCTGTTTTGTGGAAGTCGTCACAAACTAATAACAGCTGGGAACCACTGGTTTAACCTGAACAATACTGTATAATTTTGGTTGTTGGTTGTTGTAAGTTTTTTGTGTAAAATCTTAAGATATATATTTATATAATATATAGTAACTAGTAACTACATCTGTCAGATAAATGTAGTCCAGTAAAAAGTACACTATTTGACTCTGAAATGTCATGGAGTACAAGTACAAATTATGTACATGTACCTCTCTAATTGTCAAAGATGACTTTGAAATGAAAGAGATAAAAGTGAACTCACATAGCTGTACTCTGTGTAGATCATTTTGCTTAAATCCACCATGGAGTTCAAGAGGTTCACGTCCTCCATGTTGTCTATAGTGGCCAGGTCTGTGTATTTTTCTCTGCAGTAGCTCTGAGCTTCAGTCATGTTCTTTAGTTCATAAACAACATGGTACTGACGAGCAGTGAGTGATGAGACAGCACACAGCCCTGTAGTGACACACATGGATATTGATCAGATTTGAGATAAAATTCCTTCTATAAAATAGTTTGACTTTGTAAAATGACATTTCAGTGTATTCAGCTGTGTCATTGTTTTGGTGGTTAAAGCTCTTCCAATATGGACGTCATAAACATAAAATAACTTTACTAATACAAATAATCACCTTGTGTTACATTTCACATCAATTAAAAGATAATGTATAGAAAATTATAGAAAATATAAAAACACTTGCCTGCTGCAGCTGTGATGATCAGAAGAACCTTTTCCATTGTTTTATGTTCAACCTTTGTCTCCTTTACTCTGTGACTGTAGAGCTGTTGAAATCATGTACCAAGTTGTCTTCATGCAAAGTTGTTTTGTAGGTATTTGCATATCTCACTTTTCAGTGTCATACTGATTGATTTTCATGATGGTTATACATAAAGGCTATGAAATAATAATAAATAAAGTTTATATAAAAACAAATAAGAACAAAATCTCTGCTGCCATCCTGCACGTAAAACAGAGACAGATTAAATTAGGACAGTGAAAAAGAAACAGAGATAAATAAAGTGCAGTTCCTGGTCAGATACAGGAACTGTGTAGGTGTGACAGCCTCATTTACATTTAGAGATTCAGTCTTTCAGTGGTTTTTGGACTAAATGAGAGTTTGCGCTGCCATGCAGACTTCCCCTGAACCACTCATTAGTGCCACACATGAACAGCACCCCAGTATCATTTGACCTCATGCTAATTGTTCACAGGCAAAAACAATTTGCCTGTCAAACATTTTCAACAAATACTGACCACAATCAGTAGGAACTTCAGGCAGTGATATATCCATTACATTAATAAAGCTTCATTCTACAGTGATTGTTCTTTCACATACTTGAAAAAGTGTTTAGAAGTTTTAGAAGAGCACAGCCCAGTGTTTCAAACATTCAACGAACACATACTGATATTGTTCAGGTACAAATACTGTGGCACTGTGATTGATAACAAGCTTTGTTTCCAGTCAGATACTGAAGCCGACTGTCAAAAGGTCCAGCAGAGTTTGTTCTTTGTAAGGAAGATGAAGACTTTAAGGTGTGTAATTTCTTTTTTGACTTTTATCTGGGTTTTTTTGAATCTGTTCTTACTTGACTTTATTGTGGTTTGGTTTGGTTTTGCTTCAGGCTGAACTTTATGTAGCTCTGTTTTCTTTGCATTGGCCCAATTTAACTGGATGGTAGCAGAGGTTCTCTTGTTGGCTTGATCTGTTGCTGTTTTTATTTCTTATAGTACGAATTAATAATTTTAATTCATGTGAAGGAGAACTAGGCAAAAGGCAACGTTAGCGTTACATGCACTGTGTGTAGTATCACCTATAACAATTAACAGCTTTAGCACCTGCTATCCCTGACAATGTCTTGTATGTTATTTCATAAATATATTGACATGTTGGAATAAACCAAACCAAAAACCAATGTCAAATACTCATGGGGTCTCTGTAGTTGTTCATTGCTGTCACTGAGGCATCATAACTCACCACTTAAAGCAACAATATGTAACTACTGGAACACACAAAATAACAGCCTCAGAATCATTATGATGGTTCACTGATTTGGAATAGAGAGATTGATAGTCTTTGTTTTCTCAACATTAAAACCACTTGATCATTCAGACTTGAGCCCAAATAGAATGAATTAACACTGTGACTGCAGAGAGGGTACTGCTGTTCAGCACAGTTACACTGCTGTGCATTAATCACAAACACAAAGTCTCTAAATTTACAGGAAAAAAGTTGAATATTCTCTGGACTATATAGCTTCACAAATTTGCAAGACAAAAGCTTGAATTATATTCTGAGATTAAAGTCATTTAATTATTGTACATTTAAGAGACAAAACTCAAACTCAAATAGTCTCTACGTATTAAAAAATTTGACAGTCACAAATTGAGAAAAAAGAAAAGTTTTTTTGAATATTCTGACATTATTAAGTTGCAACTTTGCTCAGAAATATTCTCTTAGATCACAGTCACTGGGATCTACAAGAAAAGTAAAATGAAATCATAAAGTCAAACTGCTTAGAATAACATTTTTCAAATTTACGGGTCATAAATTTTCAGTGAAAATAAAACTGAACATTCTCTAAGATTGTTGTCGTAACTTTATGAGAAAGAACTCAAACATTTTGAGATTATAGTCACAGTTTTATGACAAAAAAGAATATTTTTTTAAGATTGTGCTACAGATACACAAGCAAAAAGTCAAATATTGTCTGAAATTCATAAAGTCACATATTTGTGAGCTAAAAACTGAATATCATCTAAATTGTAAGTCACAAATTTTACAAGAAAAACTTGAATATTCGTTGGCCAATAGTCACAAATTTGCAGGAAAAAGCTCACCATTCTGAAATAAAGTCAGACATAAACAAGAAGTTGTCAGCTGAATTCGGATTTACAGAGTCGAGTGAGTTTATTGTTTTGTTTGGCCCTCCAAAGAGTCACCAGATTAATCTGTTAGCTGGCGAGATAATTAATGAGAGGAAAGAGGATCATGCTGTGACACAAATCTGTTTTCTGGTTTTGGACTTTTCTAACCTGGATTTTTTTGTTCATATTGATAATTTGAGCAGATGGATATGAACCCTCCTGAGCAGTTCAGGGCCTGAGATCCTCTGGGCTTCCAACAACACCCCAGTGCTGTAGACACTGGTTCAACTGCAACTGGAGTTTGTCTCTTTGTTACATGTGCACAAACTTAAATTTGCACATGTAATTTTATACACACATTATACACAGTATTTTGAGATTGTTTACGTGTCTTTTTGTTGTTGTTCTGTATTTTTGAACTTATTTTGTATACTTGCAATTAAAAGTTGTTGTCTTTCCATCTTCATCTGATTGCAAGCCTAGTGTCCAATCAGGGATAAAGAAATTGACTGACTGGCCTAAATCATTCAGGCGAATTTGGTATGATTATAAATAGTTTGACATATAATTTGGTAGATACATATTGAAATAAATGAACTGTTTGTTTATATGGAAGTTACCAAACTGCAGATATTCTGATTATCAGGTCTGGCCTGATATAACACTGCCTTGAAATTCCTACTGATTATTCCCTACTGACTGTGGTCAGTATTTGTTGTCAAATAAGATGACATCAAATATGTTTTCACAGGCACATCATTTTTTGCCTTGACCAATTTGAATGAAGTCAAATGATTATATTGTTCACTGTTCATGAGGGCACTGTGAATACTCTTGTTTTCCAAAGTAATTGAAATACCAAAACCTCTAGGCTGTCATATTATTCCACAGCCCTGCATCTGACCAGGAACTGCACTTTATTTAGCCCTTGCTCTCGTTACTGACAGTACATTGCAGCACATTGTCAACCCATTCTCACAACAGTTTAAGGAACAGTCACAAAATGTAATCTACTGTAATCTTTTTGATTTCATGCATTATTGACAGCACGATGGCCGCAAGCACAGAAACATACTTCAGTATCAAAGGACTCATTCTGCAGAATGGTATATTATTGATTATTACTGATTATCTAAAATAGAAGCACAATAGAAGAATAGTTGTGTTTTAGCATTCCATTGCAAGCATGTTAGCATGATAATATTAGCATTTAGCTCAAAGCACTGCTCACTTATCCAATCACAACATCATGATTCAGTTCACATTCCTAATAAGGTGATGTCATAGAAATAGACACATGATAATTATCTGTATAATTAAGATAATCACACAGATTATAGAAAGATAACAGCAAAAATATGTTTTGACAAAACATTATTCTTTTACAGGATGAAGAGAAAGAAAATATTTGATGGAAACTGACAATAAACTTCAAAGCTCATCTTTTTCTTAGTGGTTTTCTTCTCTGTCTCCTTTTCCTTGTGGAAGACCTTTCCATCCGACTGCTTCTTCCAGCTCAGTTGGACGTCTCCGTCCACTCCCTCGTCCTTCAGCTTCTGTTTGAGCTGAGACATGAAAACATTTACTTTGTTGAATATCACTCAGAAAATTCTTCACCAAACACTTTTGTTCAGTTACAGTTTAACTGCCTTACACCAATCAGCCACAAAAACCTTGGGTCCTGACATTCATCTGGATGTTACCTGACTGTTATCAGACTGAGAATCATTTTTAATGACCACATGACTGAGGTCTGTGGAATTGGCTTTCAGTACAGTAGTCAACAGTGTCAGATCGCAGTGATGTCGCCTTTTGACATTTCACCATCAAAATCTAATCAATTCATCTTTGAGACAAAATGAATGTCCCTCAAGGTGTTACTGAGATATCGTGTTCGTATTTATCTACTCATGTTGTTTCCAAAATTGAAAACCCATCAAGAGAATATAGTATATACACAAATAATACAAAGGTCAAACATTATTTACCTGCCTCAAGATGTCTTCCATCACAGCAGGGTGATTCAGATCCAGAGAGGAGCTTTTCTTCATGAGCCTCATTCTCACCACTTTCTTTGAGACAGGTGCTGAAAAATAAACAGACTTCGTCAGTTACATTTACTAGTTGGATAATAATGATGTTCTTACAGATATTACATTATAAATAATTAATGGAAACCTACAATCTACATTTAAAGACTGAGACATGACTTACGACTGTAGCAGATAAATCCTGTCCTCTGATCACAGTTCCAGTCCTCCCATTTGCCAGAGTTGTTGAAGTCTGCTGCCACACAGTTCTCTGTGCCCCCATTAGGATCACCTGTGTTCCAGTACCTAAATGAGGAGTTACTTCCATCCGACGTCACTTCCAGGAGTCTCTGAAAAGGCCGATCCAGACATCTTGTCCTGAAGGTAGCAGCTCTGTTACCTTCTGGTTTTCCTCCATGTTTCTCACACTGGCCAGGTCTGTGTGGTTTGCTCTGCAGTAGCTCTGAGCTTCAGTCCATGTCATGAGATTGTTGATGAAGACAAATGTGACATTTGACCCTGAAAACAGATCATAGTGAAGAGCTGAGCAGCAGTAACATAACCATAAGCATTAGTAGTGTGTAGTATAGTGTCAGTGTTTCCATCTGCACTGTCAGCTTGTTGCTCATCTGTAAAGTTCTTTGAATTGGACCAACCTAGAAAAAGGTGCTGTACAAATAAAGTCTGATTGATTGATTGAACTGTGAGCCCAAATAAGGAAAACACAGAGACAAAGAGAAGCTGAA
This sequence comes from Lates japonicus, assembly GCA_033238685.1. Taxonomy (NCBI): domain Eukaryota; kingdom Metazoa; phylum Chordata; class Actinopteri; family Centropomidae; genus Lates; species Lates japonicus. Next base: position 7,942,134 of record BRZM01000009.1, read on the forward strand.
AGTGGGATATGAAGAAACTAAACTGCTGTGTTGTATGGTGTCATTTCACCAGTTAAAATCCTCACCTCTGACATCCATGCAGACTGCTGTACGGAGGCTCTCACAACCTGTACCGGTCCACTCTCCATCATCTTTCATCTGTCCGCAGTGTTCTCTGCCTCTAACGTCTGGTTTTCCAGAGGCCCAGTTTCTGAACTCAGTCTCCTCCTGTGTGTAGAAACTTCTGTCTCACAGTGACCACCTCCAGCTGTTCACATCGTCGTACAGACCTATCCAGACTCCCTGGAAACAATCATCTTTCTTCAGGTTCAAATATGATATAAAGTATTTGACAAAAATTTTCACTAAATAATTTCTATTTACATTCTTGATGATGCTCAGTCTCACTCCATTTACACCTGTTATTAAAATGTGACAATAAACGCTGTGATTTTGCCTTTATGTTTACACCTGATGATTTTAATGCGTTCTCATTATCCATTGAAATCACATGATTACATTTTTCAGGAAGCCGATGAGGAGGCTCAGAGGTCAGAGGTCAGAGGTCAGAGTGAACAGGAAGATATTGTGTACATAAAGTTACACATTTGTACAGTCGACTCAGACTGGACATAAGATCCCACACTGTGAGCCAGATTTCCGTTAGTGGTCAGACAGACGATCCCCAAACACATTTACAACTTCAGTTATCATGTTTCTGATCTGGATATGTGTCTGGGACAGATCACATTTTAGTCCCAGGTAAACAGGGCTCTGATCTCATAATTGCTTTGGTCTAATTTTCAACAGAGTTTCAGGTTTGACCTCAAGGTTTTTGATGCTCTGATCAACGTACTGTGTGATGAACATGTGTTACCTGATTTGATCAACATGTTTTCATTTTGTGTGATTTGTCAAATTTGTGTTCATCACTGAATTTATTCTAATTGTAATTTTAAAATCAACGTGTTATTGTCATGTCCTCATTTTATTTATTGTGTGCTGTGTTATTTTAAACACAGTGAAGTCTAGACTCTGACTTTACACTGCAGTCATTTACATACTGGATGAAATGAACATTTGAATATTCAAATCATTTGTTTGTCATGCACATACTCCAACTAATGGATAACATCATTTGATGAATTGGTTTGTGTAGCGGTCATGTCTACAATTGTAATTCTACCAGTAACTAAACTATAACTAAGAACATTTAGTCAAGTACAGTACAGTTATGAGGTACTGTACATTTTATTCTGTTGTGTTTAACTGCATTTCAGAAAAATATTGTATTTACTCTGCTGCGTTTATCTGACAGCTGTAGTTGATAGTTACTTTGCAGGTTCAGATTTTAGAGACAGTAGAAATTATTAACAAATAAAATATGTTTTTTCAAAAGATTAAATTACCCAACAGTTTATAAAGTAGTTAAACGTGTTCCATCTTTTTACCAGATTTATTACCTGATTCAGATATTTAATAATCTAACACCATCTTGTGTTACTTTTGATACTGAAGTACATGTGAATGCAGGACTTTTACTTGTAACAGAGTATTTCTACACTGTGACACTGTGTCTTACTACTCTTCCATTCTACCAATTCCATTCTGTTATCCAGTATAATAATATGTACACTCATGTCTCACATGTTTTACTTTCTGCTGTTGTCCCACATAAAAACAACCCAGTGGTTATATTCACTAAGAAAGTGGAACATTTGCACCATATTGTTTATTCGAGCCTGATGACAATGACCTGATACAGTCAGTGTGAGGGACTGAACCTTCAGTCACACTGTGTGAGTGCAGGACAGTTCACATAATGTGAGTACAGTGATGGAAGAAGTACTCAGATCCTTTCCTGAAGTAACAGTACCAACACAACAATGGAGAAATACTCTATAAAATCCTACTTCAGTAAAAGTAACTAGTAACTAAATCTCTCAGATAAATGTAGTGTATTATAATAATACACTACATTATAATTAATAATATATAATATTTCCCTCTGAAAGTAGCATAAAATGGAACAAATCAAGTAAAGTACAAGTACCTCAAAGTTTTACTGTCACCTGTCAGTTGCATTATTATCAAAGATGGTTTTGAAATGAAAGAGACAAAAGTGAACTCACATAGTAGATCATTTTGCTTAAATCCACCATGGAGTTCAAGAGGTTCACGTCCTCCATGTTGTCTATAGTGGCCAGGTCTGTGTATTTTTCTCTGCAGTAGCTCTGAGCTTCAGTCATGTTCTTTAGTTCATAAACAACATGGTACTGACGAGCAGGGAGTGATGAGACAGCACACAGCCCTGTAGTGACACACATGGATATTGATCAGATTTGGGATAAAAATTCCTTCTATAAAATAGTTTGACTTTGTAAAATGACATTTCAGTGTATTCAGCTGTGTCATTGTTTTGGTGGTTAAAACTATTCCAATATGGACCTCATAAACATAAAATAACTTAGTAATGCACATTATTATTATTATATTATGTGGCATTTTACATCAATTACAGAAAAATGTATAGGAAATTATAGAAAATATAAAAACACTTGCCTGCTGCAGCTGTGATGATCAGAAGAACCTTTTCCATTGTTTTATGTTCAACCTTTGTCTCCTTTACTCTGTGACTGTGGAGCTGTTGAAATGACTGTTATCAACACTTTCATCAGCTTCATGCAAAGTTGTTTATGGAAACACTTATTTGCATATCTGGCTGTTAAGTTTCATACTGACTGATCTGTATGATAGCTGATACTGTACTGACCTGTCAGGTCATGAATAAAACCATTAAAACCACTGTATTTTTAGGTCAAAACCTTGTTAAATGTGTGTTCAAAGTTTTACACTCTACCAACTATAAATTCATAATGACTGATTAAACCTGCAACAGCGTTGATCAGCAACTGTCACCCATCAGGTTGCTGGCGGGACACCGGACGACGCAACCATCAGACACTGCATTTACATCTAAATATCTAATGTCCCTGTGTCTACCTTCTTCACAGAGAAAACTGGAAAGATCACTCAGCTTTGATTGATGCAGTCTCGTTAAACTAATAAATGGAGACATCAGTGAAACCACACACACAGGCCACTTGAGTGAAATGAGAAACTTCGCTTTGGGCACCAGGGAGGCTGGTCTGTAAAGGCACCTAACCTGCTGTAATCCCATATATCTTTAATGCACAACAAAGATTCTGTCAAACACCATGTTTCATTGCTGTGAATTGCACACCTCAGTCATCGCTTAATGCCACTGACAGAGCTCCAAAACAAATGTACTGATGTGCAGTGGTGTATAGGTTTAGACTTAGAGAGACTTGGACTTAGACTAGACTTTATTGATCCCTTGGGATGACTCCCTCAGGGAAATTAAGTTTCCAGCAGCTTATACAGACAGAAGCAGCACACAGGACAGTTTGCAAACAACAACAGCAACTGCTTGCAAACAGGTATAGAGAATAGAATAAAAAAATAAACAATAAACAGTAAACTCTTAATAGGATAAAAAAAAATACACCGTAAACTCTTAACTAAATATACAAACTATAAATAGAATAAAATAAGAATGAGATAGGATAAATAAATATGGAGAACTGTATATGGCCTGTGGTTAAATTAAATTATTGCACTGTGGCGGAGGATGAGGTTATTGAGTGTCCGGGTGGGTTATTGCACATTAAGTGGCTACCACTCCTTCCCTTCTGTCCTCTGTACTTTAGCTACCATACCTCCTGTTACAACCTGTCTCAAGGTTGGACAAAGAGCAAGGACAGCCCTCAGCTGCTGTTACTAAATAGTTTTATTATTATGGGTCATTCTATGTCAAATCGGATCATGTTGTTGCAGCACCGTCTCAGATTTTGTTCAAACCTGGTCTTTCTCATGAATGCATCCCCAAACCAAGGCCTGTAAAATATTCCTGTTCAAATCCTAAAATGTAATTTCAGGTCAACCTGATGAGAAATGGGGTACAGTACCAAGGAGAAAACAGGGAACTGTTGGAGTGCTTCTTTAAAGTGAGAGGGGCTATACACTAAGGTTATGGGATATATGGATGTTTCAAAACCCAACATCTACACTGATAAAGCAACAACTTCTAGCTCAGGGTTCCAGTATCCACAAACAGCGACCGCTATCACAACTAGAGATCGACGAGATACAACAAACATGCTACAGCAGGGGGGAACCAAGACCACAGGTTGGGGGGAGATACCATCATCATCCCCACGCTCCAAGATTGGGTACCATTGGTTGACCAGTTACCAAGGCTAAATGTCAGAGTACCTTCTGAAAGTCTGCTCAGAGATGTGATTGTGCACTACATACTATCCCTAGGCTCTATAGGACACTATAAACCACAAAGAGCTGCTTGATGAATATATGCCACGAAGGAATAAAGCAGTGCTGAAGGGAGCAGTATGTGTATACTGTATATCTGTATAGTTTGTCAACAGTATGTGGCTTTGTTCCTTTCGTCCATTATCAATAAAGCTCAAGAAAAAAAAAGTCGTCAGCGCTCCGAGTGACGCATGCGCCCATCGTTCACTTCCCGTTTCCTGACAGCTGCACAACAACGTCAGGAACTCATCCGAGCTCCTGTATTTCACTCATTCATCGGAGCTTTATCATTCTTTTCTGTCTCTCTCTCCGGGGTCTCTCCATGCGCGCTCCCGGGTGTGTGGCGCTGTTGGTTTGGCTGCTGAACGATGCGGCGGCTCGTCAGTTCACGGAGGAGGAGATGTCTGGGATCAGGTACAGACACACACAAACACCCGGGCTGTTTCTGAACCAGCACACTTTCATTAACGAGCTCTCTTTTAGTGGCGGAAGACCAGATATCTACAGGTATAACACTGAATTCAGGCTCTTAGCTGGTTTTGAAAGTTTTAAATTTCATCTACAAAAGCAGGCAGTGAAGTCACGAGTGGAGATGTTTAACAACAAGTGAAATAAATGCATCAATATGTTCGGCGGGGAAATATTTGAACATAAATATCAGTAAGTTCATGTATTTAATAAATACTTCAGACTGGTTTCCTGTTGCTCTTTGGCCAGTTTGACAGTACACAGGTTTTAAATGTAGTTTGATGAACGCTGCAGAAATAATTTCCAAGTGATCTGGAGATGACACTTTCTCTGACATTCATTACAACAACTGACAGATTCAACCACAATGAAAAGAATCATTTCTTACAGCCCTTGTAAAAAAAGGTATTAAAGGTTCTGAGTAAAAGTTCAGATGATTAATTGATGAATTGGTATTTTTTCTGATTTTGTCAACAATGCATTGCCTTCAAGCTCAAACAAGGCTGTTTTCAGCAGGTAACACATTAGATCCAACACTGGAAACTGTGGTCATTTACAGGAAACACGTGAGAGTTGGCCCTGACAATGGGACAGCACTTTGACAGTAAGACCTCATGGACTCAGAGAGTTTGGACATTATCTGTTGCCATGAGCTCATCTCTCATTAGGAACCATGTTAAAGGAACTGATGACTGTGTTCACTCTGTGACCTGCTTCATGTTTCAGACAGCGCATCAAGTCCATGTTCTACCACGCCTACAACAGTTACCTCGACAACGCCTTTCCCTACGACGAACTCCGCCCGCTCACCTGTGACGGACAAGACACCTGGGGGAGGTGAGGTGACATCCAAGAAGCAAAAGCACTACATTTCAATATAAAGTACTGTGTTATTCTTTTATTGTGCTTGCTAACTGTACTTTACGAATTTTCTGACACTTTTTCAGCATGTTGTTCCGTTTTTGTTTTGATGGTGAAATATTAAATGTAAATCTCTGCTCAGTTTGCTGCTTTATCACTCAGCAACCCAGTGTTTCTTGGGTTTATTGAGCCATATGAAAATTACCCACAATGCATGTGTGCAAACGCCTAAAAAAAATGCTGAGATGAAAGTAGATGAAGTCATCCAAGCTGAGGCAGTAACCTACTGCAGCCACAAGAGGGCAGTAAATTACAAGATGAATGCAAACCGACATCAGATCCTTTACATTTCAGAGCGCTTGTTTGTCCTGACGACTCAGCACTGTTATTTATCTTTTCATTACATCTTTTAAACATTATTTTCTCTTGACTTGTTTGACTGTACATTCTACTTAGTTTGGGCTAAATCCCAGTTTTTCTCCACAGTTTCTCGCTCACTCTGATTGATGCTCTCGACACTCTGCTGGTAAGATCAGAGAAAGATTTTTGAAAACATCTCAAAACATGAATAAAAATTTTGATTCCTGACTCATTTTACGGGCTCTTTAAAACACATCTGTGATCACACCTGGTTATTGGCAGAGGAACAGAGGTGGTGGTTGTAATAATATGAAATTAAAAGAGATGTGTCTCTGAAGGTTCTGGGAAACCGGACAGAGTTTGAGCGTGTGGCGTCACTGCTCCAAGACACTGTGGACTTCGACATCGACGTCAACGCGTCAGTGTTTGAAACCAACATCAGAGGTACAGAGGAGGGGGGGATTTTTGATTCTGACTGGAATTTGATATTTATGCTCAAACTGTGTAATTTTGTGTGTGTGTGTGTGTAGTGGTGGGTGGTCTGCTGTCGGCCCACCTGTTGGCAGGGAGAGCCGGGATGGAGCTGGAGCCCGGTTGGCCCTGTTCAGGACCGCTGCTGAGGATGGCCGAGGACGCCGCCAGGAAACTGCTACCTGGTATAAACACACACAGGCTGCAGTGTGTACACTAACAGTACATGTCCAGTTTTCATATGAAGAAGTTTGAAAAAACAACAAAGTAAATGCAATTTTTAATCAAATGTTAACTGCTGTCAAACAAGGTGCTGTAAATAGAGGTCTGTATATTCATGATATTCTCCTGGTTTGACACTGCAGCAGGAGAAACCACAGACAGCCAAGCCTGTATACTGCTATTTGAGAGTGTTAGGGATAGGTCATTGTGAATTCACTTTGGGTTGTGGATGTAAGAGTCACTTTGAGCTTTGGTAAATTCTGATGTGCTGTTTTTCACAATGTTCCAACATTTTAAAGTTTAAATGATTAATGGATTAATGAAGAGCACCAGCAGTAACTCACCTTCAGATCCTGCGATGTGCTCTGTAGTTGCCCAGATGTTGATGTGTATAAATGGTTCCAGCGTTTCAGACTCCCACCGGCATGCCGTACGGCACCGTGAACCTGCTGCACGGCGTCAGTCCCACTGAGACGCCCGTCACCTGCACCGCCGGCGTGGGAACCTTCATCTTGGAGTTTGCCACACTGAGTCGGCTGACTGGAGATGCAACGTTCGAGAACGTGGCCCGCCGAGCTCTGAGGGCCCTGTGGAAGACCAGATCTGACATTGGACTGGTATCTAACCCACCTGTCTGTCTGTCTGTCTTTAGTTCAGCAACCATGAAAATATCTTAAAATTTTCTACCTTTATCCCTGGTCTCCCACTCTACAACATCTAATCAACTCTTTTTCTCTCCTAAAACACATTACAGCTGCACCATCACATAAAAAACACCACTGTCAAGTTAGCTACATGCCAAATAAACAGAGAGAGTATCATAATGAATTTTTAAATACTTACATTTCCCAGTTCCCAGACAGTTGGTGTCGACCTCTCTTTTACAAAAGGTCTTGTTGCTGGTCCTGGTGCAGGTTTTTGCCGAAGTCGCCATCAGAAATAAACTTTATCCACCCAGCTCTTCTGTCCTCTGACGGTGGCAGCCAGCGTGGCGATGCATTTCTCGCGCCTAGCTCTTAGCTTTGACATAATGCTAGCAGGTGTTGCTCTTGCAAGGTAGTTCTCAAGCAGTGGGTCAAGATAATCAGATGGGGGGCGGTGGTATGATTCCTTTTAGTCTGCATTTATTGTATGATGTTTGATTTGTTGAATCCTGTGTTTTCTGACTGACAGTTTGTGGGTTGATAGACACTTTAGACACCCAGTCCTCTTTAAAAACATGCATACTTTGGTTGAGGGGACTGACGTTATTGTTGACGTTGACGTTACTGTTTAACATCATCTGATATGCAGAGTGATGAGGAGGAGATAAGATGATTTAAGATCTCCTCCTCAACACATTTTAGCTGCTGACCAGTGAAACAACACACAAACCTTCAGTGTCATGTATTGATCGTGTCAGAGCTCCACAGATCTCCAGGTCTTTACCCTCCTGACCTCTCACCTCATCTACAGTCATAATTATAGTTTTAGCTATTAGTTTTGTAAGCTGAGTTTAAAGAGGGAAGTAACTCATCAAAACACAGCAGAAAATCCATAGCTAACAAGAAATCTAAAACAGAACTGGTCTGTCCCTCACCTGTCTGTCTTTCTGTCCAGGTGGGGAACCACATTGACATCGTGTCCAAGAAGTGGGTGGCTCAGGACGCCGGCATCGGTGCAGGAGTCGACTCTTACTTTGAGTATCTGGTGAAAGGAGCCATCATGCTGCAGGACGAGGAGCTGCTCAACATGTTCCTGGGTAATGCTCGCAACATCCTCCTCCTCCCTCAGGGCACCGTCGAGCATGGCAGCCGCACCTACAATCAGGAACTGTGAAAATCGAAACTTATGTCAATGTGATGCCTTTTCCCAGAGTACGATCGAGCCATTCAGAACTACACTCGCTTTGACGACTGGTACCTGTGGGTGCACATGCATAAAGGAACCGTCTCCATGCCTGTTTTCCAGTCTCTGGAGGCCTTCTGGCCCGGCCTGCAGGTACATACACAGAACTGAATGTACAGTCTTTTCCTAACTTAAAAGATAGTTGTGGTATTTTTGAACCTGGGCCTTATTGGGAGTAAATGGTCAATAGAGACAGAAATCTGTAATCAGTGCAATATTGATCAAGTGTACAGTGTACAGCTGCTGAAACGTAATTCAATTGACAATTTTGATCAATCATGTGCTCCCAAAAAGCTGAAATAACACCCAGGTTAAAAAATATCGGTGTTATCCTGAGAAACATGCTGAGAAACATAAATACTCACAATCACTGAGGAACTGGATTCATAGTCTTAAGTACTGATGTCCTCTGTGTGTCAGTCTTTGTTGGGGAACCTGGACAGCGCCGTGAGAACCTTCCAGAACTACTATTCAGTATGGAGACAGTTTGGAGGTCTGCCTGAGTTTTACAGCATCCCCCAGGGTTACACTGTGGACAAGAGAGAGGGATACCCACTGAGACCAGGTCAGACCACAAACTGACCACCCAGCTCATTACATTTCTGAATAGTCTTTATTGAACGTACTGTAGCGTTGTGCTATCAGTCATAGAGTAACTACTGTATTTCCTCAAATAAGAAAATCTCAGTGGCAGAAGGCAACAGGCGTCAACTTAAATGCATTACATACGCTACTGCCATCTACTGACATTTGTATGTTACTACAAACTACACATGGCTGATAAATTAACACGCATTGACCCACGGTGACTGAAATGGAACAATAATACGTCAGAAGAGTAAACCAGAACAATAAAGTGTTGAAAGTCCCAGCTTTTAATTTGCTACTGGTTTTTATTTCAGGAAATGCAGTAGATTAGTTGACTTGTAAATGATGTGCTCATTAAATAATGTGTATCTATAAATATTAAGAAGTGATTATTATTTTTCACATGTGACTGATACATCTTTCATTAAAAACAACAACAACAACTAATGAACCAAACAATTTAACCAAAATCCTACTGGCTGATAAAAATCAATCATTCAAGAGGGGCAGTGTCAAATAAAATCATTTGAAGTTGTTTAAAGTTATTCAGCAAACAAGTAGAAAAAACTGGAGAGAATAGAGAGAGTATAAAATATGAAGTTAATTCTACAAGTAAAATAAGTGAAATAAATTTGTTTGGTTTGTAAATTCTTCAGCTTAGCAGAAATAACTTTTATTTTGAAAGTAAGGAATAGTTTGCCATGTGAATCATCTGTTCCAGAGTTGATAGAAAGCGCCATGTACCTGTTCAGGGCCACAGGTGACCACACCTACCTCCAGCTGGGCCTCGATGCTCTGGAGTCCATCGAGAGAATCGCCAAGACGCCCTGTGGATATGCCAGTGTAAGTCTGTCTGTCTGTCTGTCAGGAGGTGACAAAGCTCTGGTCTGCATTTTGTCTTATCAAACAGCTCGACTAATATTACATTTTTGAGTTGAACATTTTACTTATTTAAAGTATACCAGTATATCTGCAATAAGCTGCTGATTTATCAGCCTAGATAAGATTTTATCAGCATCATACACTCCTACTTGAGTTGCTGTTGGATGATGATTTATAAACTGCTGTAAACTTATTTCTTTTTTTCCTTTTTGTCCTGCTGTTATTTTTTTCCTATCAATAAAAACATAACATAGAAAAAATCTTAGAAGAAATACAGGAAACATTAGTGAAACTAATGACACCGACTCTTTGCTGCACTGAGGAGCTGGCACTCACTCGTTAGCCTCACATTGTGTGCTCATAGTAAAAATACACTTTTCCCATTAAAGAAGAACTCATATGTTTTTCATAACTCACCAAATGTCTTTGCATCAAAGTCTTTCGCTCCACGTTATTTTCAGATGATCCAAAATGTTCCACTGTGAACACGAGCACCTGCACAGTCCCAGGCTCCAGGTTCAGCCCCAGCAGCAGCAACACCTGTACCTGATAATAATTAGTCTTCTTGAGTTAGTTTCTTTATGTATGTCTCCCCCTAGTGTTTGGAGGTGTAGGTGCACACTGAGCTCCTTCATTAGACTCTGACTGTGATTAAATCAGACATGTCTCCTCCTGCAGGTTAAAGACCTGCGAGATCACCAGCTGGACAACAGGATGGAGTCCTTCTTCCTCGCTGAAACCATCAAGTACCTGTACCTGCTCTTTGACCCCACCCACTTCCTGCACGGCGGCGGGACAGAGGGAGATGGGTCTTGGGAGGAGGGTGGCGAGGGGGGGGGGGTGTGTTTTAGGCGCGGGGGGGTTCATCTTCAACACAGAGGCCCACCCTCTCGACCCGGCGGCGTTGTACTGCTGCAGCCGCCACACTCAGGACCGATGGGAGCTCCGAGACATCCTGCTCAGCCTGTCACAGCACGACCGCCAATCAAAACAGCCCGCCAAGGAGGCGGAAGGCCCTGCCCCTGGCCAATCAGAAAGCATCGCTCTGAAACCGGGCGAGAAGAAGACGCCCCCCCTGCTGTCCTGTCCCGTGCAGCCGTTCAGCGCTCGGCTCTCCATCCTGGGACAAGTCTTCAGCGATAACACCTGACAGCGTCCTGGTTAAATATCTTGATTCAGCCACTGATCTGAAACAGTTGATTTTTCAGCACTGGAGTTACGGCCGACACGTTTCCCGTCTCGCTGTTTTTCTTGTCACTTTATTTGCTGATGTGTGGAAAAACATTTTCACAGCACGTCAGTTTTCAGGGAACTCAGACCAACAGGCATATTTTATTGTCAGACACCAGGACATTTGGAAATCACAGCTGGAGGTTTAGGTTCATATTTCAAAACCTGTTTCCAACAATCATTCCTAAATAGACTGACCACCGTCTTTAGAGATGGTTATTTTCTGTGTTGTGATGAAGGCATTCAGGGCCAGTGAGCCAAGAACTCGACTCGAATGTTCTCTGCTGACTGTTGCTCTAATTTAAATTGAAGGTGAAATATATTTTTATTTATTAGAAAAGTTGTGGTGTTTTCATTTGTCATGTTCTTATTTGCTTAGTGTCAGTGTGTAACTGTTGTCTTCATAGTGAAGACTGGGGAAAAATGGCGACTGAAAATAAAAAGTGTTTTCAAATATTTCCTTTAAAGTTCTATCCTGATTGTATTTGGATTTTTTTTTCTGTGGAGCTGAAATCTTCATATGAACAAGGGGGGAAACATTTCTTTAAGAGATGGAGCAGTACTACGCTGGGAAGTGGTATTACAGTTTCCTCTGGAGGGTCTGCAAACAGGGAAGCTGAAATTTATCAATGAAGGTAAGAGCAGGAGCAAAGGAACCAAAGTCTAAAAAGCAGGGATTCTGATAGAAACTACAAAAGCACTGAAAGCTGCTAAGAATGTTGTGACTAGAAGTAATAATAGAAAATAAACAAGAGGTCACCTGCACACCCACCAACTATCAGGGGCCCTTTTAAAAATAAACACCTTCTGACCAGAAGTAAAGATCATAATAAACCTCTGTGCAGCTCCATACCACGCAAGAAAAACTCAACAAGAGTCTAACCTCTGTGCCACCACAGACCAGACCATCTGCCTCTTCTCATCTCTGAAGACTGTTCACTGTTCTTTATTATGATTTCAAGAGTCTAGAGCTGCTCTGTATGAAAAGAGCCTTGAGATAACTTCTGTTGTGGCTGTGTTCAGGCTCGTTGTCCTGCTGCAGAATGAGTCTGGGACCAATCAGACACCGATCAAGGATCTAAACATCTTGGACTGACTCAAACCTTTGCACAGTTCTGCACATACTGATCCCAAGGTCACCAATGAATGTCCACAATCAAACGCTAAAGTTAAAGACTACTATTTATAATATTTTACAACACACAGTAGTGTGAGCTCCAACAGGAGACCATCATTATGTTACTAGGTTCACTTTGTGATCATCTGTAGGCTGCAGTTGTGTGATACTTTGGAGCCGCCAGCAGGAGGCAGTACAGGAGCTGTATACAGAACCACAGTGTTGAACCATCATCAGATGAATCTGTGGTTCTGAACTGGGATCAGGATCCTGCAGGAACCTCCTCTCTCTTCTCCGGAGATCGTTTTGGTTGGATTGTGAAATAGTGACTTTTAATATTCATTCATTTCTCTTTTTCTGATATTTTCCATACATTTTCATGTGAAAGACTAAATAGTTTTAGCTTCCAGGTCTCCAGGCATAATTCCCTCTGTATAATTCCTCAATCATTGTCTAGGGATGCAAATAATACAATAATTACTGTAATTTGATATTGATACTAGTTAGATCATCAGAAAACAAATCAGAAAAGTGAAAACTCACCTTCAGGAGCCAAAGAAACTGTATCTAAAGGCCAAATAGCTTTGAAGATGAGAACATCTGCAACTGTTCTGATTCTATAGGAAAAGACACAAAAAACAAACTTATTAATGACAAAAAGAAGAATAAGACAGACAATAAAGCAGTATTAATCTAAAGTTAGAATTCCTGTGTTACTTTGAAGTAATGGTTTCTGATCTATCCAGCTTTTCTCCCACACGAGCTGAAAGGTTCAGAACCACTAGTTTTAATTAGAGGCTCATTTACAACCACACAGTTTTAGTGAGGAGGCAAATGAGTCAAGTCATTCAGGGTTGAGCCTGATAAATATTCACAAACACTGAGAACAACAACAACAACAACAACAACAACAACAACAACAACAACAACAACAACAACAGACATGTCAAGACTAAATGTCCTAATGTCTCCTCAGGTCACTGAGCTACACCACCAGGTGGTAACTGTCCCGTCTACCTGATTAATCAGTTTTGGAACCCTCTTTTTGTTGGTGGAATTGAGGAGACTTTGAGGAGTCATGTGATACACACATTTATACGATTCAAGTTTTTACGACCACAAAGACACAGAGTTGATGGAGAGAGAGCAGGGAGGCAGCAGGACATGGGCTTCTGGTTGTGCCACACTGACAGTCCAAGACCTTTTATTCTCTCAACATTTGTTTCTTGTCTTCATGTAGTCATATGCTTTTGTCGTTGTATGTTTTCATTTGCAGCTTGTGAAGCACTCTGTAATCCTTCTTTTGAAACGTGCTACATAAACAGAGATTTACTTCCCGCATTGAATGTTAACAATAAAATTATTGATTAATGAGTTTTATTCTCTGAGGAGTAAAAGTTATGTTCGAACAGTTTCAGTCTTTGGAGGTGAGTGTGGAGGAAAACTGAACCGGATTAGTTCTGACTCTGGCTCTGTTTGTCATTTAGCTTAAGCAGAAATCCCCTCCTCTGTCATTCAGGGTGGGTCTGCCTCTCTCCTCCTCTCTCCTCCTCTCCTCTCCTCTCCTCCCTCTTCATCTACCTCATTTTTTCTCCTCCTCTGTTCTCCTTTTGTTTTATTCCCCTCCTCTCTGTTTGGGTGGGGTTCCTCTTCTTATTTGACCTTTTCGTTGCCCCGTCCATCACTCCTCCTTCCTCTGTATCCCCTTCCCTCCCTCCATCGGTCAATTCTCTTCTGTCTCTTAAAACGTTCACCGTCTCCTTTTCCTCTCGCACTCCTGTTTTTTCATCTCAATACATCTTTCCTTTTCCTTATCTTTTCCCTTTCCCTACTTTTCTTAATCTTTCTCTCTTTTTCTTTTGTCCTTTTCGTGGCTCCTTCTCTCTTCCTTTCCTCTCCTCTTTATGTATCCTTGTTCTGTTTTACCTTTTTACCTCACCTTCTCCTCTGTTCTCTTCACTTCTTTACTTCCATCCTTTTCCTTCATTCTTTCTTTTACCTCCTCTCTCTCCTTTCCTTCATCCCCAAACTCCTTCATCTCTCTTTTTTCACTCATATAGCATCCTTCTTTCTCTTTCTCTTCTCTTGTCTTTGGTTTTTCCCGCTATTTCCCTCTTTTACTTCTTCTTCCTTTCCTTCCATCCTTCCCTCCTCCCTCCCCCCTGCCTCCTCTCAGGGTGTGTCTCTGGATCTGTCTGTATCGATGACTGAATCATGACTAACTGCTGTGAGTGTTTATACTTGAGTTTATTCCAAACAAGTCTTTAAAACAGATTACAAAAATTCATACCTCATACTCCTCTCTCCACTCTGGTGTCACTCTACTTGGTTCTACTCGCCTCTATTATCACTGTTTAACATGCAGCCTTTTCATCATTTAAACCTGTTCTGTTATACTGTAACGTTATTCAGACTATTTCAGACTCTGCTTTTAAACTGATACCACCTGTCACATTAGTGCTTATGTTGCACGCACTTCAACTGCTTTCAGTCTTCACATCTTCAACATTTCCACTGCTCTCATCGCTTTCCCTGCGACTGACTTTTCACTTACAGCTGCTGTTATTGCTGCACAGACAGTTCGACTACTTTCAACTGAAATTTCAACTTTTTCAACCATTTCCAAGCACACGCTTTAACGTTCTCATGCACCTCGACCAGAACTTTAATTGCTTTAATTGTTCAACTGACACCTTAACTTTTATCAACTACTCCATTGCTTACAATAACACTCCAACTTCCTACAGTATTTACACAGTATTTACAATTACACCTCATCTGGTGTTTTAACTGCTGTCAGTGGTATGTCAGTGGATGTCAGCTAGCACTGGAGCCACTTTCATCCCGTATACTCCTGCTGACACTTGAACTGCTTTCATCTCTTCACAGCATCACAGCGGCTGACATCCCAGGTGCTGCAATGGCTCAGACATTGACTGACATCCCAGCTGCTTTCCCCTCGGGCTGATTTTAACTACTTGAGCTGAGTTGAACTATTTTCAGTATTTACATACAAACTGACAACTCAGACACTGACACTACAACTCCAGAGTTCTTCAATTTAAACTGCAACTTCCATACAAAAAAACACATTTTAAGACATTCCAGTGTTTAGACCTGCGATTTCCAAACACGCTCCTCCAGTCCGACAGCACCTTTTCACCTTTATCCTCTTTCTAAACATTTATTTTTTAAAAGTGTTACTCAAACAGAGCCTCCTGTCCTGTCTGTCAGCTCATGAGTTTCTCTGCTCTCCACACTCTCAACAATAATAACAGTAAGAGGAACATGTGGTGATGCAATCTGCCTCAGCTGCTCTGTTTCCTGTAGGAGTGAAGTCAGTCAGAGGGGATTTACTGCAGCTCAGCACCAACACATCGGTTTTAACCCTGTCACAGACTTTTTTTTGTTTTTTTTAATCTCCTTTTGGAGTTTAAGGGTCCAGGGGAAAATGTAAAGTTAATGCAAAGAGTTCAAAGGTAAATCTGAACCATTTAAACTGCTCCATGATGCCAACTGTACACCCACCCTCTGAGCCGTGTTACAGCTGCAGGTGTTTAAATGTTTGGTTTTTCTGGGGGGGGGGATTACATGTATTTTTCAGCGTTGGACAGAGCTGTTTCCTCCTTGCTTCCAGTCTTTATGCTAAGTTCGACTGACTACGTCCTGACTGCAGCTGTGATCTGAAAATTTGACTCTCAAAAAGAGAGAGAAACTGTTCCTTTGAGATGCAGTATATATATTATTGTTATTATAGTTAGCTCATTTATTTCAAGACTTTTCCCAGACAGGAGGAGCTGATGTTCTTTCTGTCTGGGGTTGTTTTTTTAATTAAAAGCAATGCGGGAGGTTAAGTCCAGAGTCCCGGTGTGATTTTGCTGTTTCTCCTCCCAGCTGGAGGAAGAGATTTACCAAGGAAAGATTTCAGCCTCAAGTCATTAAAGGATTCATTGTAAGGAGCATAGGTTATCAACTTTAAAGTTGTTATTTATTACTGTTTATTACTGTTGATCCTGTTGACTTTTCCTTTTTAAAGTTGCTTTGTGTGGAGACCACCTTCAGGTGAGTCGCACTCTCACCCTTGAGGACTTGTCATTGCTCTCCTGAAGGCGTTCTGGACACGTCACAGCAAAACGCTGTAGAAGAAGAAAGCGTGACTGTTTTCTGTTAAAACATTTACATTGACTGTGTGTCACCATTGCACAGCATGTGACTGGTTAGCTAATTTAGATGTGTTCTGGAAGGAGGTGGAAAAGGAAGTCATTGGGTTGGGGATACCACAGACAAACAGCACAATCTTCAACAAGGATCCGAATGCTGCTCGCCTTTGCACCTAGTATCAACAAGCATTCTACTTTATTATTTATTACCTTATTTTGATTTTGCCAACATTGTGAGCAGATCTCATCATGCAGATTAGGAAGACAGAGCTGGTGAACTTGTCAACAAACACAGTGAGTCTCTGGATCTGGACAGATGACAACAGCAGCTGATACATCCACATAAAGGTTGTATTAATCAGAGTAAGCTAACGTCTTACCAATGCCATATCATCTCAGCACATATAGATAAATATCAGATAAATAACACACAATCTATCAAACTTTGTAGGTAAAATAAAGAACGATCATTAAACACAAGATGGTTTACTTTGTCAGAACATTCATAGTAGTATATTTCTGATCATGGGAGGTGATGCAGGATAGTGTGTGGCAGTGTCTCAAGACAAAAATAATGCATTGTTTTTCTCTTGAAAGGGAAATACTCATCTTTTCTCAAGAATGTAGAAGAACTCTGCTCATGCGATTTACACCTGGCTGAGATTTGATCCCAGTGTGAGGCAGATCATCTCCAAAGAAGGAGAGAAACCAAAACCAGGATGGATCGTGTTCTCGTGTTCTCTCTCCACCTGCGTTAACATGTGTTTCAGATAAGATATCCAGATACAGATCACATATTAAAACCAGGGAGATATGAGCTCAAAGTGCTTAGCATCAACATCTGTACCTCTTTATAAGAATAATATCAGACATGAACTGATCAGGGTTTGTCACTAAGATGTAAAATGTGGATCCACTCGCTGTAGGATACCAACGCAGATGTTCCCAAATGGTCCATAAATTTTAACCAGCAGCTAATTTATCTGATAAAAAGACAAACGGAGAAACGTCCACTGTCCTGCAGAGAGATGACAAAATGTTTATCGGAAGAGATTGTCTTGCTGGTGAATTCAGAACTCCAGACTCCCACAGACCTCCCAGACACTAACATTCAAGAAACCAGTGACAGCAGTAAATCTAGCAACCAGTTAAACCAGAGACATGGTGAGACCAGTAAAGACCAAAGACATAAATCAAACCAGTGAGATTACAGACCGCACTGACATCTGTAAGACCAATATAAGCAGTAAAACAACAGACCAGTGGAATCAGTAAAGCTAGACCACCAGAGGAGTGAAACCAGTAAAATCACTGCAAACAGAAGGCAAGTGTGAACACCTAGATGAAACCACTGACACCAGTAAGGCCAATGAACCTAGAAAGAACACCAGTGAAATCAGTGAGACCAGTGGATCCAGATCAGTAATTTCACTGAACCCAGTGAAACCGATAAAGGCAGCAGAGACACCAGCATGAGACCAATGAAACCACTAACACCAGTAAAACTAGAGACAGGTGGAACCAATGAGAAGCAGTGAAACCAGTAACACTAGTAAAGCTAGACAACAGTAACCCAGTGAAACCAGTGATGGTGTCTCCAGTGAAACTATTTACACCAGTGACACCAGTGAAACCAAGGAGTTCAGTAAGAACAGTGACACCAGTGAAACCAGTGAGAACAGTGCAACCAGTTAGACCAGTAAAACTCAAGACCAATGAAGTGAGATGAGTCCGGTGGAACCAATAATACCACTGAAAGCAGAGTAACCAGTAACCAAAGGACATAACAGAACTGAGTAAACCAGTGAATCCAATGAACCCAGTAAAACCAGTGAGAACTGTGAAACCCTTAAGAGAGGAAACCAGGAAAAACCAGAGATATTAGTGAACCAATTAGAAACCAGTGAGACCAGTCAAAGCAGTGAGAACAGTGAAGCTCTATAAAACCAGTGAATCCATTGAGAATCGTAATCTGGTTAGAACCAGTGAAATCTAAACAAAAGTGAGACCAGTTAACCCAGTAGAACCAGTGATAGTGTCTCCAGTGAAGCCAATTACTCCAGTGACACCAGTGAAACTAGTCAAAGCAGTGAGAACAATGAAACCAGTGAAGGCAATTAAACCAGTAAAGCCAGTAAAACATCAGAGACACCAATCAAACCAGTGGCCCAAATAGAACTAGACAGACCAGTAAATCCATTGAACCCAATAAAACCAGTGCTACCAGTGAAGCTTGTGAATCCAATGAGAATATTGGCAGAAACCACTGACCAGTGAACCAAGTGAGACCCCAATGGGACCAGTTCCCAGGCTCTCTGGTTACTGGGCGAGGTGCAGCAGTCAAACTGGTGAGTGTTGAGAGTCAGTCGTGAAGGTCTGACATCGTCTCTAAGGAGTGGTCAACTTCCTGTACCCATGACATCATCACTGAGCACGTGCAGTGCAGACAGGTCCAGGAACAGATGATGATCATGGTGGTGGTGATAATGGGAGGCTCGTTTCTCACTCACACACACACACACACACTCACTCACTCACACTGTGGCCATGCTACTCTATACGCTGCTCAACTATTGCATAATGTTGCAGATTTGGCTTTTGGACCCCAAACCAATCATACTCAGGGCCAAGAGGGTCCACGCCTCTCTCCAACCTGTTCCTGACTGTGAGATGATTGCTTCTCCCAGAGCAGAAGCACGCAAGCTGAGAGAGTCCCCTGAGTTCTTTCCAAATGTACCATGAACACAGCGTGAATAAGTCATTCGTGGCAGAATAACTGCCCAGGCCCAAGAAATTAGACTTTCTGTTCCCACCAAACCTGGCAGAGGGATGGAACTTGGGCCCCTCCTTACTAGCTCTCTGCCTGTAGGATTGTACTTTCATCAGCTCTCGCCCAGCTGTGGTGGATGATGAGCCGCTTTTATGTTGCCTGTGAACATTGATTGGTCTATCTTCACATTTGAGAGTTTCAAATGATTGCTGGATGTACTATCTATTTGACTATATCTAATCTACTGCTCACGTGGGCCCAGATGCATCATTTAACTGAATCTAAAGTCCTGTGGAGTTCTGCTACGGTCAGGCTCCTGCCTACATTGGGGATTACCGAAGCCCTAAAGGTCACCAGAAACTTGTACTTCAATCTAGCAGAGGGATGCAGCACTATGGTACTGATTCATTTGATTCATGTGGCGTGGTGTATCTGTCTGCTCCCTCTGTTTTAGCTCTGTTCTTGGTCTCCACCACCTCCTGAGGAAAATATATTTCTCTTTAGCTGCGAAATGCTCCAAAGCGACATTATGAGAGCAGTGACAGTGAACCACAACAGACTGATGAACAAAGTCGGATTCAGCTGTTTTTTCACACTGTCATTTAGGGGAAGTGGTCAAAACAACAGTAAATGTATAAAAAACATCATAAACATTTGTAACGACTGCCACAGACAGAGCAAACGTAACTGTGCATCAGCCACAAACCATCAGTAGTATCAGCTAAGTAGTGAGTCAGAGGCCGTGTGAGTCCATACCAGACTTCCCCATTTCAACAAACTTTCATTGATAAAGACAGAGAGCGAGAGGCAGAGATGGGGAAACAGAGGGATAAGGGAGGGAGGAGTGAAGGAAGAAGGGGGAGAGTGGGACTACAGCTCATCTTTGTAGGCGATATAGCATTGTTAAAAACCACGTTGTCTTTTTTATTTGCAAGGCCATCGCGCTTCTGGTGGCATGATGTCAGGATGCCGGGACCACGTAAATCGCCACATCACAATTAGTTTGAATCTGAACAGGGTCCTTTGAATGGCAGCCTTCTTTATCCTCTATCCTCTCCCCTTCCTGTCACCATCAAAACAGCTGATTTGAATTTGAAAAAAACAGAGGGAGGGATGGAGGGGGTGGCCAAAGAGAGATAGGAGAAGAAGGGAGGAACAAGAGAAAGATATGGAGAAAGGTAGGGAGGAGAGAGGGGAGAGAGCAAGAGTGAGATGGAGAAAATGAGGGGTGAGAACAGAACTTTGAATTTTGAACCGATTACTGAAAAACAGACAAGAGGAGGAAAATGAAGGGATGGACTCTCACACACACATCAAACTGTCTTTAAACACATATACATACTGTCCTATGTGTAACAGATGTACAGTCATTAACACACCACAAGATATTAGACATATAATATATAATGATTTAAGTAACCAACATTATGTAACTGTTTAACCTTAAAAACCTCAGCTTCAGAGTTGTGATGGTTCAGTAACAGGAGGAGCCTGAACACCTGTTGTTTCCTTCTGTGTAACTGTGGTTCTTCTGCGGTCGATCTCCTCTAACTGGAGTGATAGCCAGCAGCTTAAAACTGCTGGAATCAGACCCGCAGAGAGTTCTGGGGACTGATACTGAACTGTAGATCAGCAAAGACTGAGAAGTCTAAAAACCAGAGTTCATCTCTGATATCCAGAAACTGACAGAAACATCAAGAGTTAGAAACAGAGTTTGGTGTTTGTTACAGCCACAGCACTTCCTGCTCCAGAAGGAGAAGGGATCTGCGGGTACACACTGTCTAGCTGTGTTTGTTCAGTGAGTGGACTACAGCTAAATGGAGCTCCAGTCCAGGGGATTGACAGGCTTTGTGTTCTGTACATGAAAACCAGTGAACTGCTCAGACTCAGAGTCCAGGAAGACAGCAGATCATCAGAAGCAAATGCACAGACGGCAGCATCTCAGCCAGCTCATCCACGGTGGGGTACTGGTACCTGACACGCAAAGCCTGTGTTAGACTTTACTTTTTTGGACCCTGATCCATCTTGTTTTCAATCTAAAAAATATGGGACAAAATCCACAAAATCCTTGTTGGTATGAGACGCAGTCTCAAGGCTGAGGATTCAGCAGACTGACAGACATAAAGAGGGGATATCTTCCAAAGTTGTTGCCCTTTCAGTACAGCAACCTTTGCTTTAGAGTTCCTTTGATTATGGCAAGAAAACACTGTCCAGGGAACCAGAAAGAGGCTATTTTGTACTGAGAACACTGTAACTTTGGAAGATGCCATTTGATTTGTTTGACTGCTGGAGCCTCATATTAACTTCTGTGAACTTTATTTTCCTTTTTTAGAGGGCGAGGACTGTGGATTTTATCTCAGTGTTTTAGGAGATTTCTTTGTTGCAAGTGTAGACATGGAAGAACAATGTGAACTTAAAGGAGGAGGAAGAGCTGAAGGGTGATTCAGAATGAAGGGAGAGAGGGGGAGGAGATAGGGGGAGAAAAGAGGGAGAGAGAAAAGGGGTGAGAGGGAAGAGGAGGAGGAGGAGGAGAGAGATCGACATGGAGAATATGGAGTAAGAGGATTGAGGGGGGTTAGAAAGGACTAGTCGGTAGTGGAAATGAACCGTGGAGTGTGGTGGTGGTGAGGAGATCCTAATTTCAGTTAACAGAAAGAGAGATCGGCAGAGCTGAGCGAGAGGCACTGGTGAGGAACACACACACAATTTGCCGACTCTTAAACACACACACACACACACACATATTCACACAAAGACCTATGGCACACACACACACACGCACACAAACACAGTTGTTGATCTTTTACAGACACACACACACACACACACTTTGCTGGACTCTGGACTGGCCACTTGAGGATACATCCCTCGGGACTCTGTTTCCCATCATGCACCAGCAGAGCTTCTCAGAGCTCCAGGGGGTGTCCCCTCAGAGGGGGGCCCCGACCCAACGGACTACCCGTGATCGAGCCTCGAGGAGCTCCAGGCTGAGCAGAGGGTCTGTGTGCTGCTGCCTCTGCCCGCCTAGGGCAGCTCCTCTCTGGGCATGGCTGTTGCTGGGCACCCTGGTGGTTCCTGGAGCCTGGAGCTTTCTGAGTGAGGAGCAGGAGGAGCTGCTGGTGGAGCTCCATAACCACTACAGAGGGCAGGTTTCACCCAGCGCCTCGGCCATGCTGCCTCTGGTAAGACACCTGCAGCCTGCAGAGCTTAAAATATCAATGTGTAGCAAACAGTTTTATGTCTTCAGCTTCCATTTCATCATGACATTTTCTTACAACATTAACATCATCCCAGAGTGACATTAACCAACAGACAGTGAGTGATATGGATATAATGAGGTAATACTGTCCATTAAATGTCAGAATCCTTCTCTGACAGTTTCCTCCCTGACTACAGCTGCAGAAATACAGGCTGGACAGTCTGCACAGGAATCTGGTTTTCTGTGCATATCTTTAATGATTCATTTAATCTCCCACGTGTGGTTTTTTGCAAACTAATCCCTCATGAAAAGGAGCTAATGAGTTTCTCTGGAATTAACCAGCCAGTCAAAGGTCTGTTCTGGTCTTGAGAAGAACTGTCTTCTTGAAAGACTGACAAATGTCACTGACACACTCTCATTAACAGGTGTTATTCTGCTGCTGATGCAGGGTTTTATGAGTTTTAGTGTCACATGATGGTAAAATGTTGTTTAAGAGGCTTTTAAGATGCTGACAAGAAGAAAACACTAAATACCTGTTGTGTTTTGGGGGCATTACATGGAAAAGACAAATAATAAAACCACAGCCTAACAATATTACTGCTGACCTTTAAAAAGTTTGGTCTTTAAGAGGTCAAAGGTCACACCAATAGTATTTGGTTAATACTACAGAATTAAAAGCTCAACGTTCATATTCACTATGATGCAGCTTTCTTTAACATCTATAAAATCTCTAATCAGTTAGCTACAAAAGTAAATTTACTGCAGACTTTTCTCCAAGTGGTGGGCATTAGAATGTAACTAGAAAAATCAATGAAACATATAACATTGGAAAAACAACCTGACCAAATACTGTCTAAAGAACCATGTGAGATAAATACAGCAGCTCTGTTTTCTCTCACAGGATTAGATCATGACATTTTACACTTTAACTGAACATTTCAAATATTTCAAATGTGTGCATCTACGTTAGTGGACATTAATAGTAATACTGGACCTTTGGTTGAGTCAAGCTGAGTGGACAGTGTGTCATTACTCTTGGGAAGTGACTAATGTGGCTGTGAACAGGTCTGTAACGTCACTTGTCATCTAATATATATATCATCATTACAGTTTGAAAACATTAACAGCAGTAACGTTTGGTTATCAAATTCTAATCACTAAAACAACATCTGAATGTGTCATATTTTATTTATCAGCATTGCTCATCAGCTCTAGTTATGTAAAGCTGGGTTATAAAACAAGCTCTGTTGACTGATATCACAGTGTCTCAATCGGCTTTAATGAATCACTGCAGCAACAGTTTCCAACCAGCCAAATCTCTCTAAGATGTATTACTCTTGTTACCCAATGTGCAATCTATTAATCTATTAATCACTTCAAAGGAGTAATCTGGTATTTTCCATGTGTTTGGGTGTAAATGATTGTAAAAATCTTGGGAATTGCCCAACAGCTGCTGCAGTGTGTAATCCAATGGACAATCGTCCACAACATGATGATAGGATTCCTGCAGAGACAGAGCTTTTTATTAAAGAGGAAGATCCTTTTAATTTAACCAGGAACATCTCTATATATCACTACCAGACTCCATTGATAAAAACAGGGATTTAACTGTGAGCTGCTGGAATACCACTGCCTCCATCTATGGGATCTTGAAATGATTCTATAATGATATATCTGTTGACACAAAAGCCTGTGGTTGGTCTGCTTTTCTTTCACACCGCAAACGAATCACACCAGAGTTTGGCTGACGGGTGTCACAGGAGCCTAAATGAACCAAACCAAACATGTGAAGGCACCGGAGTTTATTTCAACCAAACCTCATGTCATCCCAAACCAGACATCTCTAAGAGCCACATGTAACTCACATCATCACAAGAAAGCTGAGTGGTATTTGGTTTGTGGTGCTCGAATATATTGAAGTGGTTCAGTGTAATCCACTCATTTGAGGCCATTTAAAGACTACTTTTAAATTGTTATTATTTTCATTCAGTCTTTATTTAATCATTAAAACTCTTGACATTATAGTGTCCTGGCCAAGCTGGGCAGCATAGCAAAGACATGCAGTCCAACAAAACAAGAATTAAACAAAAATACAACCGTAAAAAAAGATCACAACATGAACTGGCATCGTAAAGAGACCAATCCACAACTGTCAGACTGTAAATGTGTAAAATGAGTCCAACATAACCTCAAAAATCAATCAAACGCAAAAGAGTTTCAGTGTGAATTTGCAACTTTCAGTTTAACTGCAGCAGGTTTCAGTCAGAAGGAACAGCAGACGATGAACAGCCCACAGACATCAAGATGTCACAGACTCGTCTTTATACTTAGGAAACAGACACTGCTGTTGAGTTTTACTAATCTAATTTTGTAGCAGTGGGAGTGCCACGAAATCAGTCACTGAGCTTTATTGTATGGGGATGATCTGATATCTCCAAACTTCAGCAAGTCACACTCAAACTATCTGGACCGATCACACTGGTGGAAACAGGAAAAATATGTTTTAACTGAGTTTTGACCAGAACCTTTATAAAATAACTGGATGCATCTAAGGGTTTTAACATACAGATGCTGCCCTGACAGTAAAATGGCAATGACCGAATCACTGTCGGCTGTGCCAGTGAGAAAATTGCAGCACAGTCTCTGAACAGTGATACCTTCCATACTTTATACTTATACTGTACAGCATGTACTCATCTTTATAGCTTTGACAGTTAATATACGAGAAATTAAAGCACAATTCAATCATGTAAAACAGGAAATAACAGCAGATGAATGCAAAAGATGATTTTGAAAACTCAACAAAAAGAATATGAGATGATTCTACACAGATGTAATCTTTGTTTTTTTTTTTCCCTGAGATGTTCTTGGAGATGTCCCATCATCGTCCACAATTTATTTTAATCATCTCCAGCTGTGAGTCTCTCCTTCATTTCTGCCCTGTATTGTATTGTTGGGATCAAAAGAGCACGGTTACTGTATGTGAAAAGTGCCTCGAGATAAAGTCTGTTGTGATTTGGTGCCATATAAATAAAATCGAACTGAACTGAATTGAATTGAATCACGGTGTCCATCCACAGCATAAACAGGCGTCAAGTGAACTTAGTCTGACTTTACTTAAATTTGTCTAAAAGATTTGACAAAAAATGAGTGATTAAAGGAGAAGAGGGCAGTAGACAAGAAAAGAGGAAGTCTGCCTCTGTTCATATCCTCATCTTTACTCCAAAACAGAACCAATCCACATTTACTCAGATTTAAATTCAACCCTCTCTCAGTTTTGTCCTTTTGTCTTTTCCTGTCTCTTTTCCTTTCTGGCGAATGGTCCCAGAACACAAACACACATGTGAGCTCTGGCGCTGTTTGTTGTATTTGTCTTGTTGCTGCTCTGTCTTGTTCTAATTATTCTTGTTTGTTTCTGTTTTTTCTGTCCCTTGTTTGCATGATCAAAACACTTTTTCCATTTTTCTTCACTAACTACTCAGCTATTGGACAGTTGCCTATTTTGTTTACTGAGGTCCTGAAATTGGTATATATATATATATATATATATATATATATATACATATATTCAATATATCATGTTGTAAGTTTTGTTGAGTTCAATATGTAATTTTTACACAGGTGTTTGTGAGATCAAACAAACAAGGTAGAAATTAGTGAGCTTTAGAGGTACTGGCAAGTGGACTGTGTTGCCTCTGAGCATGCAAATCTAGCTGTTTTCACTCTTTATGCTAAGCTAAGCTAACCAGTTGCTGGTGGCTACAGACATGAGTCACCTACCTCACACCAAGAAAGTAAATTAACGTACTTCCTAAGATGTCAGACTGTTCCTTTAAACCAGTGTTGTAAATACAATGTAAGACTTTCATCAGTTTAAATGTTCTTTGTCAGCCTCAGGCTAAACTCTGCTTTGACCTGAATGCTAATGCTAATGCTAAGCATGTCTACAATATCTAGTTAAGTTAGTTAATCTCAGTGTAGCTGAGATGCATCTTTTACTCTAGTTTTGTCCGGTCATTGACTGTTGTTGAAGTGATACACAGTTGGAAATCCTGACTTTTGGCCAATACCAAAGTATTGGATAAATTCAATTTTGACCTTAAGAAGTCAAGGAATCAACCAATTATTTACAACTCATTCTGTGGGGAAGAGGAATGTACCAAATCTCATGCCAATCTGTCCAATATTTGTTGAGATGTCAACCTGCTAATGGCGCCACAGTAAATGAAAAGTTAAGGGATCATCATTGGGATTCATCCTCTGGGGACCGTGAGTAGACATCACCGTGAACATCATTAAACTAAAAATGATCTCACCACCTGGCAGAGCTGCTGCCACTTGACTTTCTCTCTTTCAGGGAAATTAAAGACTCATTTGAAAGTTTTCCATTCATCATGGTCCTGCTTCTAACTTGAGAACAGTTTGTAACTCTCAGTTCGACATCCAGGTGAACTGAGGGTCAGATAAAATTGCTGTGTTGGTTTTGTGTATCAGTGCTTCGGGCAGGTTGAGGCCGGCCGGTTGTTTTGGTTTGGTTGGTGGACCAGAGAGAATCTGGAGGTTGTTTAACTCGTTATGGAGATGTGAGGATGACTGATATGCCCCTCTGGCGGATTTTCCCATTTTAGGATAAAAGCCCACAACTGTGACAGACTGATCCAGTCTGACTTGTACCATTCTGATAAAAACCATACCAGCTCCAGGAGCTGTTTTTACACAGACATTTTATCATATTATGAAGAGTTTTTGCTGATTTCAGTTTCAGCGTAAGACCCTGACCTTTAGCTGCCTCCACCCTACAGCTACAGTAAAAACTGTAGATGCCTGATCTGTTCTGTACCAGTGAAGCATGTCCAGCAAGTTGTTTTCAGCAGCGTGGAGATGAGCGAGCAGCCAGAGACTGGGAGTGGACGATAAGATGGGAATCCACTTAATCTAAACTACATGTCTGTCTCTCATATTTCATAGAGGAAAGAGAAAATGTTTCTCAACACCTAAAGAAGAGGTTCCCTGATCTGGACATTTCCTGGAAAGATTTGGTCCTGATCTGCTCCTCAGTGGATGAACTCTTTAATCCTTCAGATACACACAGCACAAGTAACAATGTTACTCAAGTTGTGTGTCAAGAGTGTATGTGCCCTTAAAAATAACAACGAATACTGAGTCACTGACTCCAGACCAGGTTTCTGTTGGTCAATCGCTTTTCACTGCCTCAAGATCACAATGCTCCAACAATGACCTGACCTGACCACAGCCCATTTTAAGACCAACACGCCCATGGGAGCTCACATGGGCACAAGTGCATTTGATATTTAAATAATGTGGGTACTGAAGGGGAAAATGACAACTGCATGAGTCTGAAACTAGCAAAGACACTTGGGTCGCGTTGGACGTCGCTTTGTACCGGGTGTTTTTGTAACTACTTGACCCAAAGTTTATTTGTTGCTTTGTTCTTTTCGTCTTCTCTTCTTTACAGAGAATTGAGACGTTTTAAGAAACTTCATCTGACTGATAAATATCAAACACAACTGATGACATTTCATTTATCTCCCTCTTTCAGTTTTAGTACCTCTACTCAAAACCTTTATCAATTCTCTCAGTACATTAACGATCTCCAGACAGAAGACACTTGTATTCACAGGTTGGCAGATTAAGATCGTCTCTTTTTACGATCTTAGAAGGCAGCAGAAACACTGAGTGAATCGATGCCTGGGTTCCAGGAACAGACGGGTGTTTCCTCCGACTGACTCCATCCAGTTAATAACATGAGTATCAGAAGAGGAACGCAGCAGGGAAACCATCCTCCAAGACAGACAGGGAGGGAGTCAGCACTCAGGGTTGAGCAACAGGAGAGGGAGACTGTTGAGAAAGAGCTGAGAGACGAAGAGAGGGAGCACAATGTTTAGATAGAGAGAGAAATGAAAATTAGGTAGTGAATGAATGAGCACCCAGAGGAATGTGTGTGTGCGTCTTTATGTTTGTGTTCATACTGGTGTGTGCACGACCAGGAGAGGTCTCAGCCTGTCTCCGCTGGTATGGAAGCCCCGCTGGGACATTTCCATATTCATGTTTTTTTGTTTTTTTTCTGGCCTTAAGCTGAACTGGAGAGAAACAGAAAGAGGGATAGAACAAGAGAAAGAAGGAAACAGGTGAGGAGGGAACGAAGGAGACAGAGGGAAGGTGGGAAAGAGAAAGGGAGTAACTGTAAAAGTGGGAGAAAAGGAGTAAGATGATGTGGACAGAATGAGACGTGGAGGGAGGTCAGTGAGCTGAACTAGTGTTGGCAAGAAAAATATCTGTTAAATGTTACCACGATCTTTTCAGTCTGATAAGTGTGTTTACAAAACTGGACTGAGATCAGCAGAGAAACCAGTCTGACCAGTTCAGATTTAACTTATCGGAGTAAAACTGAATTGATAAGATGCAAGAGGAACCAGTCTGAGCAGTTGAAACAGTGAGAGAAAGTAAGAACCCAGTTTGACAAATATATCTATCTTATCTGTGCTACACAGAGATAGTAAAACCAGTTCAGATCAAACTGGTAAAAACTGAGAAACCAGTCCGACCAGTTGAAACTGCTCTGTGTTACATAGAAACAGTAGCTAAACCAGTTTGACCAGTACAAACAAAACTATTAGAAGGTGAAAAACCATTAAGTCTGACCAGTTCAGTATAACTGGCAGGAGATCAGAGACTGGTCTGACCAGCTGAAATAAAACCAGTTTAGACAGACCTGAATGAAATGGTAAAACCAGTCTGACCAGTTCAGATAAAACTGATACAAACCAGCAAACTAGTCTGACCCATGATAAGACAGAACCAGTAAAGATCCAACTGAGAAACCAGTCTGACCAGTTTGACATAAAACTACTGAAAACAGCAAAGAAATCAGTTTGTTTAAATATAACTGGTCTGTGCTGATAGAACCAGTTCAGATCAAATCAACAAACCAGTCTGACCAGTTCAGGCACATGACTTTGCGGACTGAACCGCTGACATATAATCTGGTTCTGGTTCCTGCTGTGGCTCAAACAGTCACAGGCTCAGAGCCTGAACCACAACCAAGACCAGACCTGTGGTGATGAATGTAAATCCCTCAGCAGGAGACACTGTAATGCTGCAGATCAAATGTTTGTTCTGTGATATTTCATCATCTGTACTGTACACTGCTGATTACTGCTGCTTAGAAACCAATAAAAACCCAGAGGAGAGATTTTCCTCACTTCAGGCGGTGAGTGAAGAAACTGATGTTTGCTAAAGACGAAAACCAACTGAAATCAATCTCCTCTGACAAAATCTGGAAATAAACATTTTAAATCATATTACATAACATAATTATATTAAAATAAATTGCAGGCATTATCCATATAAACAATATCCTCCCATTCTTAAAGGGGGGTGAGCACAGATCAGGCTTATTTTATACATGTAACATGAACAACAATCTGTACTTAAAATATCATCATCTGTTCAATCAACAGCAGAATAAAATACAAGACTTATTACTCTTGAACATATTGTTTATGGTGTAATTAAGCTTGTATTCAGATGCTGACAATAAGACACATATCTCTGAGAAACAACTTAGTTTGAGAGATGTCAGTGCAGTGGAGCTGTGCCCAAAATCACCGTATCTCCTGTCTGCCATTTTATTTAGTGAGGGTCAAATGCTCTCAGTTCCCTGTGTTCTACTCAGTAAAATTCCTGTTTTTGTCAATGGAGTCTGGTAGTGATATATAGAGATGTTTCTGGTTAGAAAGCAAATACGGTCAGCTCTTTCTTCCAGCTCTGTCTAGCAGGAATCCTATCATCATGTTGTCAGACAGTTAGAATAACAATCTGAGTCTGTCAGTGACAAAAACAGGAACTTTAGTGGACGAACTTTCAGATCAGCTCTAGTTGGAAAAGGACTAATCGCTGATCAGATACTGTGGTTAATGAGCTGAGACCAGGATATCTAAACAGAAGATCAGTGATTAAATGATCAGCTGTTCAGACCTGATGACCTCCAGTATGGTCGTCAGAGGTGACGGAGTGTGTGTGTGTGTGTGTGTGTGTGTGGGTGTTACTACATGACCCGAAAGTCATAACACGGACCAGATGTTGAGAGAGCCTGGAGAGACAGAATGGACGCTGAAAGTCGAGTCTGCCCGGTCGTATTAGATAAGTTTTAATTGGCCTGTAGACTGAGAATCTACCCACAGAAGCTACAGTTTTTCTCTATTTATCTACAAAAATCAGCAGTTTGAAAGTGAGTAAAATGTATTTACCTTTATTCTATCGTGCCATTTTCTGAGTTATTGATGTTTCTAAGGTAGATGGTGTGTGTGGCTCAGCTGTGAGACTGAATTGTGTTCATTGGGTTTTTACAGCTGCTTTCAATGGTGCATTTATCTCTGGCTTCATGTCTGTGATGAGCCTGTGTTTCTGCATAGCTTTTGTCCATCATATTGCAGAAATGGCTCTATACTGGATATTCTGGAAGTCTTCCTTCAAAACTTCTCATTTGTGCCACCTTTCTGCTGAGCTTCCACAAACAAATACATACAGACTTTAAACTCATATTTAAGACCAGTTGTTCATTGAACTCACCAATTTTACCTGTTACTACGCACTTACTTTTTAGTGTTTAAACTATCTCTACTATGTTCACCTTTAACTGTTCTGGCCAACTGAATAAAGTTACTGAATTAAATGAAAGTTTGCAGTGTGGAGGCTTTAAAATAAAACACGACCGACACAGGAACAACAGGAAAATTAGCAGGTGTCAGAGAACACAGAGTTACACTGAACGTTACGTCTCATTTTAGTAGAAAAATCATGAATCACATAAAATATAAAAAGCAAAATCACACGGTAACCGCACATTATGACAAAACTGAGGACACACACACACACACACACACACACACACACACACACACACACACACACACACACACACACACATAATATCAGCATCACCAGGCTCGGGCAAGAGCCCAGAGTAGCGCAGGAGGAGGAAGACATTTTGAGATGGATAAGACGAGAGAAAAGAGAGTGTGAAGAAAAGAGAGAGACGGAGGAAAAGAGGGATAGATCAAACACAGATAGAGAGAGAGAGAGGTGAAGGAGAGAAAACTGAATGATGCTTAAACTGACGCTGCTCTCAGCCAATCAGAGCAGCTGCCTTCCTCCCTCGCATCCGGCTTTGTGATTGGTCAGACGGGAGCAGAGATGCAGAGAACGAGAGAGAGCACAGCAGGATAAAGAAAGAAGAAGAAGAAGAAGAAGAACTGTCAGATGAGAACAGCTCTCTATTCTTCCACCTCCGCCTCTCTCTCTCTCTCTCTCAGTTTCTCTGTGGCATCTCTGCCTCACCGCCTTCCTGTGGAGCTGCTGCTCCTGCAGCTCGTCTGCCCGTGTTGCTCTGTGATTCCTGAGGAGAGAGAGGTTTAATGCGATGGACCTGCTGCCCACCGACTGCTGCTACCGCTGCTGCTGCTGCTGTTTACACCGCGGCATCATGGGAGCTGTAGTTTGCCCAGCAGCACAGGAGGACAGCTGATTAGCCAGGGATTGTGGGTTATCAGAGTTTGGAGATGTGAGCTGGTGGGAGGACGAGGCTCAACAAACTCTCTCTCTTTTCTCTCTATCTCTCTATTCTCTCGCCTTCACTCTTAGTTTCGTTCTCCTCCTTTTCCTCCATCTCCTCTGCAGTTTCTCTCATCTCATCTCTCCATCCTTCTTTCTTTCCCTCTTTTTTATCCTTCATCCCTCCACTTTTCTCCTTCTCTCTCTCTCTCTCCTCCTTACTCGCACTCGTCAGAGGAAAAGTCAGAATGGGCTGTCGTCTCACTCGGACAAAGGTGAGTGACCTGCAGGAGAGAGAGAGAGAGAGAGAGAGAGAGATGTGATGGTTGCTGAGATGACCTGCTCATACACTCACATCCCATCACACACACAAGCACCACATCCCTAACCCAGTTAGTACCAGTGAACCCAGACAAAGGCTGAGGGAGAAGCTCAGATGACTGAAGGCTAAAGGCTATTATCTGTGTGTGTGTGTGTGTGTGTGTGTGTGTGTGTATGTATGTGTGTGTATGTATGTGTGTGTGTGCAGAGAGAGAGAACGAGGAGACAGAAAGTAAAGAAGCAGTGATGGAGAGTCAGAGATTATTCTAATCCCGTGAACACCTGTGTGAATTAGAACACAAACAGAAAGCGACTCAGACACCTGTGGGTTTTAACTGGACGGGTTCATTCATTAGAACAAATGTAGAAAGGAACAATGTGGCACCGTTTAGACCAGTAGATCAGTAGACTGTCCCGAATCTCATCTAATCATTGTGTTCATTTATTCATTTTCATTTTGTGATCTTTGTGTCCTGCAGCAGATTTGTGTTTGTGTTATGGGCCACTTACATTTTAATGATTTCAGGAAACTTTGTTTTCAGCTATTGCAGTGGCTGTTGGTCAGTAGCTGTGTTTCTATAAATGTCAAGCGATTTTAGTGAAGTGTCGCTGAGAAAATTAACAAATTCGTTTCCATCAACTGGTTTGGAGCTAATAAAGGAGGCTGTGTAGTGTCACCAGAGGGAGGCGATATAGGCGTCGTTATACATGGATGTAATAAACAGAGAAGAAGAAGAAGAAGAAGAAGAGGTCGTGACCCAGAAACAAAACAAGTTGTTTGCCAACCACCAAAAAAAAGTTGACCTCACCTCTGCCATCTATGAGAGAAAAATGGAGAGAGAGCTTCACCAATATCCAGGAAGACACAGGAAACGTCGCTTCTTCTTCTTCTTCCCTAGAAGCAGAAACAGCTGAGTTAATGTTCACTACATCAGAACTCATTGGGAAAAGCTGATTCCATCTGACACTGAGCACATTAACTCTATTTTCAAGAAAAAGAAGAAGAAAGAAACACCTTGAATGAACATAAAAACGAGGGTTTCATGTGTGATCTTTAAAACATTTTCACATGTGAAGTTCATGTGAGTTCTCTGAAAATATCTTAATAACTATTGGACGGATGAGACGTTTTCACAGCAGATACTTTGACTTTTTATGGCAGGAAACTACAAACACACTTAAATGTAATACAACAATAATTCATGTTTTATCATATCAAAATGTTTTCTGTGGAAGAGGTTCATGTTCCCCTCGGGATGAACTGTCATAACTTTGCTGATCTGACTTTTTATCAGGTCATCATTTTAATTTGTTGAATACTTTGGTTTACAATCAAACACCCGCAGAACTAATGACACTCCCATGAGCCTCAGCTGTAATTTGTATTTAGTCATAATTAGCCAGTGTTAGTCTGCTGAGAACGTGGCAAACAGACCCATGACAGTCCCTCACTTCATTTGATTGAATAAAACGTGTTAGAGTTTGGCATCGAACACTGAATCCGTCCTGGGCTTTTGCAGAGTCATCCAGTGTTAATGTTCTTGTTTGGTGCTGATCTGCTCTAAACTCCATTCACCCGAATTTTGCACAGATTGAAACACATGAAATATGTATTTTTGTGTTAGTTTCATCTTTGACAAACATCCTGCTTTAATACAGAGCTGAGGCAGAATATTTTATCTTTAAATAACCTCGTTTATTTTTTAGTTTATTGCCAAAAGTTCTGTGTTTGTCTTTGAAAAGCCAACATATTGTTCTCTCACTTTAACTCAAGTATCAATATATGGTTCTAATAAACATCTTGGACCTGACTGATATTTTTTCTAATATTGATCTACTTATTTGATTCTACATTTTTTCAGAAACTGCCAAACACGACTTCCACTGGTGAATAATCTGGAAAAAGAAAGCAAAGAACAAACTTGTTTTTATGCTTTGTTATTCTATTCGAATAAAGCCTGAACAACACGAACACATTATGCAGAGTGCTCCAGCTTCGCTTCCACAAATTAGTCTGTCACTGGGAGTTTTTCTTGGAAAGTGTTTGTTTGTTGCCTGTTTGTCTTGGTTACTGAGCACTCCTCCTTATTTCTCTCTGCTTGTTGTAGCGCGAAGCCACATCTCAATAATTGCTGTTTCTGGATGTCTGGGGTTTCAGTGACGAGCTTGTAGCTTAGCCATGTTTTCATTTAGCACCACGTCTACTGGCTGAACGCCTCGATGATCAAAAGGCTCGACGGGCTGCGGTTGAACGAGCTTTTTAGACATGCAGAGCTGAACAATCTGCAACGACGACAGCAGGACGAATGTTCTCTGGCACATGTTCGTCTCTGAACGCCGGAACACGCGATTATGCAGCTACGCATGTCAGAGGAGGTTTTATCCTCGGTGCATCGATGCTGAGGTGCACGTAAACAAACACCTTATCAGATGACTTCATGTGGCACAGTCGAGGAGAGCAGTGGACCTCTGACAGACCAACACAGTACAGTACAGACAGAGTGAGATAGAGAGAGGAGGGAGGTCATAACTGGATCTGAAGGCTGCTGAGGTGACCCGATGAACGAGATGGATGAGGACAGGCGTCACATAAACACACAGCACAAGACATGAAATACACAGTCACTACACATATCAGTCCACATGTAACACAACACACAATAGAGGCACAATCTGAGAGAAACAGAACCAAGTCCTCACTGATTCACTTTTTACACCTGGTTTAATCTGCAGAACTTTCTTTAGTTGTAGCCGGACTGTTTTAGCTGGTTAAAGGGTAACTCTGGTAACCTGGGTCTTTTTTCCCACGTGTCTGGGTGTAAATGATTAATAGAGACAAAACAAAAAGGCAAACAAAAAGGATCTTACTCTTTAATCTAATAAATAACCATCTGACTCTGTCAGTGGCAAAAACAAGAACTTTAGTGGACATACTCCGACGTGGACAAATGTCCATTGGATTATATTACAGCAGCTGTTCACTGTTCTTGATCAATACTGCATCGATTTGGAAAAAATGTCGTCCGTCAGTCATTTACACCCAAAAACTTCGGAAAATATTCATTTAATTATGTGCTGCATCACAAAATATTTTTAATCAATTTGTAAATGAACCAAAACACCAAATCAGATCATTCATCCTTGGTCCATTTTAACGAGGCCCAGACTTTACATACACTCAAAGCAGTAATTACAGAACCACATGTTCATCCACAGTCTACTTTACATGTGTTTTGGATTATATCCGACCCATTAGTCAGACTTACAGGTCTGATTACAGCTAAACATCTGAGAACAATGATTCAAATCGTCAAACAACAAACTGAGAAGCTGCAAGTGACGCAATCCCATGTTTCTGTAGTCAGAAGCTTAATTTAAAATGAATTCATCGTGTTTAAAGGAACAGTCATGGGAAATATGTTTATTTGCTTTCTCTGCAGGAGTGATGGAAGACCTCTGATCTTTAGAAGTGTTGGTGCATTTTTGAACACTGGACAGAGCCAGGCTAGCTGTTTCCCCCTGCTTCAAGTCTTTATGCTAAGCTAAGCTAACTATGCCCTGAGTATACTTCTGTACTCAGCACACAGGTATGAGATTAAATGAATGCACTATTTCCTATTAATTATGAATTGTGAAACTACAGGAAACACAGTGTACCCACCCACCATGCCACCACTGATGAAGCCTGAGATTTATGAGGCTCATTACTGCACAATCACATAATTAAATGATCATTTGCATGCCAGAGTTTAAAAGCTGAAGTTTTGTCTCAGGGAGGATCAGCAGGGATCTTCTGTCACGGCTGCTAAAGCTGAATGTAAATGTTTGATCGGTCTGTGCTGACAGTATTGCTGGGGAGGAGAGAGTGGAAAACCACACTTGGCTGGCTTGTTTCTGATATGAGGACGGCTGAATGTAAGGCAGCCGAGCAGGACGTGGTGTTATTTGATTGGATAGAGATTGACAGCTTGACATAAATGGATGGTGGTACATACAGGGCTGGCAGCTCTGTATGGCCTGTGGGTGTACAGTGTTCTTTATATGCTCATGAAACTGCATTGACTAAAACGGTGGCAGTGTTGTGATTAATCATTTCTGTACATATTCACTTTTTTAAAACCATTGTCTCATGTATGCATCCTGCATGAGTTTAGAAGACACCACTAATTATTATAAACAAGACCCTGAATGCAGCACATTCTTAAACAATGCTCTGAAACTAAAGAAAACCTTCAAACCAAAGGCATCTATCACTGACAAAAGGCAGACAGTATAATAATTATAATCCACACAAATCAGAATACGACTAATTACACAGTCAAACTTCCTTCATTCAACAACAGGAAACTAGAAACATCAAAATAAAGCGGCCGCTGCAAATCTTAAATCATCTGTGCACCAGAATATTTCAGGGTTTTGTGAAATCATTTCATGAGAAACTGACACTCTCTGTCTGTGGACCATACAAAAGAAAGTGTGACTCACTCTCCACTTCACCCAAATCACACAGCTCACGCACAATCTATTTTCCTCCTGAATATTTCTGAATCTGTCAGCTTCAACAGTCAACGTAGGATTCAGGAACATGAATTCTGTTACAGTCAGGGTCGTGCTATTGTTTAATGAACATATATGTCCTGATATTTTTCAACCTTTTTCTGCAAACTTTGTTTTTTTCTGCAGATATACACAGCATGTCAAATACAGAGTAAAACTCTAAACGTATTGTGATAGAAATGATATGGATTTGTTCATGTGAGTGTTTTTGTTAATGTTTAGTTAAACACATTTTGATGTGTTTGTAGAATCCATACATCTCATGTTAATATTTTATGACTACGCACCTCAATATTTAGGTCCAAAGCTAACACTCAGTGCCTACGCTGCAGCGTGTACAGAGGTGGAAAGTAAGAAGAGAGTCAGCCCTGAATCAGCCCTGTACTAAACAAGTCCTCCAACCTAAACAACCATACAGTACACAGCAGCCTTACAGTGGCAGGAGATATGCTACAGATAAACAGTAAAAATCAGTGTTGAAAAATAAATAACTAACCTTTTTATGCTGGTGAAGGTTTAGGTTTAGGTTTAAGTTTGGGTTAAAGTCTGAGAGGGATTATTTCTGTATGAGTCTACACATTGTGTTTTAGGAAAATCCAGCATATTATACCTTTAAGATTAGAGGTATTAGAGATATTTCCGGTAACAGCAATAAACGTGGTTAAAGCTACAGAACGATTGTGGTCATGGTGTTACACCCCCTACAGGGCACACAACACTCCACCATATCAAATCCACCATAGAAAACACCTTGAGAACAGCCAAATGCATGAGATTTATTAATATAAAACATTTCAACACAACCGAGACGAAACCAACACTACACAAGATACACAGTCAAAACAGTGACACAAAAATAAACCACAGCTGAGAGGCAGCATGTCCAGCAGACCCACGCTAGAAGCCCCAAATACCACAGAACTAAACAAAGGAAATATTACTGCATTTCCCTACAATAACACAGTAGCAGATGAGACCAACAGAAAAGTGCAGCAAACAAACCACACAAACCAAACTGGGAGCTCGTCTGGGATCGAACTATGGTAAAAAGAAATGACGCCGATTATTCGTTTGAAGTGTTGAACAAACATCGTTCTCTTAAAGTCCAAGGTGTACCCATCACTCTACATCACCTGACTTCCTCCTTGTCACTGGAACGTAAACATGATGCTGTCTCACATGACGGCTAGATGTACAATAAATCAGTGCATTTAAAGATTTATCAGACAACAAATCACCAGTTCTCACAGATGGAATCTGGAAACTAGAATCTGTCTCCAACTTGAAGCAAATACAACTGTTCACAGATGTTTCAGAAAGACTAGAATACTTTATGTTTAATGTTTCCTGTTATTTTAAAATACTTAGTGCCTAGTTTAGGCTGAAAGTCTTTTGTTTGATTTGATGGAGATTATATTTGACAGCACAATTCAGTACAGTCAACTTTTTTTTAAACAAGTGACTGAAATTCACAGCATCGAAACCAGTCATACAGTTTTATAGGGCTTTGCAGAATTTGACACTTTTATTTCATTTTGCATGCTAACCGCGATTTTGTGCTGAGAATGAGGAGTGTCGCGTTTTGCAGAGTTTTGCACTTTGAGACTCGGTGAAAACTGAGTCAAAGCCTCATAAAACACTGAGAGAGAAAAGAGAGAGACGGACAGATGAAGAGGGAGAAAGAGAGAGAGAGAGAGAGAGATCAGTCTGTGTTACTGTCAAAGTGCAGTGGAGCGCAACACACTTCTCCAGGGTACAGCACATCACTCTCACTCTCTGACTTCTGTGTTGTGTGTGTGTGTGTGTGTTGTATGTTGTGTGCATGTTTCTGCACATATGACTTTGTGTGAAGGAGGTTCCCACATGAGCGTGTATGAGCGTGTATATGTGCACATCTTTCTGTATGTATGTGTGCTTGTATTTCTGTGTTTTGTGTTAATGTCTGTGTGTGTTTTGTGTGTCTGTGTGTGCGCCTCAGGCCGTGCACTGTGAGTGTAAAGACTCCAGTGCTGGCCCAGAGGTTACAGAGGGCTGCTGAATCCTGACCTACATCGTGCTCCTGTTAAGACCGAGTCTCTCTTTAACTTTCCTGCGTCTCAACTTTCACATGTGATGTTATCACACAAACCACCACCATTATAGTTTTGTCATCACTTGGACTCACAGACATTAATGACAGAATGTCCTTTAGGGCTGGAGCTGTCCTTTTATGTCCTGACTTGACAGAATGATGACACACTTACATTTTGTATTTCAGGCACTATGTTTTTTCTCTGAGATAATCCACAAAGAGCCAAACAGTTATTGAAAAAAAGACACTAAACATTGTAACTGATGTAGAATAATGTTAAATTCTGAAGAATAGATTCTGCTTTATCTGTGTGTATTAGGACTTACATAAAGGATAACTCTGGTATTTTTGAACCTGGGCCTTTATTTCACAGAGCAGAACACCGGAGCTACTGGAATACTGCTGCTTCGATCAGTTAGGTTGTTTGTCTTGTGTGGTTCTTTTACTTCTGTAAAGGATCTGATTACTTCTTCCACCACTGAGAGTCACAAACAAACAGATGGAGGCAGTGGTATTCTAGCAGCTCCTGTGTTCTGCTTGGTAGAATACCTGTTTTTCTCAGTGGGGTCTGGTGGTGATATATAGTGATTTCTGCTTAGACGATTACATTGCAGTAGCTGTTCACGGTGGCTGGGTACGCACAAGTTGATCCAAGTCTAAAAAGTAGCCTGAGATGTCCTAAAATGGCCACTGAACAGAGGATGTAACAGCATGGCCTTTCATTTGGCATCACTCTCAAGACAAACATACATTTTTTTGCCCATACCAGTGGTTAAGGATCATCCATCTGATGTTTTTGTTTTTGGTGTGCAATGAGCATCACAGCTTCACAGGAATACTACAGTGGCAACAGATTTTTAGTCTTGTTAGTGCTTTACTGTTAGCAGTTTACTGTTTTCTACATAGTTTTCATTTGGTTGGTACCATCCATCTTAGCTTTATATGTTAGTAAATGATCTCACACTACATGTCATAGAGGGTCAGAACACTACAGCAGCTGTTTCCACTAATTAACACACCTTCAACTAGAATGAGAGGAAACAGTCACTGAAATCAGCTGCTGTTTATCTCGAACAGAAACCTGTACACTCTTCTCTCCTGCTCTCAAACTTCAGCTAAATGGCTCAATCTTTTATCTTTTTATATAAAGACTGCATGAATCATATGCCACGTTACGCAACACAATTGTAGCTAGGCATGCCAAAAAGTTAGATCAAAAGAACTGACTGACCTTGTATTGGAGTGCATTTGTGCTGCCTCCATCCTTCATCAATACCACAGGTAATACTTGAATGTTACACAGTAGAAGCTGGATAATACAAAGTTTTTCTGATCTTTAAAGCAACCTGCTTCCAATCGTCCATCTTAAACACTAAATATTTGAGTGGACATGAAAATACACCTACTACACGAGGTAAAGCATTCCTTTTACCGGCATTTTATTCCAGACTTTGATATGCATTGTTCCCTCTCATCAGGCTAAGACTCATGAACCTTCTCATCACCGACACCGAGAGGAGCTGCACTTTGTGGACGAGTATGGCCAACCAATCACTATGCAGGTAGACGGGAGAAGGGGGCATGGTCACAGGAGGCGTCGGTCCCATTGCGCAATTGAGTGCAGTGGTCCAACAGAAAGACACTGGGAGGCCTTGAGAGCCATGGGACTGATGGAGGGAGAGGAAGGCCAGGGAGACGGCTACAGTGCAGGGTACGTACTGTTGGAAGGCTGCATGATGGGGGCAAGGCCTGGGGTAAGGCAACAGGGGGTCTGGATTAGCTTGGGACAAGGACAGGATGATGTGACTGGGGTTGTCCTGAAGCTGATTTTGACTTTTTGGCAATCTCCTTCTTATTTGTGTGGCCTTTTGGCCTGGTGATTACATTAAAATGATGAAATGGTTGATAATTGTTGGGACGTAAAACATTTATGGATTGGATAAAAGTTTTTTGGGTTGCAATTGGTTGGGGGAGGCATTGTGGAGGTGGAGGTTTTGTAAAAGATTGGGACTATTCATGGTGAAACATTGGGGTAAACAGTTAGGAGTGAGGTAAAAATGTGATGAGGGTAAAAATGGTGCACTGGGCAGGTCTAAACCGGGTAAAGGTTTGAGAAAGGGGCAAAATGTTTGGACAATGGTATATATTTGAGCATGTGGTAAACAGTTTGGGACCAGGGTAGACGTTTGGTGATGAGGTAAAATTTTTGGACTCTGATAAAAGATTCCTATGGTAAATGATCAGGAATTAAATAAACATTTGGGACAGGGGTCAAAGGTGTGG
This sequence comes from Lates japonicus, assembly GCA_033238685.1. NCBI lineage: Eukaryota > Metazoa > Chordata > Actinopteri > Centropomidae > Lates > Lates japonicus. Next base: position 7,983,483 of record BRZM01000009.1, read on the forward strand.
ACTGGGTAAAGGCCATGAAATCGCCCCAACCTATATGATTTTGTAGTGGAACTCAAAGTTTGGGAATGGAGTAAAGGATTGTAACAGGGGTAAGTGCTTAGAAGTTGTGGGAAAAGTTGGGGCATAATTTTTGAAATGTAATGCTAGTTTGTAAAAGTTTTGGAATGGGGAAAGAATTGCAATAAAGTGTAAAAACAGATGTTTGGGAGAAAGGTAGGAATTTTGGGATGGGCATAACATTTTGAGAATGGGCTGGACTGAAGCAAAAGGTAATGTCTATTGATGACTCAAATGGAGGGGCAGTATTTTTACTTTAAGGTTAGGGGGCAAGTTTAGCTTGCTAGGTCAGCATGATGTTGCATTGAGTCTCATAAATATTCAAGAGGGGAAGGTTGTTCTGCTGAGACTGCTGTCAGTGCAAAACATGGTATTGTTATGCATGTAGATGGTGACTATAAATAGATCATAGATCATACCATTCCCATTCAGGCACATCTGAAAAATAAACAGACCTACATGATGTGAAGGCTGACAGGTCCTGAAGCACTCTCTGCCATATAAATTCCCCTTGACATCACCTCCTAATAAAACACAACATAACCTGACTGCTTCCTCTACACAGGCCCTACTATGGTCACATGACTGTGTCACCTGACCTATACCCCGGCAATCGGATGATGATGTCACCTGATGTCTATCCTCCCAATGGCTACCTGCCCAGATCAGCAAATGACCAGCACCTGGGTAACAACTACCTGCCCAGTGTTTCTTACAGCTTAGATCACCTCGACAGACTGGACTACCAGGTGATTAATGGTGTTGTTTTGGATTCTATTCTTTTCTGACTTTATGTTTATGGATTAGTATATGCTACAAAAGTAATCAATTTACACTAATTTCTATTCTGATCTTCTGTGTCTATACCAGGGTGCAGAAATGTTGCCCTACCAGCCTAACTCGGAAAGCTGTCTGATCGGGTGCTACAACACAGAGGAGATGGAGCCCAAGAATTTTCACAGACAGGTAGCCAATTTCACTGATTTGCATTACAACTTTTTTACTTCTCAGCAAGTCTTCTGAGCCCTGTTTTGGCCCCTCAGTCCTTAGTACATTCTTGTGCCTGTCAAACGCTGCTCTTTTAAATAAATCCTACTCAAATTCTTTCTAATTTCTCTTTAGTCCGACTATCGTCCTCCTTGGCGGTCTGATCGTCCTCTGGGATACCTTCCCCTCAGTGAGCTTGACAGTGGGCTAGGCTGCGGCCCCGACAGCCCACACCACCGGGTGCCACTCTCCGAAGCCGAGACAGACGCCATGTCATCGTTGCCAGGCCACACCCCTTCCTCCCAAGGCTCCTCCTCTTCCTCTGAGTCCCTGATCTCCTCTGAACCCAGCGACTCAGGCTTCCACAGTGTCAGCACTGGGGAGCACCGACGGCTGCACAAGATTCACGGAAGCCACGGCCATCGGCAAGCTCATCATCTCCGCTCAGGCCACTCCCCTCGAGAGCAGAGAGGACGCTGGGATTTGGAGTCCATCCCCGAGACAACTCCTATGACTCACCCGGGAGCACCGCAGGCATCCCGTTGCACTGTTGGTAACAGCACGACCACAACAGTTCACTTCCACAGAGCTGAGAGGAGTCCCACATTACCTCGCCACCGCTCACCGCCCTCCCCCTCCATTGGTAAATAAAGCTCTCCAAATCATTTCCTTAAACCAGCATCTGATGTCATAGTCATTATTTTTAAAATGGATATTAGTCCTGAAAATTGGACTGGATATGAGTGGCTTGATTTACAGATGTAATGTAACACTGCACCTGATTTCTTCTTTCTATTTGCAGGTTGTCGTACTGAGCCCTGCCAGCGGAGGGCACTTTGGTTGGAGCAGCAGCAGGGAGGAGCAGGGACGATAGACGCTCCAGGGCGGAGTCGAACAATAACAGATTTGAGTGAAGGGCAGCGTCGCCGCAGGGCCAGTCACCCCAACATGACAGATCCAAACACTCTGAGCAACAAACTCCAGAACAGCCAGCATGGTGCAACCAGCAATGCGCTGGGGCCAAGGAGCAGGGCCAGTTATCCCAGTAACTGTCACCCCACCAGTCACCTCAGCATAGACAGAACCAGTCTGACCAATCAACAGAACATGCTGAGAAACAGCCAAGGCACCAGTCGGAGCAGAGACGAGGACTCCCTCTCAAAGAGTCCTGGATCTGGCTCCAGTGGAGTTTCAGACTGGCGTGGCTTTCAGACTCTTGGGAATCGCACTGGCAACCCTAAAGGGTCCTCTGTTCCCTTTTACAGCACGCTGGGTGCCCCACAACGGAGCCCTCGCTCTCCACCTTCACCCCGCTCTAGACTGTCCAATCAGAAGTCAGTCAGGAATCAGCTGCTCAGAGCCCGAGCTTACCGATTGGCCAGGGAGCGCAGTGAGGTCACAACAGATGAGGAGGTGCGAGGAGAGGGGGAGAGAGAAGGGGAGGAGGAAGGGGACGACGGCCGATTGGCAGGACGATACTGGAGCCGGACAGAAAGGAGACGTCACCTGGCACTATCACGGCAACACAGAGAGAGGAGGGGAGGAGGGGAGGAGCAGTCCGGGGGAATCCAGGGATCGCTGTCATCTCAGACGGTGCTGGAGCTGAGCCACATGAAGCAGAACCGACTGAGGAACAGCAAGCTGCTCGATGATTGGACAACAGTGGAGGAGCTGTTGACCCATGGGACACGAGTGGAGAGTGACAGTCAGCTCTGTCCCAGCCCTCTGCTATCGGTCACTACTGTCTGACTGGAAAACCTCTCACACACAATCCCACCATCAGTTACTGTTGATTGACTGAAACCTCAAATTTATCACTCAGGCCCAGATTCATTAAAGGTTTGTGTGGTGAAAAGTGTAAATGTCTACTAAAATGACTAAACAACTGCTGATCCATGGTAATGAATCATTTACACAGTATAATTTACATTATTTTGGACACATTTGTAAGCAAAACTATGTGTGTCAGTGATGGACCTAATTTGCACCATTGAGCAGTACGATGCTCCTTGAATATTTTCGTAAATCAGGGATCTTTCAAAGAAAAGCATAAAGACAAACATATGGGTTTAACAATGCAAAATGGTCGCTGCCACAATGAAAACAAACATTTAGACAACATGGAGGGTGGGGGGGTTCTCAAGTTTTCCAGGCTTGACAAGGTGATTTTATTGGTACAGTAGTTAATCTCATAGTCCAAACATACTAAGTGATAAAAAGAGTCTCACAACTAAAAACAGCTTGCAGCTTGCTAAGTGGCTTACAAGCTCACTGGCAAGTTTCTTACTACGTTAGCTTGTGGTGGTAGGTAACGCTGCATTGATTTAATTGTATACCTTAATTGTGAGCAGCCCAGTGGGAAAAACCACTCATGTCGATTTCTGACTTGTAATTCCAAGAAATTCCATCTAAATAAATCCGATATTAATACGTACAATCGATTCAGCCCATTTTACAGGAGCTATGCGCTGTTTGTGTCTTGTTTCACTTACTAACTGCTACAAACACACAACATAACAAAATCAGCTAATTTAACATTAGACCTAACCACATGGCATAATGCACAAACACTCCCAAGTCAGAAAAACAGGTGTTTTTCCTGTTCTCCCTACTATGTCAATGGCATGAATGCAACATAAGTTCCCACTCTAATTAGCTTACTTACTAGTGGCAACACTTTCTGAACTGACAAGAGCTTGTTTTCTAAAAATGACGAGTTGGTGGGAGCCTGAGGGACTCAACCACACAGCATATATGCAACTGAAACTAGAGGAGAATAAAACTGGTGTTGATTCTCAGTGGATTTTGCAATACTAGTGTCCCTTTCACAATGCACTAAACACTGTCAATGTGGTCACAAAGTTTGTGCTGGATGGACCCTCACAGACATAATCAGATGATGAAAATTTGAGCTTTCAAGGAACTTACATTGAAAAACTACAATTAATTTGGACACCCACTGCAATCTTAGTGAATCTGGATCTCAGTTGTGTTATTTACTGTCTGACAGGATGTTCTAACTTATTTGCTGACGCGTCTGAGCCTGGAAGTGTCTCTTCAAGTAAAATAAAAGAGGGACGGGAGAACTGAAAAATGTGGCCAAAGATAGTACTGGGGCTCAGGAGGAAACCAACAATCAATCCCCAGAAATCACAAGTATGACAATCTTGGAGAAACTGATTCAGTCTGAACTGAGTTTAAACTAACACTAATATCTGACAGGAATCGCTAATCCAACGCTTGCTCTAGAAATGAGTTTCCGCAAGTTTGTACAAGTAAAAAAGGACACGGAGGAGCTGCATGGGCTTTAAACTCTGCAGTGTTAACAGACTCAGTGGATGGACTGGTCGGATTCTTCACACACCAGACCGCCTGTGACTGGTATGAAATATCACACCATTGGTTGTGTTGCCTTGTGGAAAAGTGTCTTCATCTCCATTTCTGGTTTACTGCCTTTGTTTCAGTCTCTGTGCCATAAAATGTCAAGGTCGAGTCTCTAAAATGCTAAAACTGCTGGGAGGCTCTGCTCACTATAAGCTTGTTAGGGGATTTCTACACCTTTATGATCAAACAGCCTCTAAACCCTCTAAGTCACCGTTTCACCACATCATTCTTTTTTAGTCGCCACTTTCACTGGTCTCTCCTGGGTGGTTTACCATTTTAATCTCCACGCACTCACACAGACTTGGAGTGTAAATAAATCAGACTATAAAGAGGGCTCACAAGTCTCCATGCAGCACTGTGTGCAACTGGGTTTCTATTTCAGAGGATTTCTGTTTGGTTCTCAGTCTACTGCGGCATTCACCGATGTTAGGTGTCTGAGGATGATTTATGCCGCATATCTGTTTAACTAATGAAAGCTGGCCTGTTGTGCTATATGCCATGAATCAGAAATCTATACATTATCTGTAAGGAATAGTTTGACAATTTGAAAATACCTTATTCACTTTCTTGCTGAGAATTAGATAAGAGAATTGATAGCCCTCTTGTGTTTTAAATATGAAACTACAGCCAAAAGACAGTCAGCTTAGCTTAACTTGAAGACCAGAACCAGGGGTTCAGGTTCGATCTCCCTCTAACTGAGTGATAGTCAGCAGCTTAAACTGCTGGAATCAGACCCAGAGAGTTCAGACTGATGCTGAACTGTAGATCAGTTAAAAAGACTGAGAAGTCATTACAAACCAGCGTTCAACTCTGATATCCAGGAAACTGACGGAAAGATCAAGAGTTAGAAACAGAGTGTGGTGTGTTTATTACAGCCACAGCACTTCCTGCTCCAGAAGTCAGGGATCATGGGTAACATACACTGTTCAGTCATGTTTCAGTTCAGTGAGTGGCACTATGCAGTTGGAGCTCCAGTTGTTGCTCAGCAAAAGTTACATTTTGTTGCATTAATTAATGAGCTTCAGAGAATCTGGTTTGTGAGATATTCTCATCTACCTCTCAGCACGGAAACAAATAACATGTTTTGCAAAATGTCAAACTATTCCTTCAATATGTTTAAGCTCCTGACATCTGTAAAAATATTTCCATCTGGAGTTGCAACACAGACTGTACACAGACCATGAACAATACTCGGTGCATATCACTATGCTGAGTGCTTAGTTACAGAATGAGCTATCAGCAGCAAATTGAACCAAACAAAGGCACTTTTTAGTATTTAAACAACTAAATGAGACTTTTATCCAACCTGACAGATTTTCAGTGAGGAAATTCGGGTACTTTATTCCCCCCAAATATCAAATCAGATTTAAAATCTATTACTGTTAGTGGGATTACACTTGTGACAAATACCGATACTGGCTGTTACAAGCCAGTATGATTACAGACACCATTGAGAGAAATTGGTGGATGAATTTGAGAAATGTTAATCAGGGGTTAGATGTTATGATGTAATAATGTGTCATATAATGAAACTGTTCAATGCAATTTTGTTAAATATAAGAAATGTTGATTTATTTTCATATTCTGTCAGGGTTCTGAGGTGAAAAGGAGGTGAAATCCTGAAGACAGGATCACAAAGCTGGACTCATAAAATGAATATATTTAATTATTTCTTTTTCTAAACCATAGGGGTGTGTCTGTGTGTGTCTGTGTGTGTGAAAGAAAGAGAGGATAAAGTTTGATACTAAGTTGTTGGTAGTGTGTAGCCAAAGATATTGTATAACTTTGGTTTGTGGACAATCTAGAATAACAATCACTGTATGATGTAAAAGTATATTTTATAATCATATTAGTTTTTATATATTTTATCCATTATTTTGCCTTGAGTAGATTACTTCTGCTTTTCACCAACATCTTGCTATGCTTGTGTACGTACGTACGTAGATGTTAGTGTCCGATCAACTGTTAGCATAAACCAGACTTATTGTTACAGTATAAACCTAGCATGCTAACTCATGATTAGCACAGAACAAGCATGTCCAGGTTTGCCCAAAGAATTATCAGTGTTAAAGTCAGTGTGTATGTTTTTTTCCACAGACAGGACTTTTGATGATTTACTAGAGTTTAAAAAAAAAAAAAGGCTAATTAACGACTCCGTTTTCAGAGCCGCAGTGGCCAAATGGAAGCCAAATTTCATGACTGTGATTCCTCAAAATATCTCCAGATGTTGCCAACTTCTTCAGAATTGAAGTTTGTTTTTCGTTTGTTTTTTTTTTAGTACTGGTGATATTCTGTGTTTCTCTTCTTGTCAACAAATCCCATGATTCAAAATTAACTGACTCACTGTGTGTGTATTCAGAAGATACTGACTTGTAGAAAACGCGCTCATAGGTCGTCTGTGCGGCACCTTATTACGATCCACAGTTACGTTTTGAGTGTCAGTTAGGGAAGGTCGTGGGTGGATGTGTCAACAAAACTTAGGACTCTCACAGAGGAGACCGTTGTTCAGTCTCCGTTTGAACCCAGTCATCATTGTTTGTCAATGTCTCCACGCCAGTTAAAACCACCATCTTTTCCTAACCCTAACCAAACGTTAACTGCATGTTTATTTCTGTTGCCATGGAAGAAGCTCCGGTGAGTCTGCACAACGTTAAATTTGTTAAACCAGTGACGCCTGCCGCCTGCCGCTGGTACGCTTCTGTGGGTCGTATCTGAGGATACTTACAAGCCACCTGTGTGGTCGTTACTGTGGAAGGACAGAGAGAGACTGTATCCAACATCACTGCATATTTACACACTGTAAGTGTGAATTCAATGTTCTCTATACAGTAGATCCATCAACAAAATCTCACAGTGGAATGAAACATGTAACATGTTCAATACTTTCTCCAAAATATCCCAGAAATTCTCAGTTCACTGCTCAGTATAAACTGCTGAGTGTCTGATGTGTTGGGAGCGGTAAATGAGAGAATGAGGGAGTGACTCTGGACACTGCCTCAGGTCTTTTCATGAGATTTGTTGACAGCTTGAGAGACACAGAATAACTCCAGCCTTCTCCTTCATAACTGACTCCTCAGAGCGTTCTGGAGACCTTGCAAAACTTGTTTAGTTTTGTTTTACATGAGGAGTTGATCTGAGAGGTTATGTTTTAAAGAAAATCTGAGGATAAATCTTTGCTTCTACAACTTAAACATTTTGTTTTTAGAATGAATATTACAAAGTAAAATCAAAATGCATTTCTTTTTTCAGAAACTGTTTTCCTACAGTTAATGTTATAAAAACAGTGGAGAACTTGCGATTATGTTTTGTGAATCTGGTCCTGACTCTGTTTCTTGAAGGGCTGTGTGCAATAATCTGTAACGTCTTGTGCTCAGGTTTGTGTCTGTGTGATGTCAGGGAGGGAGTTTATGTCCGTGTGATGAGCTCATGATGATACAGGAAGGGTTGTACGACTGGTGTGACATGACAATATAGACTTTTATATTTTCTGTTTGCGTTTCCATGAACCCTGTGACCTGACAAATGTATCTGAACATTTCCATACTGTCCCAAAGGAGATTATTGATGGAGGTTTGGTGGATGTCATCACCCACAACTCAAGTAAAACTGTCAGTAAACTGTGCAAGTTTAAAAATTATTGGTGTGAGTTTAGCTCTCTGTGAAATGGAATTTAAAGGTGTGCTCCAGTCATTTAGTATCGCACTTTCATAATCCTTACTTTTAGGCCCCTATCTTACACCTGACACAAAGCGGTGCCAAGCATGAGGCAAATGTCTTTACTAGTTTCAGATCCTATATTTCAGAGGACGTTATACTCTGAGTAAAATAATGTGTAACGTTAGTGGAGTGTCCCTCTTGAGTTTGGATGAGAGCTGCCATCAATAATAATGATTAAGTTGGGTAATAATATACAGTAATTATCTATAATGCAGTGCCGCCATTTGATCAAATAATTCCTTCTGATGTCAGATTTTCAAACACAAATGGCTTAGTTTTATGTCATTTAATAGATAAACAAGAGAGGAATTTTCTTACACTTTACACTTTATTTTACAGGTCCAATATTTCCTCATAATTTCTTTTAAGTTTCCAGGAAAACAAATCATGTAGTTTGGTTTTAATTAGAGGAAAAATAGAGACAAAGTTCTTATTTTAATTAGTTCAGTTAGTTGTGTTCAGTGCAGCACCTGATCACTCTTTATTCTATAATTCTGAAATTAGAACCAAATCAAACTTCTTTATAGCTATAGATTATTTGGAAGTAAATTAGAATTTACAGACTCATAAAATAAAGTGGTACCACATTTTTAATGTGAGCTTAATTTTCAAAAAAGAACTTTGACATTCGGTGCTAATTATAAGGAGACAGGAGTTTTCTTGCAATAAAATAAATATCAATTACTTATTACTGCATACACGCTCAAAATTACAATGCTGGCCTGTAAACAGTTTTCACGTTTTGGCTCGTTCTGCTGATCTACTTCTGGTTTACTGTAATTGGAAGAAAGAAAGAAAGAAATTAATAGGAGTTGTACCTACTCAACACCAAATCTATTTTAATATAATTTGCACCAAATCTTTCCTGGAAACGTCACTGGAAAATTCTTCAACTTTTGTTTTTATTTGTTTTGACAAATCAGCACAGATACAAGTCAAGTGAAGTCATTTCTCTTTGAATACTGAGCTGCTGAACAGATAGACTGCTTGACTGGACCATGATGAACTGGGTATCTGAAAACATCCCTGAACACCCCAGTCCTGATATTTGGAGAAACAAGGAGAATCAACAGTTGGTGTAGACGAGACACTCTGCTGCACCAACTTGATAGATTGAGTCTGAGAGGACAGCTGGGTCTGAAAATCTCGCCTAATGCAGCTCTGGTGAATCCAAGCATGAAAGGAAAACAGACGCACATGCTGCCTCCCAGTTCTGGGCTCTGGGTCTGGATCCGAGTCGTGGGTTGTTGTACATACTGCTCCGCCACAAATAAAATGGTCTAACCCCATGGAGAGCTAAATTAGTGGTGGTTGTTCAGTACCAGGAGGGAGGTGTTAAATTCCAGTGATAAACTGGGACGAGTTTGATGATCCCTGAGCTAACAGAACAAACTGTGACGTTTAAGATGAACAACTGGTGAACAAATGTAGCGGGTTAATGCAGAATACACAGGTATACAGAGGCTGACTGATAAGTTGGAGTTAACCTGCACGAACAGTTCAGCTCTGATTCTGCAGTTTGAATTTAATAACTTTTGTGGTTTTTCTGTTTCAGTTTTCAGTCTTTAATCTGTGTTTTTTTAAAAACTGTGTAAGAACTTTAATGACGATGTTTTACGTTGTGAACCTTCACCTGCAGGCGGCCATGTTTTATTAGAAAGTCACCATGAGCATTGACTGACAGCACTCAGAGTGTGGACGTAACACTCTCCACTGACAGCCATGTTGGTGTTTCAGTCCTGCTCCATGACCGTTGCCATAGCAACTGGTGTTTCTACGGCAGCTGATGTCTCAGCTCTTGGCCCTGTCACCATGGTGATGTTTTGTGGAGGACGATGGGACTTATTTACAGCTAACACTCATCAGCTGAGCAGAGAAAAGCAGCAGCAGCAGCAGCAGCGACATTAAAACCACCTGGACCAGACTCTGAGCCCAGATCTGTTTCCAGCACCATCCTGTGGATCCTGAACTGATCCTGAACCGACCTCACCGCCACACGAACAAAGCAACGGATATGATCTATTTTCTCATCTCTCATCAAACAGAGAACTCCACAAAGCCTCTGTTTGTTCATCTACATCTGACCTGAGGAATCTGAAAGTAATGTGCGTCATCTCTCAGTCATGAGCTGAAGCAGCAGCAGCAGAGCGACCTCTGCTGGTGAACAGGTGGTTTTACCACTGCTGATCACAGACCAGCTAAAACTGCAGCTGCAGGAGAAAAATAAATCACAGCTCTGTAGAAATTCAGTTCAGCTCAGAGGTTAACAGTCAGAGTTTCATATGAACAGAATATTTTTATAACTGTAAGAATTTTTCCTCCTCAGGTATAAAATGTGACAGAACTGCAATTTCACATTTTCCTTTCAGTTTCTTATAGCTTCTAGTTTTTAGCAAACATTATTTAAACAGGAGGGAATATTGCATTTGTTAAACATGTGACGGTTCTGGTTAAATTATTAGAACAAGAGATGAAAACATCTGGTCCTTCAATAAACTGTCAGAAGTACAAGAAGCTTGTGGCGACTTTCAGTCAGAAACATCCAGTCACGGAGCTGAGGATAAAGATTAAACTTCTAGTTTTTAAAGACAGTCTCCAAATCAAAATGGCAGATAAAACATTACTGAGACAAATGGAAAGTTGAGAACAATAATGGTAAATCTACAGTTTGGCTGAATGATCCAGGAGACTCGTGTTTCTCTGTTGAGGAACTTCATTAACAGTAAACTGGTCAGTGTTACAGCTCAGAGATCAGCTGCTGCAAAGGTCCAAAAATGAAGACAGAAGAAAAGAGAGATGTATTTCTAACAAATTTATTCCATAAAATATACTTGAAAATATACTTGCACGTAGCTCTGTGAAGCAGTGATGCTACAGTTAAACAGGCAGGCTGCGTTTCCACCAGAGGACAGCTCAGAAATCACATCGTTCATCTCAACAGGTGAATGTGGAGTTTGGAAAAAGACCTTGTGTTTCTGTCACTGAGATCTCTTCTGAAATAAACAGCTTTTCAAAAAAAAAAGAAAAAAAGATGAAAATCTCTTAAGTGACTCTTTAAACAAAAACACCTCAAATCAAAGTTAATAAGGATTTCACAAACATGCAGCAGTAAAATGAAAACAGTTTCTATCTGTAAATAATCTGTATGATAATCTGATTAAGATTCACATTTCATTTATTCATCAATCAGCTGAAAGTTTCTGTTTTCACAGCCGTGTGGTGGGAAAATGTTGGATTTTTGCTTGAATATTAAACAGACTGAGACTGAAAAGGTCCCAGATTTAATCGAACCCGAGACGTCGCAACAAAACCTCCACATATTCTACACATTGTAAACTGTAAACTGGAACTCTGGTTGATAAAAAACTAAACCTCTGTGAACTCTGTTCATGTGAAGGAGCAGCTTCAGAGTCGTGAACAAAGTAATTAATATGATATGAGAAAAAAAACGGTGAAATGTAAACAATATGATCACGACTGAAATATAATAAGACTTGAGATAATCTCCAAATATAAAGTAAGGCTAGAGACATCAATAAGTGCAGGAATTATTATATGTCTTTGTTTTTTTGTCTGATGATGAACAAACTGTTGTGAACATGTGATGTAGATAAAAAGTAAAGCAGAGGAGAGTTGATATTTATCAGTGACTGAGAGATAATGAGCAGTGGATTATTTTTCTTTAAAAACAATGAGGGACTAGTTTTTATTTCCATTATTTATTTAAACACAGCTTTAATCATCGTTATGTTTTCACTTATTGTGATAAACTCTCTCTGGGTTAGATTATTTGTGGGTGTCAGGTGTGACGGGAATCAAACTAAAAACCAGGACGTGAATTTATCGCCTGTTATTACCAGAGGAACTACAGAGCCTCAGAGCAACAGCAGGAGAGGAAAATGTCTAAAACATAATCTGGTTATTTCATCAAATTCTAACTGTTGAGTTTCTGTAAATCATCAGTGATCCACAGACTGAGCTGTTTCTTTCTCTGTGAGTGTGATTCAGGTCATTTCAGGGTGATTTGTGTTTCTTGGTGCTAAGAGGGAAACTGGGGGAGTTTTTTTTAAGTCTCTATGAGTCAAATGTCAAAGTCTTTTCACGTGAAACTAACAGTCGTTCCTTACGTATGTTAACAACCTTTTGTTCAGAACTCTTCTCAATGAACAGAAGGCTGAATCCATTAATTCCAGGTTTTCCAGGACCTGGAGAATCTGGTCTGCGTCTCCTACAAACGGACCTGTTTCAGACAGCGTGGCTGCTGTTTGTAACATGACTGAGCTGCTGCTTCACACAAAACCATCCTGAAAAAGACCTGAAAAGGTCACCAGCTCTTTAAAGAAAAAAAGTGAGTTTTCATTTCACTGTTAAACCTACATGAAGTGTCATTACATAAAGAAATAAAGATGATAGTGATACTGAGAAGTAAAACTCACTTTTCCTCCCCGACAGCCTCTGACTGAAGCAAACTAACACTCAGATAAAATAAGAAACCAAAGCTAAGAACTATTCCACTGTAAACAGAATGTGGAGCAGAAGCAGGAAATGACAGATCTGCTGCTCATAGTAAGGCTGAATATAATGTCTGTGTTACCTGTAACTGTGCATAATATTGTACTTGTGTCATGCGTTTACTTGAGTTTGTCTCATGCAGCTGAAAAACAAAACTCTGACATCCTGACTGTTGTAAAGACTGGAGTCCAGTCAGCAGCTTGATATGACGTTACCACAGGATTAGTGCAGAAATCTCTACATGTGCATAGTCTATAATGTTTATAGTCATTCACTTTATTGGTCTGATTTGATGCGTTTAATATTTCCCTGTGTGCTAACTCATTCATGAGCTAATAACTTTGTCTCGTCCCTTATTAATCACTCGTTAAAAACCTCGTCCTCGACTCTTCGTGGTTCTGATCGTTTCAAAACTCTCCACCAATCACATCTGTCCCACGCTTTCCCTCTCTGGGCTGATGTAGAAATCAGCTCTTCACATCTATTTTTGTCGCTTATCATCAGTCATCCACTCCAGGACACCACAACCACTAAAACCGGTCTCCATAGCAACCAAATCCACGCATTCATCGCTGAAAAAGCATCAGAATTTCACTTGCACGAGTGCTGACGTAGAGAGACGCCAGTGTGTGTGTGGGGGGCCACGGACGTTCCACTCAAAGCCTCCTGAAGGTTATTAGACTGTTTACCGTGTACGCCGATTATTAACTGGCCACAGGCAGAGCTTTATCTGAACCATATTGCAGGTGATCCCTGCCTTTTAAAAGTGCACTAAGATGATTTTGTTCTCGACTCAAAACCGAAACTTAATGGTGCGAGAGGAAATAACTTGAACGTATTCAGAGTCTGTCTGAAAGTCTTACAGTGAAGAGTGATCACGCCACAGCATCACCTGGAGGAAATCACGAACAGCCTGTAGCACTGCTCATCTGCTCACCATGTGACAGCGAGCTAATTTACCGCTGAGCAAACTGCAACAGGTGCACACATGTCACTGAAACACTATCAAAACATTTTTATTAATCTATTACGACCGCATAGTAAAACAGGCATTAATAAATTAGCAGTATAAATTAATTAATCTGCCCATAAAGAAACTACATTATAGTACCATTCATTTCATGGGTAAAAAGGAGGAATTATAAAAAGAACTTAAAGATGAATGACTGATTAAAATAGAAAATTTAATTAACAGTTTGTGAATCCAGATATTTAAATTTTCTTTTTTTGATAGAGACGTGAGGATGAGATGAAACACTGATTCCTTCCCGGCCTCTCTCTCCTTCTTCTGTCTCTTTCTGCCTCTGGAGCTGTATTCGATCTGTGATAATGCTTCCCAAGGCTCCCAACCCCACTAATACCTTTTGCAATTACTACTTTAATTATCACTACTATCAGCTACTATCATTATGCGGTATTAATCATATTATTTTTTTTTTTACATGGAACCCATGTTATGCTATGTTCTTCTGTCGCTATTCTGATTCTTGACTGTTTAAATTAAAGTATCAGATAATTACTTTTAATTTAATCCATTCATTTTTACATTAAGAAATCAATCGTGTATGAATTTATTAATGCCTTGTTATTAAAATTACATTAGTTGCTAATTAATGGGAACAACTGTATTTTATTTTGACACCTGTGGTCATCCTCTGTACTCTGTGAGCTTCTCACTTATAACGGTTTTGTTTGGTTCGTTTCACGCTTGACGAACGGTCACCAATCAGCTTCTACTGACAAGCCTGGAAAAGGTACCAACTAATAAAATGTAACAATAAATGATAGAAATGAACTGAGACTGATTTCTCCTTCCTCCAGATCTGTCCCCTAAACCATAACACAGTGTTTCAGTTCTTTCTACCTAAGTGCCAGGATGACTCCAGAATACCTTTTGTGTTTTTTAAAATAAATAATTCTTCCCTTTATGAACTGCTGGCTCAATACAGCCGTGGAGAGCAGCGCTTAGACATCGCCCCTGTACTTTAAATACAGGTCCAGGATTGCTTAGATTATCATGAAGTTCGAGTTTGCAGTTTCACTGATGTAGCATCAGCAGTCATCAGTGAACAGGTTTAAGGCTTTAGACTGAACAGATGAAGGATGCATAGAACATCAGAGCGCTACAACCACTGTTGTAAGAAATAAATGATGTTTGAGAAGAAAGTTTTATTTTGAGAAAACGCAGTCAGCCTTTTCGTAATGGAGCCGTTTCGCCGACAGTATTGCAATCTGTCACACTTTATTGCCAACCACTGCTCAGATTCTGTTCTTTTCACTGTTTAATATTTCATTCTCTCATTAAAGTATATAAACAAGTTCTTGAATCTTGATTCTATGTACGTGATGACTGCAGGCAATAGAAACTGTCTGAAATGTTGAGACATTTTAGATATAATCTAATCTACTACTTAATTTTGAAATATAATGACCTTTTTCTTCTCTGGTTATATGAAGATGTTTTTTCTTGTTAAATCAGTATTAAAACTGTATTCTCAAACATTATCGCCATAATACTTAAACTTTCTTTGTAATATTGGGACTTTTCTAATATGACTTCATTTTATTGAAATAGAGTTCGACTTTTAAATACTTTTTTAATATCAGGATTCTCCTTTGAAAATATTAAAAGCAAATATTCATATTGTGTATCACTTTACTAAATTGCATCGCCGGTTCGTTATTATTGTTTATTTTCCACATTTTATCTAAATTACAATTTTTCTTTCTTCGACATCACTTTCTTTCCCAAAATATTTTGACTTTCTCGAAATATTTTTTAATTATGACTTTACTCCCGGAGACACTATCACATACAAGATATTTGTTTGGTTGGACACCTTACTGCAGTGCTGATTGTACTCTGCAGTGTGTGTATGCTGTGTTACTCCTCCCTCGCCGCCTCCCTACAGGTTGTGTTTTACCAGAAACTCGGATGGTTGGCTGATTGCCCAGCCTGCCCACCGCCCTCCAGTGCTGCAGAAGCCCCACTGCTGCTTCGTCTTTTCCTGTCTGCCACGATAACCAACCATCGCCCATCAACGGGCCAGGAGGCAGCCTGCTGGCGTGGTGGCACATCCATCTGTGGGAGGGGCTCTATTGTGTGGGGCCATCCCTCAGAGTGGAGGGCCAACCTCTGTGTTAGCCTGGAGTCTCGTAAGTGGCCAGGACAATGGAGGGCAGGGTCGCAGGATCCCGAGCCTCCAGCTGGTCAACTGGAAGCAGCACGACAGCCCCTACCCAGAGTGCAAGGAACCAATGGAGTGAGGCCGGGTGGGGCTCGAGCCTGGTTGTCGAAAATTTCCGCCCAGCCTATGTTGCAGTCTCGCTGAGCGGCGCAACGGGCGCGCCTCCTGGGTAACGCCCCACCTCAACGTAAACAAGACAAACTCAACTTGTAAATACTGAAGTTGCCAAACACTGAGCTACACTTCTGTCGCATAATTTTATCTTAACTTGAATTAAATATCATCAAATACTACAGAGGTGGAGCAGAGAGCAGAAAAAAAGGGACACAGAGAGAAAGAAAATCAGCAGACACTATTTTAAAAATTATTTTCCAGAAAGTTGTATTGAAATTGTCAGCCAGGGGGTCAGCTATTATAACGATTTTTATACGTTTGACTTCCTTTAATTTCAAAATGAGAGCCAGTAACTATAATAACCAGCTGTTTTGCATCGGGTTTCTATTGCACTTCAGTCATTGGCCCGGCGATGCTCAGCGCCTGCCCAATCCAGGGCCATCGTTGCTACATCAGTTCCACCAGCGATTTTACTCCACTCTATCCTGAACAGGGTCTGCATTCGGCAGGTGACTTTTATTGATGAAGGTCCAGTACATTACTGACACTGCCTGTGGAGTCACTGTGCAAGAAAATTAAGGCCAGACTTTGAAAGGACTCACTGCTGCCACAGGTACTGAGAGGAGGGTTTAGTTATCCCATCACCAAAGCTCCACCGTGACGCAAGTTAATTAGGGGCCAAACTGTGATATACAGCACAGCTCACTTTCATTTTCAGCTCGTTAATAAGAACTCAAAACAGACAGGCTGTCGCTGAAGACGACTACCTCCTGCATATTCATATTACTGATTTATTAAATTGCACTTATGGCAAAAATGTAATTTTAGTGTGTTTCTTTCTCTCTGAGGTCAGCGAAGCAAACACAGACGCCTGAGACAGAGAAAGGAGAAGCAAAAAAAAAAAAGAGTCGACTGGATGTGAGGCAATAATATTTTGTGACTTTTGGTGGTAGAAGAAGTAATCAGATACTTTACACACATAAAAGTACCAAAGATTTTTGTCCCTATTAATCATTTACACCCAGAATCATGGGAAAATAAAGCCCAGGGTCAAATATATCAACGTCAGAGAAAAACACATTTTGTGGTCTTGTGACACCAACGTGAGTTCATATAAACCTGAATGTTTATAATGTTATACTTCTGAGAAGCTGCACATATTTCAGAATGTCTCACAGGTAACATGGATGTTCAAATTTAACATAAACAGAATTCTGACACTTTTAGGTACCCTCATTAAACACTGTGATGTTTAGTTGAGTTGAAAAGTGCTGTTTATGTCAGCGTGTCAGTTACCTGATGAGCAGCTGTGCAGTCTGCAGGTCTGTCAGGTAGAAGAACTGTCGGACGCACAGCGCCTTTAGGGTGGATGTTTTTGCACAGGTGAGCAGGGTACTGTCTAAACGCCCGCCTCGGCTGAAGGATCGCCTCCACGTGAAGTCCCTCCGCAGCTTCTTCCCTGCAGTGATCACAGCAGGTGGTCAGGTTCTGGTGTTTTAGCAGGAAACAGGAAACAGAAACACCTTCAGAAAACCACGACTTACGTGGGAAACAGACTCGCTCCATCTGGTCTCCGTGGTTACGGCGCAGCGTGGCATGAAGGCGCTAAATGGTAACGCTGGTATTTCTGGCGGCTTGAGTTCATCACCGCCGGACTGGATCACATGGATGGTGTACAGCTGGAGGGAGAGACTGACACAGGCCAACAGCTCAAACAACAGGATGAAACTCCTCTCAGTGATGTGTTCACTATTTTACACGACTCTGGGCTTTTCACTCGGATTGATGGATGCAGAAAATGGAGGTTTGTGATCTTTTAAAAGTCTCTTTTATGTTGACTTTAGGCTGTCCAAAAAGGTCTGTCTGGACATGAAGCTGAGAGTGCAGACTGATCGATGTTTGCTGAGGTGGTGCGTTCATGTTCAACAGTCAAAATGACCTTCAGATTTTAGAATTTTCTCAGTGACAAAACCTTTTGTTTGAAAACATCTTCTACTTTAATTTTTGCGCGATAGCTGTTACATTTTTCAGTGTTTTAGATTATTCCAGTAATAAACTAGAGCAACCAAAGCCTCATCCTTCCAGGCCGAAATATCGACACCTCACAGATGAACACCAACGCTCTGATGTTTGAAGCCTAAATCCAATCTCCACAAGTAAAAAGCTAGAGTTAGGCTATAAACCAACTTTGGGACGGGGGAACAGGAAGTGCTAACATGCTAACATGCTAACGTACATCCTGGTTTAAGGATCATTCCTGTAGCTCTCTATAAGTAGCCTTCTGTCTTTTATTTTGAAGGACTGATGCCAAACCTGACATTTCCCACTGATGTTTAATATCACTGGAAACAAAACAAAGCTACCGAGTTAAACTGAAAACTACATAATTACCATCTTCTTCAACAGAGTTTAAGTGCGTTGGTGAAGCTACATGACCTGTGTTTGACCTCCAGTAACCCCTGTCACCTGGTATTTGAACTCACCACATATTTTGAGGAGCCGTCCTGCACCACGCTAGCGTCAGTGACCTCAAACAATAAGCTGTCTGTCAGCCGTCGCCTGGAGGAGACGGGACTTCCTCCTCCGAGTCCACGCAGGCTCCTCCAGCTCTCCTGAAGCTGCCGGGTCAGCAGGGAGGAGGGGGAGGGGCCCACAGGGGATACGCCGACAGGACTGGTATCTGCACGGGACAGGTGAACAGACGGGTCAGCTGACAGTGTGTCAAGTATACACATGCATGTCGACATCAGGGCTGTTTTCGCCATCTCACCTGTGCTGCTGAGCCCCTCCTCCATCGACTCTCCCAGGAAGTCGGAGTCGCTGTCCAGCCCTGACCCCTCGCCCTCAGCTCCATCCTCCAGTCCTCCTCCTCCTCCGCTGTCGAAGCACAGCGTCCCTCCGAGCCGATCGGTCACACACTCCTCCTCCTCGACCAGCTCCGCCTCCCAGCGGTCCTCGTCAAACTCCTCCTCTTCCTGTCCACCTCCTGCTTCCTGCTCGGTTCCCGCCCCCTGACCGTCTTTAAACAGCGAGCGTTTCAGACGGTCCAGCAGCCGGGACGCCATGACGCTGCCTGGCCACTGCGGGGGGAGGGGGGCTGAAAAAACAACAGGGGGACAGAGAGCCAAACTTTTAACAAACAGTTGTTCACATAAACAGTTATAAGGTCATTAATCAACAAGCAGCTGATTGGTTTTAAACTCTCTAGAATCCAGGTCACTGAAGAACTGCTTGGTCACATCTGAGCTCCACAAACACACTGATCTACATCCCAAAAACAAAGCGGTTGGAGACGGCAGCGGGACTGAGTTGGCTCTAGTTACGGAGCTGGCGGCCTCTCTGAATGGAAATCATGTCACACATTAATAATGCAGCGGCTCGCAGAGTCAGCCCGAAGCCTGGAAAACAAAACGCACTGCGAGGCTTCAGCCTGCAGAGCTTCGTTAGGATCCTTCAGTGTTTAACTCCTCAGGTGTCTCAGTTAAAGGAGATCAACACCCATTAACACTGTTTCCTAATAAATTATTAATGAACTGCCTTTATTTGTACAGTACAGCAGCTTTCATGCACAGGTAGCTGTGTGAAAGGGAAAGATTTATTTACTTCATTTTATTTTTATCTTATTATTATGCTGAGCAGTTGCTGGTCTTATTATTCTGTTTTATCCATTATTTCTTTGTTTGTTTTACTTGTGTTTAGTTATGTGTAATTGTAATTGTAATTGTGTAATTGTAGTTGCTTTGTTACACTATCCACATAGTTCTACTTTATGTGCAGCCCACTGTGCCTTCACCTGGAATGAATTATGATATATGAATACACTTTTATTTATTTGCTTAAGAAAATACACAGAATTCATGTGCATTTGTAATTTCTTCTTTTAGTAAAACATTATAAATCCTAGGGTTTATTATGTGGGGAGGAGTGGGTTAGGTGGGGGATATGTTGTGTAGTATTTTAAATGTCTTTTCTTTAAATATACCATTGAAATTTTAATAAAAGAGTTTTTATTAAATAAGATTTAGGGTTAGAGATAATAAATAAGATAAAAGCAGCACAACAGCAAATGTTTAGTACATTCATTAATTTTTGTTTTGTTTGTTTAATTAATAAGGACTTGACCTAGTAAACAGTTATTAGATCTGTGATATATATATATATAACTGCTGTTCTAAATCCAACCGACAAATGGTGACAAAACTGAACCACGTTTCCTCCCGAGTCTTCAGTTGCTACAACCACATGATAAAATAAAACTTATATTTTTCAGATCCTGGGCCCATTTAACTTCAATCTAAACCCTCCTGAATTGTAAACCAAATAAATAAAAGTAAGGAGAGGGAGAAATTGGATTTTTATGAGGCGTCCGTGAAGGCAACAAACTGATCAGTTAGACGTTTGCTGGTTAACACCCAAAATTCAGAATAAATAAATAAACTACACCAAAATACTAATAACACATAATAAATGTGCTGTGGAGGTGACTGCTAACACTGTTAGCTCAGTACAAAGCAGAAGAAAGTTAGTGAACAAGTGGAGGTTTATATTTTAATCTTTAAAGTTTATAAGTTAATCGCTAATATTAAACGTTACCGACGGTTACTGAGCTAACTAGCACCGCGGCGTTTGGACAACTCACCCCGAGCTCGAAGCTAACTCTAACGGCTACAGCTGATCCATGTCAACACGGTAAATATAAAGTTTAACCGTCCAGCTCGCAGTTTAAACCCGGACTGTCCCGTTTCTGTCGCTGACTGAATGAAAGGGGCTGTGGTGCTAACGGCTAGCACCGTTAGCTCACATCACAAAGTTAGCGAACAAGCTAACAACTTTATTTACACTCAGTGAGTTGATGTTTATTGGTCCGTGAATCGCTCTGAGGTCCCGGTAACTCACCCCTGAGGCTGGAGCCTGACTGTCCCGGCTCCTGTTAATCCATCTCAGCGGGTAGATGTAGTGGTTTGAAGCTCCGGATCTGGACCTCAGGGGGCTGCTGGACCCGTCCTGTTGGTGCTCCTGGGGTCCACACACACTCACACGCAGCTGACCGACTGTATCCTGATTCCTGACACTATCCCCGGCTGCAGCCTGCAGAAGGAGGTCGGACACCCGCCATATAAGGCCATGCACTGCTGCACTCTGCACAGAAGAGGGCGGTAAGTTTCTGCAGTGATCACAACATGTGCACCTAGAAAAATAAACATCTTCTGTTCATTTTTTTTAAAAAGAGCTAAATACAACATCTGCAGCAAACAGACATTTAAAATGACTCTTCCCTCAAATGTTAATGCACTGTTGCTTTTTATTTAACGGACTTAAAATACATACAACGGGGAAACAGTAATTGTAGCATGTGTAAAAGGGAGGGGAGGACTGCTTTGGGGCTTTGGTTTTTGTGACTAAGGAAACTGCACAGACAGAGGGATGAATGGATTCAAATTCTGGATGCAAATGTTCTGCAGTCAGTCAGTCAGGAAAGTGAAAGTGAAGAGACTGGTTTCTACAACAGGACAACACAAGCTGAAGCATTTAAAGCTGAACTTGACTGAAATAAACGTGCCTGTTACAGGACAGACTGAAATATCTGTAGTGATCTGCAGGAAGAGGAACAGAAAGACTCTGAGCTGCTACAGGAAGCTGTTTGCAAGCTGTGATATCTGTCAAAGGAGGGGTCACTGAGTACTGACTTAGTAAGAGACCTACATGTTTGCTTATGCCACAATTACTGATCAAGAAATAAAAAGTAAGAGAGCAGTAACATTTTAATGTCTGTTTGCTGCAGAGGTTCTTCTTATGTCCCCTGTAAACTGTAATATTTAACCAAACCTCTGCAGTTATGAGGATACATGGAGAGACTGAGTAGCTCAGCAAATAGAGACAATGATTAATGTAAAAATAAATTTCCCTGTATTTGTATTTAAGAGGAAAATAAATTTACAAGGCGAATCAAAAACTGTTGTGATGCTGAAACTTATTGTCAGAAACCAGCAGCCTTCCAGCTAGGCCAGATTAACCTGCAGGGGGCTCCAGGGCAAAGATTTGATCTTGGGCCCCTGTTGAACCTCACTACATGTGGTAGTTTCATTAGATTGATCGGTGATATTGACAGAGAATTAATTGGCAACAAGTCTGATGATTGGTGCACTAAATGATCAATTGATTATTAAAGTAAATGACTATCAGACATATTGATAAATTGTTGGTTGCAGCCTTGCAGTTCTTTATCTGTAATACAACCTTGCCCCAGGTTTTAGTCTCAAGTCTCACAGATCATTATGAAATCTTGTGATTTCTGTAGGACATGTTCAAACTGGAGTTTAACGGCTGTGAGAAAACGTTGAGCAACATGGCGTGACCCTGTTCTCCCTCTCACAACAACACAACACAAAAGCAGCATTATGTGATTCTTTTGATAAGAAAAATTACTTTTTTCCTTTGACACCTGTTTCCTTTTTGGTGTCTTCCACTTCTCAGAAAAAGAAGGAAACCCAAACCTTGACCTCTCCAAGCTGTGTTCTCAGCTGTGTTGCGAAATACAACCATCCTGTCTTTCCCACAGTCCATGAACGTGACAGCTTTGGAGGGCGTGGCCGACCTGACAGAACCAGGAAGGTGATGCAGAGTGGGCGGAGTGTAAAAGGACACCAGCAGGTTGAGAGCCTCCACCCTGCAGCAGCAGGAGACAATCAACAGGGTCTCAACAGTGAAGACACACGTCCAACCGCCTGCTCACCTGGACAGGTAAGAAAACCAGCAGTACCAGCACTCAGGACTGGGACTGGACCAGTAAGAGCTGCTGGGTCTGCTCAGTGTGTGTGTGTGTGTGTTTAAAAGAAGTGGTTTTGAATCCTGAATGGAGTGTGTCAGTGTGTGACCCAGATTAAGGTGTGTACTCTGTGTTGTCTTCTTTTGTGGCTTTAAAATTTTTTTTTTTACCTGGATGTTTACTCAGTATGAAACACTCAAACCATGGTATATTATAAGTGTGACATTGTGTTAAAAGGTGTGTTTTAAATCAGTCTGTACTTCACTGAATTCAGCCTAACATACAGTGTTTTGTATCTTTGGGAGCTGCAGGATCTCGATGACCACTGAAATATAAGTTTGTTGGGTTTGAACACTGTTTGGACTAAAACTAAAATCTAAACAAAAGTTTTAGATTCTCACAGAAGACCCAACATTTCACAAAGGTAGTTAATTTTTGGGAACATAGTGTTAAAGCTGCACTGGTGCTTGTACAGGTAGAGTCTGGAAAATATATTGAAGGTAGTTTAAGGAGAAATTCAGGGCTGAAAACTTAAAATGTCAGCGATGTTTGAAGGTAAATGCTGTTAAAGATTAACCTGTTTTAATTGGTGATTCTGCCCGGAATGTGTGAGTTGTTTCAGGTCAAAGTCACCAGTCAACATACAAACAAGTTGATTCGTAACTTGATCAGTGTTTATAATATCAGCAGCAGCTGTGAGTTAATAAACAATAACTATGGTATTTTTGAACCTGGGGCTTATTTTCCCATGTTCTTAAGTGCACGTATAAACTATTCAGATTCTTCAGTAAAGTATCTGATTACTTCTTCCACCACTGAAAGTCACACAGTAACACAAACACACTAACAGATGGAGGCAGTGGTATTCCAGCAGCTCCTGGTTAAATCCCTGTTTTTGTCAATGGAGTCTGGTAGTGATATATAGAGATGTTCCTGGTGAAACTAAAATGAGTATGAAAAATCCCATTGCAGTGTGTGAAGATGTGATGTGTTGGGACATATCAGTTGATTAGAGAGAGAGACACTTTGATTGAATGAGGGGTTGTTTGAAAATGTGTGATGGCGTCAGATTTGAATTCAATCAGAGATACATCAACATAGAAAATGGTGTGAAATGGTGTTGGTGAATGAACTCTGAGCTGCCTCTGTAGGCTCCAGATGTTCTGATTTCATACACGAATGCATGAAAAAGGTGCTGTGCAGTGAGCAGCACTGTTCACACTTTGTCTCTGGTTCACACTAGAATAACACATGTTGTTAGATCTTTACTGTTGAGATCAGAAAAAGGAGAAACTCTTTCCTCCATTGTTGTCATGGTCGGTTTATATAGATATAATCTCCGAGGACGCACAAAAGCAGGGGTTCAAAGGAACGCAGATCACACCAGGTGGCCTTCATGTGCACACAAATACACAGTTAAACCCAAGTGTATCAGAACAAAGTCAGTAGAAACATCTAGAACAGGTGAAGTTAAGGAGACACTCACAGATTTTAGGAGCTGAGCGTCCTAATAGGCAACTTACTGAAAATCTTTTCTTCAGTGTGGGAGGTCAGACACATGGCAAAGCTCCTGGTCACACCTCAAGTGTTTTTGAAAACCGTACTTATCTCTTTTACCTCAGTACTTCCTGGTCAAATAAAGGTCAAATCAGTCAAATCTGTTTAGTCACTGTGAGTTACTGTGATGCCAGAGCTGTCATTTTCATTATTTACTGATTAACCAGGTATTTTCTCTCAGTGACGTCTTCAAATGATAAATTCAGTGTGTAATGATATACAACAGAGAGAGGCAGGAGAGTGACACGTTCGAGAAGCTTGAACCAGAGAATATTTGACACAGTCAGTCGATTATCAGAGTGTTCAGCCACAGCTGCTGGTTTTATAGCAGGAGACTGTCAGCAGGAGTACTGAGTGTAATTCCTAGAAGTTGACTGAGCTGTAATGACAGGTGGCTCGGGCAGTTGTAGTAAAACAATACTTCCTGCTACCACAACACAGAGCTTCAAAATTGAACGCAGTTTCACAAAACAACACCACAAACCACAGTCTCAGAAATTAGTCAGATTAACCTCCCAGTGTGTCCGACCTTTGGGATGTTATCGTGCGTTGGACTGGCTGCCATAGCTGGAGAGTGACTGTGTGTAGAAGTCACGCTGTTGTGTTGAGGGAGTGTGGGAGGTTTGAACAGAAGTCACTCTACCGGTCGCACCACCTCCAGGCCTGGGAGGGGCCGAGAGAGGCTGAAACAGGCGCAAACTGACTCACAGCTGGACCCACCGACTGACTAAACAACCGACTGTCTGTGTGCTAACTCACCTGACCACTGGGAATAACCTAGTCTTTGATGAGTAAGTCTTTTTAACTGATCTACAGTTCAGTATCAGTCTGAACTCTCTGGGTCTGATTCCAGCAGTTTAAGCTGCTGACTATCACTCAGTTAGAGGGAGATCGACCCTGAAGAACCACAGTTACACAGAGACACAACAGGTGTTCAGGGAGCAGAGTTATGTAATCAGGCTGCTGTTATTTTATATTTTTCCACCTCACAAACATATAGTTTAACTTTAACAAACAAACAGGAGAAAATAGTGCATCTGCTGGGGACTATTTTCAGTGGTGGATTAATCCACATTTGGGGCTGTAGTGAGTATTTGTGGCAGCAGGACGATGTGATAAAGTATCCTGTCACTCCACTAACCTCCAAACAGAATCACTGTGTCTTCATTTTTATTTTCCTGTTCTCTGCAGTGCTTCTCTGTGATGAACGTGCTCATCTATTGTTTTGTCTTCATTCAGACAGGTTGAATTTAAAAGACAAATTTCATTCAGTGCCATGTTTGCAGTTTTTCAGTCAGAGGACAAACAGTAAACAGGTTCCCTGAGCCTGTGTTACTCAGTAATTTCTCTGTCTTTTTTGCCCGCAGTGCCTCAGGTCTGAACACGCTCACCCTCCTCCATCAGACCAGTCAAACCACTCAGCCTGTCACCTCCACATTCACTCGTTGTCAGCCGTTTCTTCTCTCAAAATCTGCAGATAAAGCTGTTCGCCATTATTAACAAGACCAAGTTAATATTTAAAAGCAGACAGCAGATTTGCAGCTGTGATTCTCAGCTGTAAAACTCATAGTTTCGAGTCTTCTCCCCTGCAGGCAGTGTTAAATATTTCCCTGGTTTGTTTGGCTGCAGCCATGTTGTTGCTGTGGAGTTTGTTTCTCTTGTAAAAACTCTACAGTCTCTGCTTCTGAACCAGGCGAACAGATTTAATCATCAGTTCACTTTTTCCACGTATTTTTCCACCTGCTCTTCCTGTTTGTGTACAGCTTTTAGAACACACACGACACCAAATCACGGTGTCATTTTGTTGTGTGGAAAGCCACTGAGAACTGAGTCACTGTGTTTTGTCATGTGTGGTGTTATTTCGTAATGTGATCCATTCATCTGGGAAAAAAACAGTCGATTGTTTCCACGGATGAGTGGATGTAAAGTCTAATGTGTTACAGTGCTACTGTCTGCAGAGTCCCAGAGAGGACATGCATATAAAACATGTACGGAGTGGACACTTTTCTTTTAAAGAGGGAAGTTTTAAAGAAGGGAGGCGCATTCATAAAATGAGTAAAACTCCAGTTTAAAGACCTGCTTCTTGGTTGTATTTGTTTAATGCCAGATAAACAATTAATATCAATAAATAGCTGCTACATGGCCCCATCCTGCTTATAACACATGATGCTTAGTTATGACTCTGAGAAGGAGAGCAGTTTGTGACCTACGTCACTCGCTTTGTTCTCCCGACACGAGTGACTGACAAAGATCACAGGAGGTAGAAGCAAAGCAAAAACATCTCCTCAGAAAATCAGAGGACATCCCACAAACACTGCAGACAGGCTTTTCTGCATTCTGTCATCACATACTTTGAACTATACAATCTGAAGTCACAGCTGTTCTTCTTATTGATTCTCCATGTCCACAGCAGACTCAATTCATTTAATAAGTCTGTAAGTGAAAGCGATCTGTCAGACTCTCAGAGTTGAAGAGTCTCAGAGGAGAGGTCAGTACGAGGCGGTGTCACAGAAAGCTCTTACATTCATCATACAGACTGTGAGTCTTGATGTGAGAGAGTTTCTGTTGACTCTGCTCAAAGACCAACACGCACATGATGACTGTTGGTATCAACACAAAAGGTGCAGGGACTCACACAGGAAGTGGTTCTACCTTCAGACCTTTATTCATGTTATACACTGACACAAAGCATTTCTCTCATATACAGGTATTACAGGTGGTTTTATACACCAGTTTACTGCTGTGAACTAAGGCCTGTCTGAAGCTTCAGTTACACTCCCATGCAGATGCACATGAGGACATGTAGTTGTTCTCATTATACTCTTTCTAGTCCCCTTGGAGGATGTACGTGCAGTTGATCTGCGTAATGCATATATCACATGGACCTTGGCGTTCCTGTGGATGTGGAAATTATTACAGTACTTATACTCTTTCTACTCCACTTCCACAGAAGATGAATGTGCAGTTGATGTGCGGCTCTGGACCCTTGCATACTCGCAGGTGTGGAAAGACCAGTGTTATATTTTCTTTTTCAAACAAGAACAAGCACACAAGCTGCACATGCATCCTCCAAACAGACTCCAGGCAGAGTACACATCCATGGTGTCCGCAGCTGGCCATGTACGTGTCTGCATACCAGTATAATTGATGCTTGCGTGATTGTGCCAGTGTTTCTTGAGATCAGACCACATTCACCATCGGCTCTGTTGCTTCCTGACCTCTGCTCCTCCCCGAAGAAGATGATCATGTAACAGGACAGTGTTTGTGAGGTGTTGGTAAAGATTTTCAGTAGGAACCAATGGATTTGAAGCTGAGAGCCACAGACAGAGGAGGGAAGTCAGAGCATGTTGAGAGACAAACTAACACATTGTTAGTTCTAATAACACCTGCTTTATGCTTAAATTTGAGTATATTGTTCCTTTAATGCATTTATTCATCTCTACATGAATAAGAGACAACGCAGTCACAGCTGACTGATCTGATCTGTTGTCATTTAAAACGCTGAGTCAGACTGTCGGACTGCCGGAAACACCCCTTACCTGTGGCAGGTGGTGGGCGTGGTTTTAATTCCTGCAGGGTGTTCCTCAGGCATTCAGTGAAACTCTATTGAACACAAGCAACAAAACTGATTCAAAGGTTTAAAGTAACATTAACTGCAGCAGATCTGACATTTTGATGGAGGCAAAGAAAGTCATACTGCACCACCTGCAGACAATGAATGTCACAGCTGCAGTTTTTCACTGGTACCATGTGTTAGCTAGCTAATGTCTGACTCTGACTGAAAAAAATGAATTCACATTTAACACCTAAGACAGAACTTGACCTGCCTACATTGTTATATATATGTTGTTTTATACAGATTTATGACATTCTGCATATTTTGTTGTCTCCACAGTCCAGCCATGAGGTGCCACTCTATTCGTCTTCCTCTCCTCCTCCTCCTCTCTTTTCTCACCCTCTTGGTGGGAGCAGCGACAGTGTCAGGATTCAGGATCTGCTCCTACAATGTGCAGAAATTCAACTACCAGAAAGCTAAAAACTACAGAGTGATACACACTCTGACACGGGTAGGACACACACACATAATCACAGAGTGGTTTTCAAGTGGTGGTTTCCTATAATCTGCTTGATTTTGTTTGTCTGTTTGTTTGTGTGTCTGTGTGTGTGCAGGTTTTGCATCGTTGTGATATCTCTCTCCTTCAGGATGTAGTAGATTCTGATGGTAAAGCCATCAAAACTCTGCTGGCATCTCTCAACAGGTACAGGTAACCGATAAATTCATATACTAACCACTGCTTCTCTCTGCAAGTCTCTGGTCGTGGGGAATTTGTATGAAGGAGCAAAAAGCTTTTAAGAAACGTTTATGGCTTTAACTAGAAACCAAGAATCCTTGGGTTAAAGGCCATGACTCATTTAGTGTAATGAACAAATCAATTAAAAAGTTGTTACCACTTCCTAGTGAGGCACTGTTTATAAAACGTTCAAGGAGTACCTGCTGATTCTCTTAATGTTAAAACAATTTATATATACTTTATATAATTAGCTGGTTTTCGCCTTCGGGAAACTTTCTGTCAGAATTTGTAATTCTTAAGATGAACTCACTGCGGCTTCTTAAGAGTAATGGTGAAAGTCCCAAATATATGTGTTTTATATAATGAAATGCTCCTAGACAATAAAAGCCTTCAGAAGAGATTTGACTAAAACATTAAATGTGATGTCTCTTATATTACATTTTTTCACCACATGAACATTGACCTTCTAAACTGAAGGATTTAAAGATGAATGTACACACACAGTAATACTAACTCTGCTGTAACCACATCATGTGCATATTAATACGATATGGTGATCATTATGTGTCTGTTGTCTGCTTCCAACAGGGGAACTGACAGGTACAGTGGATTTTTTCAGCATGTGGAACATTATCTAATCATAATCAATCATCCCAATCACCTTTATTTATCCTCTTTACTAATTATAATGCCTTTCATATCAGGGAACACTTTGTTTTGGTTATTCATTCTTAAGGCTCATTTATGCTCAGCATCAGATACATGTATACAGACAGAGCCTCCTGTCTCTGTATTTTTGCATCTTTTATAATAAGGATAAGGATGAAATGCAGTACCACCATAAATCGTGGCCAATAGTTCAAGCGAGACACGACCATAGGACACAAAGAACTTTTAAAAATGGCTGATTATATTAGTGAAAAGAATTTTCCATGTATACTAGCCTCACCGCTGTCTAAAAAATAGTAAATATAAAATAAAAACAGATGGGTTTTGAGCTGACCAGTAACACTTCTTGTCACAGTTTAGAAATGGTAGTAGATTAAAGTAGATAGATAGGTAGATTAAAAAGAGACGTAGAATTGCTTGAGGTATAATATAAACTGTGAGAAATACTGAGGATATTGATGATTACGTGTCCTGGACTGCTTATGTACTTTTACTGTAGTAGTATAGTTTAATAGTTATCTCTTGGTGAAGTAATATTAATGCCCAAACCTCTATTTTGGTATATTTTTCTTTGTTCGCCTGGTACTTATTCCACTATTGCTACTAATCACATAAATAATTTTTCCTCAAAAATCAGAATCAGAATATTTAGTGACAGTGACACCGATCAGGATCAAGATTAAAAGCAGTTACCAGTTTTAATGTTGTGCCTGATAGTTTATATGCTTCACCTTATAAATGGCCTTATAAATTTAACCCCAGTTAGATGACTGGAACAAGGCTTTGCTTTGCTCAGCAGGCAGCTGCTTTCTCTCTGGTGATGTCTAACAGGGAACAAACTGATTTTGCTCATTTCGATTTGTTGGTTAATAATTAATTTACAATCTGTGGTGGTTGGTGTCCAGTCTGCTTTTTAAATGTAAGCTAGCTGGTTATCTGCAGGCACTCTCCTCGCTTAATAAATTCACGTCTGTTGGTGTCTCTGGGATCGTTTTGGGGCTATTAACCTCTAACATACGTGGCATTTTTATTATTGTCTGAACATTGTCTGTAACCAGTCAAAATCAAGGTTTTTGTGCATGTGTGGATCTTTGGGGAACCTATTATCAAACAGATCATTTAGAGAGAAAATGTGCAAAGGCTGAAATGGGAGCTAACTGATGACTGTTACAGTGGTGGAAGAAGTACACATTATTTACTTAAATAAAAGTAGAAATACAACAATATAAAAATACTCTGTAGTAAAAGTTCTGCATTTTAAATACTACTCAAGTAAAAGTACATAAGTATTGTCATAAATGTAAATAAAAGTACTTTTTATGCAGTAAAACAAGGCAGGTATATTATGACATAATTAAATCCTTAATACTGATGGAGCCAATTTTAATTACTTTTAGTACGATTCAGTAGTTAGCTAGGCTACTTTAGCTTCAGTACTGTCAACTACTGCCAAAAAACCCAGTGCAGATGAAGGGCAGCTGGTGAAAGTCATGTTACAGGCTGATGACTCTGCTTTTAACTACAAATATAGTAAATTATAAATCAGAATTTACTGTTTATCAATCAGATTTCAGGAGAGGAGGTGGCTCTTATCACCCCTGCAAAATTTAATGGGTTAAGAGATGAAAACTTAGAAGTTTGTCTATGTACTGCACTGTCCAAACACACAAAGACACAGTTCCACTTTAAATAGGAAGTGATTAAATTCAGTTTTGTTCTTTGTTCTATTGTTTATTTGATGAGAACACATTATCAAATTTACAAAAAAAAGACTCAAAGACGCAGGACTCTTAACCCCAGCTTCTCCAGTGGAGCTGCTCAGTGGCACTAAATCAGAGTGAATGTGTTTTTAAAATCTGTCATGAAAATGATAATGCACAAAAACTCCCCACATCTTTGTACAATACCTTTTCTCCAAATTCTGAGCAGTGTGATGTGTTGTTGTCTCTTTGCTGTGGTTCATAATATTTTCTCTTTGTCTTTGTGTTGAGGTATGAAGGCAGTTATGACTACAAGTCGTTGTCCAGTCAGGCTCTGGGAAAGTCTGCAGACGACATGCAGCAGTATGTTTTCATCTACAGGTAAGACACAGGGCTGTACCTGCTAGTCAAGGAGCAGAAAGAGATGGGTGGCTGATCTTTAATGTGAGGGTTAATGAAAAACCTAATAGAGTGTGGCTGGTCTCCCCCCTTTTCCTTTAATTAGGCAATAAGAAAAAATGTACTCTTCAGTCCAGACACTCATCCTGTGAGATATAGCCTGTACTACAAAACAAAAAATGACAGTAAGACAATTGAGTACAGATTTAGTTTCAGTACACTCCTTCCATTTCGTCTGGTCAGGCTGCAGCTGTGACATTCCTCCACTCTGGATGTAGCACAACTCTTATTCCTCTGCTGCTGGTAAATTCACCACATGACCTGTGTTTTGTTTTCAACCTCTCGTCCTGTCCATGCAGGATCCAGACGGTGAATGTGACGGGTCATTATCAGTACCAGAAGAAAGATTCCTTTGTTAGAGAGCCGTTCATCGTTCAGTTCCAAAGCAAGAAGACTGGTCAGTGCGCACAAAACAAAATACTCTTCTCAAATAGTTTATCTTCCCTTAAACAAGCTCACTGACACCAGGACGACCTTTCAGAAATGCTGTGTTTCTCTTCCTTGTCTTCATTCCTGCAGCAATCAATGAGTTTGTTTTGGTTCCTCTCCACACGGAGCCCAGTAAAGCTGTCGAGGAGATGGACCAACTGTACGACGTCTTTGAGGATGTCGAGAAGAAATGGAACAACACGGTGAGGATCCGGGATTTGATACATTCAGACTTAACACAGAGCAAATTTTCATCTTGATTTATCAGGGCTGATTTGACACTGGAGTGTTTCTGAAATCTGAAATCGTCAAGAGGATGATTTAGTGGCGATGGGAAGGTTCTAGAGGTCCCTTTAGGTTGTTCTAAGAGTTGTGTAGAAGGTTTAAGTAGTCACTGAAGAGGTTCTATGGATGGTTTTAGGATGTTTTAGTAAAGATTAAGAAGGTTCTAGTGGTCCTTTAGGAGGTTATGGAGGTCCTTGAAGAGGTTGCAGTTTAATTTGTCCCACATCTGTGTATTCATTCGTTTGTGTGTGTGTGTGTGTGTGTGTGTGTGTGTGTGTGTGCGTGTTTGTGTCTAGAATGTGATGTTCCTGGGAGATTTCCACGCCGGCTGTGCCTACATGAGCCGAACTGACAAGAAAAACATCAGACTGTTCAGCAATACAAACTTCTCCTGGCTGATCAGAGACAAAATGGACACCACCCTCAGTGAAGAGACCAACTGTCCTTATGACAGGTAGGTGTGTGTGTGTGTGTGTGTGAGATGGGAGATGGGAGAGGGAGGAAACATTCAGGGGAAGGAGGAAATATTGATGAATGCATTTTCAATCAGCACTTGTCAGATTTTATTTGTGCTCTTTGTGCGTGTGTGTGTGTGTGTGTGTGTGTGTGTGTGTGTCAGGATCGTGGTACATGGCCAGCCCTTCCTGAAGGGGATCAAGCCGTTCTCTGCCAAAGTCTACAACTTTCCTAAAGAGCTCAAACTCACCAGAAGAAAGGTAGGTTTGTCTGTCCGACCCCATGACACAGGTGCTTCTTTTTACTCTTATTTTGAAAGGACAGGTCTACATATTTTCCTAGTTTATCTGAATGCAGTAATCACATGCTACATGTATAATGAGAGAGTTCCTGTGTGTAGTTGGATTGATGAAGACAGGTGCTGGGTATTTTTTTATTTTTCTGGTTCCTGAGCTGCTTCCATTTGCTGTTTTGTGTGTGGACTTGGTTCAGATCAGCCTGTGCATCGTTGGCTGTTACAGCTCATCTCCTGCTTCTCTCATCATCTCTGGTTCTCAGGACGTCATATAATTTAAACCCACTCATGACTAACAACTAAATTGAGTATGTTAAGGAAACAGATTTTTTCTGTTCAAGGTGGAAACACTAAATTTGCTGTGGAAACTGTCAGGACATTTGATGAGACAAATTAGATGTTCTCTCTTTAAAAACACAAAAATAAGTTTAACATTCATTTGACCCATTAAATATCAGATTTACACTGGATCAAAACTCAGACTATTGAAATTCATGTTGTTCTGAACCTGATGGTGCCAAGTATTTGATATAAATCCTTGCAGTTTTTGAAATACATTAATTGCTGTATCAGACTATTTTTAGTCTTTAGTCACATAAACAGAGATTTTATTCACATTGGAAATCCCACAGGAAAACGTAGGGTCAGCACAGTGTTCATTCTGGACTGAGAAAAGCAACAGATCCTCATTTTACTTTTAACATCTACAGTATTTCATAAAAGTCCAGAATATGTGTGTATTAAACATTATCCTACAGTACTACATATACCACATATACTACAGTATGTTACAGTCTGTACTGTTTGTCAGGGTCATTTGAAGACTGCAGACATCAAGTGCATGTTTTAGAACATTTTCATGGTTGTCATCTTCATGTAAATGAGCTGGAAACATTATAAAGTCGGCCAATCAGTGAGTGCTACCTGGTTACAGGTGATAAAATCTGCCAGTGACAGGTGATATGTTGATGTAAACTCACTGTACTTCCTGTTTTACTCTGCCAGGCGAGGGAGGTGAGCGACCACCTGCCTGTGGAGGTGACTCTAAGGAGCCCCGCCCTTCTCCTTCAGGCCACGCCCCTCCTGGTCCTCCTCAGCGTCTCTGCGGTCGTCCGCTCCTTCCTGTGACCACCTGCTCTGAAATCACCTGTATGTCCACAGTCACTGAGAGGGGTCAGTCTCTGTTAACGTGACTCAAAGTAGCACATGTCACCTCTATTAGACTTTTTGACCTGGGTTACTGTGTCATGTGACCAAGGTAAAGCTGACTGAGCCATTAACCAGCCTCAGGAGTTTTTTTTTTTTTTTTTTTTTTTAAAAAACCTCTCCCCTTTACTTTCTCCTTTAATTATCTAATTATCTTCTGATGATGCTTTTTGGGTGTATTTATTTTTCAATCCCAATTTATTGACTTTATTCTCTCCATTATCTCATGGTCACGAACAAACACTGATCATAGCAGTTTCTGTCAGTGAGAATCGGATGAATTCATTCAGGGTGAAACACAGTATCCTAGAACAGCAGACACATTTAAACTCGCCATGAGAAGATGTTTGATGTCTGTAGATAATGGTGCAGTAGCTGAGTAGCGTCTGTGCTAACATCAGAAGAAATCCTGAGATTTTTATAACTGATCAAATCAGGCTTTTTTATAAGTAAGCTCTTGTCCAAAGCTCAGTCAGACAGCTGAGTCATTAACTCCAGATGAGGGGCTTTAAAACAAAGTGATTTCAGCTTCCCCATCACTCTCAGTTTACAAAGTCATGAACAAACAACTTTAACAGTAACAATCATGCGTTTATGATTGAAGACAGTCAGGCAGTAGTTCTGGTCCACGTGGCTGCTGCTGACCCAGGACCATCGGTCAGGTCGTTATACAAAGTGCCAAATGAGAATTAAACCAATAATCATGTTATTAGAACTGTTTTGATTTTCTTCAGCAGGTGAATCTTTACTCTGTCTAATGTTTTCTTCTCCCTCTCGTGTCTGTTTGACTCTGTACAGAAACTGATGTAAATATTTGAAACGTGACAGGATTTATTTTATCGTTTGTTGGTTTTTAATGTTCAGTAAAGGTTTTGTACGTTGAAATTAAAAAGTTGAAGATGTCTCTGCATGTGGCCCGTTCATTTTTACCTTTATTTACACACACACACACACACACAGAAACTTATTAAATGTATCTGAGTTGAGTTCAACTTTATTGTCAACAAACTGCAATCTAATTATAATCAAAACATCTAAATACAAAACATACTATAAATATTAAATATAGGCAAAAAACTATAATAGACCTTAAAGTGCCAAAGGTTTTCAAATATGTTAAATGTGTTAAATGCAAAGTATCACACATAATTAAAAGAAGCTTGCATGAGTTGTGTAATTCATCACAGTAAATGTCAAGTTCATAATTTACTTCTTTATTTATCCATTATTTATATTGTTCTTTTAACTTAAATGTTATTTTAAAACATTAGTAATCAGTTACTTTGTAGATTCAGATAAATAATTATTACCAATTATTCTGAGATGGAACATTCTTCACAATAAGTACTTTTACTTTTGGTACTTTATGCATATTTTGATGCTGATACTTTTGTACTTTGTACTTTGTACTTTTTTACTTGGAACAGAATATTTCTACTTTTACCCCAGGAACGGATCTGAGTGCTTCCTTCTGTCCGTCCTCCTGCAGGTGGCGCTGCTGCAGCTCTGCAGATACTTACCTTTCAGAACAAGTTGTTCCACCAACGAAGAAGACGCGCTTGGGTCCTCAACGCAGAGATCGTCTATGTTTGTAAAGATGAGTCACACTTGAGCTAAATACAGACGCCTGCTCTGTCTGACCGCAGCAGCATGGTCTCAGCCCCTGTCTCACTCTGACAGGTGTTTCCAGATTCATCTATGCTTCACAGAGAGAAAAGAACCCGCTGCTTTTCCTTGTCTTCCATGGAACATCTTTGGGTTTTGGAAACAGGACATTTAATAAGTGACTGACACATGAAAGAGCAGCTGCACAGGTGTTCCTAATAAAAAGCTCAGTGAGTGTATAATTGGTGGCTAACAGGTAGTCAGTGACGACTCTACGGTCCCCGGAAACAGCGGCGGAGTGAGACCTCTTCCCTCCCGCCTGCTCTCTGCTCGCTGCTTTAGGAAACGTGGCCTTAACCAGACTCCAGCAGCAGCAGCGGTGTAGATGAATGAGAAACACGCAGCTTCAGCCTCCACCTCCATTCGTACTGACAGTCTCCGCCACAGCTCCAGCACTGCCCCCGCGGACCCCCGAAGTCCCGAAGCTTTGAAGAACCATGTCTGAGGCAGAACAAGTCCCGGCCTCGGCCCCGGAGGCCGCCGCCGCCGCCGCTGTCCTGGACGCCCTGAACGCCACGGACTCCAACGGGACCGAGGCGCTCAACGCTACGGCTAAATTCGTGGCCACCCCGGAGGGCACGGCGCTGGCATACGGCAGCCTGGTGTTCATGGCGCTCCTGCCCATCTTCTTCGGAGCCCTGCGGTCCGTCACCTGCTCCAAATCTAAGGTAACAGCTCCCCCTCCATCCCCGCTGAACGGACCTCGGTGTGGAGGTTTCACCTCAGCCCGGCTGCCGTTAGCTTCCGCCGGCTAGCTGCTTCAGCTAACGGCTAGCTAACGGCTCGACTGGTGGTTCTGACCGAGACTGAGATGTATTAGATAACATCAGTCAAAGTAAACACAAAGAAAACACCAGGCTACCGTTAAATACAACCCAAACACGTTAAAATTATTCATAAAAATACCGGTTTTCGTTTAGAAATTCAAACCAGAACGGATGTTACAGCTGTTTGCGGTTAACGGTTATTTTCCGTTGTTTTTCGGCTTTTAAAAACTCTTCATCTCCACCTGTTGAACACCTTTATTCTCTGATGTGTTTGTGCCTGCTGAGTCTTTAAAATGTGAAAAATTAAAGTGTTGTTCACTTGTTTTTATACTTTTATTTTGGCGGTTTGTCCGGTGATGGTCACTTCAGATGGGATGCAGGTGTATACAGGTGTTTGTTTACACCTGTGTACACCCCGGTGTTCACCTGGCGTCAGACTTTTACCTGGCAGAGCCCACGTGTCAGAGGGAGAGGTGAACTAAAACTTAAGGAAAAATAAAGAAACATAACTAGAAGGAGAAACAGGTCATATAAGTGATAAAGCTGGAGTGTGGGATAAGAAGATGGATGGAGGAGGTGAAAGTGAGAGACAGGTGTTGACGTGCAGGTAAAAACAGGAGCGCCAGGTGTGCTGGTGTGTGTGTGTGAGAGAGAGACGTGTACAGGAAGGATTTATTTGCACTCTTTTTTTTTTTTTCTTGCAGACATGCGCAGCTGTGAGTTGTGAAAACCTCCCACATCCTCTCTGCAGCAGCTCAGACTGATGCTGACTGAGAGTATCAGTTACAGATCAGGAGAAAAGTAATCAGAGTACAGAGAGCTGTGTGTCAACATGGCCGGATTTATCTCTGAGGGGGTAAAGGGCTACAGATGTTTTGTTGGGCCCCTGATGGTTCTGACCGGAGCAGCGAGTCCTCGGTTCGACTCCTGGACCATGTGCTGCATGTGGTTCCCCTGCTCTGTCTCTACTGTCCCTGTCAAATAAAAACATAAAATACCTCCCATGGAGGCTGCAGACAGAATCAGCTTATTGATTAGTTTAGTTTAGAAGCAGAACAAACTTACTTGATTGATTCTAGGTCCTGAACTGATAACACCCCCTGACCTTCAAAATAAAGGTCCTCTGTGGAGTTTTACTCACTGAAACACATATATCCTCGAGTTCTAACAAACACAATGACTTCCTCATTGATGATATTAAATGTACAGATAATTATTGATCTCAATCAATATGAGGTCATGTCACAGTAAAACATGAAGATACTTTCTGTTCTGATCTGAGCTCAGTCCTGTCAGTCAGCCGTGTCACAACCACAGGTGGAGGTAGACGTTTCCTCCAGGAAACGAATCCTTTAAAAAACTCCAGCTGATGTACAGACGGTGTTTAAATTAGATGTACACAGCAGTAATTAGACGGTGTTTTCTGACTGGTTTTCTGTTTATATTTTAATACGCAGCAGTGAAATGCATCAGGAGAATCAGAAACACAGGAAGTCAGTGCAGTGATGAAGGTTACAGACAGAGAGGAAACAACCTGAGGAAAATGACTAAGTTAACAGTTGTTCATTAATTCAGTTACTTTTCAAGCTAGAATGTGTAAAATGAACAGCCTCAGTCACATCTGAACATTTGCTGTTTTCATACTTTCTATGGTGGTAAATAGATTGTCGTGTAGGTGTTTGGACTGTTGGTCTGATAAGACGTCACCTGGGTCTTTGACAATTTATAGACTTAAATTATTAATTCAATTAATTGATTGATCTGAATGAATGGGATGCAGGTATTACACCTGATCAGGAAGAAGGTGGATATGATTTAAATGCATTTTTTTAGGTTACTGTTTTTCACATTATTTCTGCACATGGTTTCATTTCAATAAATGAACATTTCACAGATTAAAGACAAATCCAAAATCTGAAACAGATCTTTTTTAAAATCTGAAGTGTATCTGATGTAGTTAAAACCAGCTCCACCTGCAGCAGCTACTACAGTAAATACTGCACTCAGTACAATACATTTAGCTGATAACACTTTTAGCTGTGTGGGGTTTTAGAAGCAGGACTTTTACCTGTAATACAATCTTTTTACGCTGTTGTTTTGATATTTTTCACTGAAGTAAAGATGGGAATATTTCCTCCTCTGCAGGCTGTAGATTGTCCAGTAAATCCTCCTCCAGAGCTCGTAGTGAGTTGTGTCCAGGCCTCAATAATTCATCTTAAAGACGCGATCAGAATCAGTTTGGATGGTTTAACTTTCAGATGTATTTCCATACTGAAGTGCAGAGTGTGAGCTCCAGGTGGGACAGCTGATTCTAACTGATACAGGCTTGTTGTTGTTTGACTATTTAAAAACACAGAGACAGGTAATCTCTCAGGTGTGGTGTCAGTGTGACGTCCAGCTCCCGTTGCTCGTCCTCCTTCCTCTCTCTCCTCTGTCGGCCATCTTTAAACCGAGCTGTAGACCTCTTGAATTAACCCTCTCAGAATTGAACAGTGATGATTTGTTTCCAGCAGCTGACTCTTGCTGAGCTTGGTTTTTGATTTTGAGCCCTGCTTCCAGTCCTTCTTCTTTGTTGCCAATCTGATCCCCCTCTCTCTCCCTGTCTGTCTGTGCACATCTGTCTGTCCACCTCATTCTGTCTGTCGGTCCGTCTGTAGGAGCTCGGAGAAAATGATTACGATTCTGGGTTCAGAGTGAGTATGAGAGCCGCTGAGACAGCACCAAATACACACATGTACTGCACACACTAACACAGCAGTAAGTACACTAACAGTGGGGGTGTTAGCGTGGAGCTAACTGACTAACAGACAGGGAGGAGGGCTCAGGTCCAGGACAGGTCCATTCATCTGAAACCACACCTGCTGCCTGATGAGGGTTCGAGAGAAACAGAAACACACAGCAACACTTCACTGATCTGTACATGTTGTTTAACACAGCTGATGTAAAGTTTCCTCTCTGGTTTCACATCATGTCCTGGTAACAGACCGACGTCAATAAAAAATGTCTGAAGTGCATGAAAACTTTCTTTTATTTCTTTATAGTTTACAGAGTGAGTCACACATTAATGTTCAATAAATGTTCATTGGGACAAAAAACACAGAGATCATTCATTTCGGTCGACCAGTCCTTTTTGTTTAAGAAGGTTCTGGTAGTGTCGAACAGCAAAAAGCAGAATTCTCAAACGTCCAAACACAAGCAGCTGAACAAGAACTTTGTCAGATTAAAATGAGCTGAATTTAAATCAACCAGGAACAAAATATAAGAGAAGATTCTGAATCTGCTAAAACATCAACACCAGCTGAGGTTGAGGTTTGATACTCGGCTCTAAAACCTTGAAGATGGTGATGGTGATTTGTTGTTATTGGGTTCAGTGTTGTTGTTAATGCCGATCAGCTGATTGTATAGTAACATTATCAGCCGGTCCCTTTAGCTGCTGCCGTCCTGTAGACTAACACACAGGGGTCTTCAGAGGACGCCTCTCACAGTAAATCATGTGGCCTCGGCCTACAGCAGGTGGAGACGCCAAAAATGTGATTGTGATAAAAATGTTTGTCAGTTAATACACACCTCTGCTCCTGTGACATGATTGGCAGTTCAGGATTCATTTCTGTGCATGGAAATGAATTATATCAAACGTTTGTTATATTTCTATCAAAGAAAATGATATCATCATTTCATAATTTGATCTAATTCAATTCTAATTTTCTTCTGTCACCTGCAGGTTATTTTTGTTGTTAATAAATCAGTTAATCAGGTGGCTTCACTGTTTAATCTGGAAAATGTCCGAGGAATGATAAATGATTCAGTAATGTGCAGTGTGAGAGGGCGTCAGTCTTTCACCTTTCCTCTGATGTGTCAGTTTGTTAAAATCTCTGACTGGTCTTCATGAGGTTTCTGGAGGTTTACAAACAGATTCACTTTAAGTCTCAAAATTCATCAGTGATTTGACTTTAACACAGTGATCTGTGCAGCAGCAAGGATCCTCTCCTCTTCCTTCTGTCTTCACTCCTCTTTCCTTCCCTATCATCCTCTCCTCTCCATTTCCTCTCTCTCTTCTGTCCCAGTTTCTGTCTCGGGGGAGTAGATGGAGGACGAAATAGATGGAGGTGACTCTCTGGCTTCTCTCTCAGGGACTTGTGTCAGTCTGCTGCAGTCACTTCATCTCTGTCTCTTGGTCTTTGGGAACAGCAGCTGTTCAGATCTGAGTGTAGAAGGACGAGGACACTCCTCACTGTTACAGACCGTACACTCACCTGTGTGTGGCTCATGTACAGAGTGTGAGAGGCGGTGATCTGCGGCTGTGGCCGGTGATTTCTGTCAGTTAACGGTCAGAGAGCGCCTCACCCGTCAGCTGACGTGGCTCCAGTGGTTTGTGGAGCCTCTGCAGCAGCAGGTGAATCTTCAGATTTGTTGTGGCTGTAGAGAAAGGCAGCTGCTTTTTACACAAACAGCCTTGTCTTTGTAATTTTACAACCTATGGCAAAGAACCTCACACTGCTTCTCAGGTGCTTCAGTGTCACGATTATCTGATCAGACATTTCTGATACTACAGGTTTCACCCACAGATAAAATCATTGCAGCTCTTACTCAAACTGGACCTGAATTGTATATGCAACATGTTGTATGCTCAGCATCAGACCTGTCTGACAGGATGAATAGAGGAATAATCAGAAGACTAATTACACAGGACAGTGTTTGAGAAAATGACTGAATTAAAATATGTTTAAATGTGTCATTCAAATAATGAACGTGAAGAATATCTACACCTATATCACAGATCCCAACCACAACAGTTAGACACCGTTCCTTAAGGGTCCAAGTTTCCAATGCAGAGTGGTTCTTGGTGGTGTTTTGAGTGAAATAATGATCGTTTACATTATTATTGCATCTTGCCCAAGACAGGAGACGTGTATTCATGTCTCCTCTCTTGTTTTCCTCTCTCCCAGAATGCAGCAGACATGCCAGAAACGATCACCAGTCGAGACGCAGCCAGGTTTCCCATCATCGCCAGCTGTACTCTGTTTGGGCTCTACCTCTTCTTCAAGGTAACAGGGTTTCCTCAGCCCTCCTGCAGGGGCTTCATGTAGAGCTACAGAGATGTGTTTGACTGGGATAAATGGATCCATCCCACTCGGTTTAATGTTGGACGTGTGTGATCTGATGCAGGTGTTTTCTCAAGAGTACATCAACCTGCTGCTGTCGGTCTACTTCTTCGTCCTGGGCGTCCTGGCTCTGTCTCACACTATGAGGTATGTTGTGTATTAAGCCTGAGTAGCTTGTGTTGAGGTTGATGTGATGATGCTTACTGTCATTGTCTCTGTTTCTCAGCCCTCTGATGTCCAGAATCTTTCCAGCTTCTTTCCCAAACAAACAGTACCAGCTGCTCTTCACTCAGGGCTCTGGAGAGTCCAAAGAAGGTGAGACCTGCTGTTAGAAGACCAGTTCACCCAAATTACAAAACAAGGTGTTGACTCATACCTCAAGTGCAATGGTTCGCAGCCTTTTATGGCATGTGACCCCTTAAAATCAAGTAATGTGAAAGTATTTTCATGAAAAAGTTAACAGTGAAGTCTGTGGGTTAGGAAAGAAAGATTGTTTTAAGTTGAAAACTTTCTAAACTAAACTCCATTCACCAGACAGAGAAAATGCTGTTTTGTCGTTTGGTTGAATGAACTTTTCTTTTTTAGATTTAAACCTGGCCTCTCTCTCTCTCTCTCTCTGTCTCTCTCTCTCTCTGTCTCTCTCTGTCTCTCGCTCTCTCCCTCTCCCTCTCTCTCTCTCTCTCTCTCTCCCTCTCTCTCTCTCTCTCTCTCTCTCTCTCTCTCTCTCTCTCTCTCTCTCTCTCTCTCCCTCTCCCTCTCTCTCTCTCTCTCTCTCTCTCTCTCTCTCTCTCTCTGTCTCTCTGTCTCTCTGTCTCTCTCTCTCGCTCTCTGTCTCTCTCCCTCTCTCTCTCTGTCTCTCTCTCTCTCTCTCTCGCTCTCTCCCTCTCCCTCTCTCTCTCTCTCTCTCTCTCTCTCTCTCTCTCTCTCTCTCTCCCTCTCCCTGCAGAAATAGTCAACTATGAGTTTGACACCAAGAACCTGGTGTGTCTGCTCATCAGCAGCGTGGTGGGAGTCTGGTACCTGCTCAAAAAGGTAAAGTCTGAGATCGTTAACAAGAAGCTTAAAGGTGCTACATGTCATGTGTTTGCTACAGCTAACGTTAGCATTAACAGCTGTTTACTTAGGAAGAGCTTCAGCAGTCCTTGAGTTTAGATGTTAGACTGTGTCCTCTGTGCAGCGCTGCTGCTTCATCCTACAGTGACTCACTATGGCAAAGTGGTGTTATGAGACAGGATGGGCTAGCTGGTTAGCATGCTAACTCTAAGACTGGTAAGTAAACAGCTGTTAATGCTAACGTTGGCTAATGTGGTTAGATATTATATTTATGTATTGTGTGTCACAATACTGTGTGTCTGTTCACGGGAACATGAAAAAAAACAAACCTTTGGACTCCATGATGCCATAACAATGGGCAGCCAATAACCTGTTTGTGTTTTGTGACATCACAGCACTGGATAGCCAATAACCTGTTTGGCCTGGCCTTCGCCCTGAACGGCGTGGAGCTGCTCCACCTGAACAACGTCAGTACCGGCTGCATCCTGCTGGGGGGGCTGTTTGTCTACGACGTTTTCTGGGTGAGATGATTTTAAAAATACAATTTAATTCTCAATAAAAACTCTGCGTGCCTGTCACTTTATAGGGTCATGATTTAGGATTCAAAATCTTTACTAACATTATTTTTGGGTTTCTATAGATAAACTGACATGGTCCATCAGTTCTCTGAGAACTTTAAAGTAGGAAAATGAAAGTAGCATTAAACATAAAGCATCGTGTGAGCTTGAATGTAACAGATGTTTATTTCTGTGTAAAATCCTGTACCCCAGCTGGAAAAGGTCTAATTCTGTGCGTCTTTCTCTCCAGGTGTTTGGGACCAACGTCATGGTAACAGTTGCCAAGTCCTTCGAAGCACCAATCAAATGTGAGTGTGTGAGACTGAGATCGTGTGCAGGTTGTAATGATTTTACCTTCCAGGTGCCAAATGTCAGTATGACTGTGGAGACATGAGTCACCGCTGCAGTCGCCACGTCTTTTTGAGAAAATGTGTTTATTTTTAGTCTCAGCTGGACACAACCTGCGTGAGCTGCTGGAGTCCAATCAAAAAGCTCATTTCAGGCACAGAGTGTTTGTTTCCACACGTCGTGTGTGATGTGCTGTAACAGGTTACGATGGTGTGATTTCCTCTCTCTCCTCCTGCAGTGGTGTTTCCTCAGGACCTGTTGGAGAGAGGCCTTGAAGCCAGTAACTTTGCCATGCTGGGTCTGGGTGACATCGTCATCCCAGGTATCTTCATCGCCCTGCTGCTGCGCTTCGACGTCAGGTAACACCCCGCCCTCTCTCTTCTTCCTCTGCTGATAATGGGATGTTTCAGAGCTCAGGGTCTCTTTGTTTTTCTTTGTTGCTGAGTAAAGTTTTTCTGATGTTCTCTGTCTGTCTGCAGCCTAAAGAAGAACAGCAGGACGTATTTCTACTCCAGTTTCCTGGCCTACATCTTTGGACTGGGCCTCACCATCTTCGTCATGCACACCTTCAAACACGCACAGGTACGACCTCTGCAGGTCCCTTACTCACCTTAAAGAGGAGATTATATAGAAAGTGGATTCTGCTGTTAGAGACTGTCGCTCTCCAAACTCTGTGATTAAACTGCATCATTTGAACAGATCTTAAACTCCCAGAAATAAATGAGAAATGTTTGAAAATTCCTACAAACAGCTGTTGAAAACCTGAAAACCAAACATGCTGGTGAAGCTGTACAGCCTGTGCAGACACACAGTTGTCATACCAACCTCCTCTTTACATGTAGACTCTGACAGAACAGTGAAAGGGGACATAATTATCCTACAGAGAAGAGTGGAAACGCATCTAAAACATAAAGCACCGCTGGGACACTGAAGCTCTCCAATTTACAACCCAGACTGATGAAAACCATATGTTCATGCATACTGTTGTGGAGTCAGATAAAAACATCTCATTAAAATCGAGTCGTATGAAGATTCCCTCACAGACATGAGCCCCTTTTTGAGCAGGGAGCTGCAGGTATTCAGGAGCTGCAGGGTCGATGACTGAGCTTCCACTGAAGAGTGGGTACAGTGATATTGTCTAGGATGCAATTTTAGCAAAGAAAAGAACATGCATGACAAGATGAAATGGCAATAACAAGTCAAATTCTTTCTCCTTCCATCGGTCTTTAATTCAATTCAATTCAATTTGGCTTTATTGGCATGACGTTTTACATAAAACATGTTGCCAAAG
The DNA here is from genome assembly GCA_033238685.1 of Lates japonicus. NCBI lineage: Eukaryota > Metazoa > Chordata > Actinopteri > Centropomidae > Lates > Lates japonicus. Next base: position 8,028,339 of record BRZM01000009.1, read on the forward strand.
CATAAAATGACACAAATGACACTTCTCACATCTCTCTCTTCAAACCCCATTAACCAGGGCTAAATATGAAATATTGACTCGTTATATAACCGTGACATCATCAGTCAGTGTGACCTCAGAGGAGGCTGTCAGCTGATTATTAACCTGCTGTCTCACCTACCTGTCTGTCCGTCCGCCCGCAGCCTGCTCTGCTCTACCTGGTCCCAGCCTGTGTCGGCTTCCCCGTCGTCGTAGCACTGTTCAAAGGAGAGCTCACAGAGATGTTCAGGTGAGTAACCATGGCAACCACACATCCTGCTGGTCACATGATGTTTCAGTCTCACTCATTCAGTTTGTCTGAACCCTGACGTGAGCGGAGCCAAGAGGGTTTGGTCTCATGTCTGTGGATTTCACCTTGTCAAACCTGGTTAAGACAGATGTTGTCATGGAAATAATATCTTAAAAAGTTCAACATTTGCTTTTTCCCCTTTTTTTAGCACTAAAAGAATTAAATTATGTTCCTTATTAATGAGTGAACACAGCGGTCGGTCGGCCTAAGTGCTGATGGATTGAAATATTAGTGATTTTTGTTTCTCTTTGTGAATGAACTCCTGCTGTGTGATTGAACAGCAGAATAAAGAGCTGAGGCGTTTTTGTAAAGTAGAGAAGAAAGGCTCACAGGAAGTCTGAATAATGAGGGAGAGATGAAGAATCACTTCCCTCAGGTTCATAAAACATTGGCTGTGTTTAACTGTACGTTGAGTGGTGTGTCACATCCACCTGTACAGGTGTACACGTGTCTGAGTGACGAGCGCTCACGTCTTCCTCCATCGTTTAGTTTCCTCCGTCAGTCCTTCACCTCCATCACTTGTCCTCCTCATCCCTTCCTCCTCTTCCTCCTCTTGTTGTTTTCTCCCTCACCACCTCACTTCTTTCCTCTAATCCTCTGCCTCATTTTCACATCTGTTCCTCCCCTCTCCTCCATCCTTCTCCTCCATCCTTCTCCTCCATCCTTCTCATTCCTCTGATATTTCAGCCGTAGATCTGTTGGAACTTTGAACTAATTTAAGATAAAAACTTAACACATTCTCTCTTTCTCTCTTCTCCTCCTTCTCATCACCTTTTCTTTCCCATCTTAACCTTATTTTCTTTTTCGTTGTTTTCTCCTTACCCATACGCTCTGCCCCCTCCCCCTCCCCCCTCCCTCGGTGGTTAGCTATGAGTCGTCAGAGGAAGTTCTCCCTGGCTCTCCCAGGCTCACTTCCTTCCCGACTGTCAGCGGCTCGCCCGCCAGCCTGGCTAGCTCCATGGATGCCGTCTCTATGGCGACAGGCTCCTCCCCCCGCCGCCGCCGGTTACAGCCCACCTCCATGTAGAGGCCCCGCCCCCCTCTCTCTCTTTACTCTCCCCTTCCTGTCTCACCTGGGCAGGTAAAGAGCCTGTTAACAAGACAATCATCCGTCCATCCCTCCATCTCTTCATCTGTCGCTCTGTGTGTCACCAACAAAAACTCCGAGCATCACTCCATCAGGCTGAGCCAAAATCATCCTCTGTTTTATTTAAGAAGACAGATCTAAACATGTTGTACTGTTTCCTCCAAAATAACTCAAGTAGGGCTGAGCAATTTATCGATTAGCAAACTGCGAAGGCTGTGATTATTTTTCCCCTCACCAATCAGAAGTGGCCTAAGTTATGGTGCGTTCCAGTTGTACTCCGAAGTTGGAATTTCCAAGTTCCTAGTCGGAAATTTCAACTGGAGCGCCCCCTATAGTCAGAACGGACCCCGACATAAGAAATCAAGATGGCTGCTCCTCACATTAATAGCAGTGAACACTCTGATGTTCCTGTTTATAGCACTTCAGTCTTATCAGTTTCACATTAAGTCGTGTTCAGTTTTTATCTGTGGACATGTTGCTACGCTGTTTGTAGAGCGTCATCAACTGCTGTTGTTAAATTAGCGATGACAGTGGCTCATCCGGAGTACGTCTGAAAGGGTTCACGTTCATGGCATGCAGCCTGGAGAATGAAACCATGTGACCACAGGTGGTGAAGGCCAGAGCTGCTTCTATAAACAGTCAATCAATCAAAGGAATAATTGTTAGTTTTATCATTAATAACAATAATCAGGTTGTAATAAGTGTATTTGTGCTGATTGATGAGTTTAAACACTCCTCCTTTTATCTGTTTGTCCTCCCTTCTTCTTCTCCTCCTCCTCCAGGTACGAGGAGTCCTCACCTGAGGAGGCGGGGGCTAAAGAGGACTCGTCAGAATCAGAGAAGAAGGACCAATAGCATCCATCGCTGCCGGTCCCTCTGCCCCTCCCCCTCTCAGACACCCTCATCCAGCCTGCTGCCACCACATTTCACTGAAGCCCCTCCCCCCTCCCGCCTCTCCAGCTTCCTGTTTGTCACCGGGGGGAGTCGGAGCTCATGTTGCCAACGTGTTTTGTCTTTGAAAAACCATGGGAACAGCCGCTGGTCTCCGCGGTAACGGCCGCTGCCGTGCTACCCAGTGGTGGTGTTTATAATTAAAGGTTGTTTCGTTACAACAGTTGAGACTCGGTGCCTACCATGATTCCTCTCTGTCTCTCAGCTGTTCTCACAACGATTTTAGAGGACCCCCCCCCCCCAAAAAAAAGCGAGCGTCACGTCGGATTTACTGTCAGTTCCCGGAGTGAGAGTTTGTCCAGCAGTTTATCTGTGGACGCAGCCGCAGCATCATCTGATCTGATCCTGGTGTGTTTGCAGCTCGTCGGCTCAGATAGACCAGGAAGCTGTTACAGCTCCACTGTTTGAAGGAGCGCTTGGTTTAACCTGCCAGCAGCCTCAAAAGTGGAAAAAAAACCACACGGTAAAACAAGCGCTTCTGTTGTTTTCTTTTTCTCGTTTCCTGGTGTATTTGTTGCCGCCGTTCACTCTGCCTTCTGCTTTCTCACAGCAGCGTTTTCTGTCAGCTCAGTTCTTGTTTTACTCAGTTTTATCGGCCAGAATTTTAAGATGAAAAATCCGGTTTCAATGGTACAGTTATTTGTTGTTTTGTCAAAGCTCCTCTGTGTTTACACCCACTTGTCTGAGTAATGACTTTACGTGTGGATCAGTTCTATCAGCTGCTTAACAGGAAATAAATCAGTTGTTCATCACGTTCAGTGATGGAGGTTCTTACAGGTTCTTACAGGTTCTTACAGGTTCTTACAGGTTCATACATGTTCATACAGGTAGCTGTCGTTCAGAGAATCACTCTGTGTTATTACTACTTTTTTTTACTCTTCCAGTAAATTCTGCTCTGCTCCCATTAAAAGATGAAATTAGTGATATTCTGTATTTTTTTTATTGTTGGCAAATCCCACGTTCACACCCAAACCATCTGTGCCAGTCCATCTCAACACTGTGGCTCTCCGCTCCAATCCCATTGGTTTATACTGAAGATGTCAATCTTTACAAACACCTCACAAACAGGTTCAGTAAAACAGCTGCTGAGGGGGATTCATCCACACTTCGAATGGGATTTGACAACATTAAGAAACATGCAGAATATCACTGTATTGATTTTTTAAAGAGCACAAGAGATTTTTACAGTTGTAGCCTGTTTGATACAAATCATCAGTTTGTTTAAAATCACTGCTGACTGTTTTATTTTTGTGTGGTCATACAGTAAAACCTGATCAGACACTGACTCACAGAATTTGACACATAAAAACCACCGGGTCTGTTGATGTGTTCGGAGCGTGCTGTGTGTTGGGCTCTGATTAATAACTGTTCTACCTGAGAGACGGTACAGGTGTCAGTGTTTCAGAGCTGCAGTCAGAAAGCAAAGGGACCAAATGTTTCCTCAACTCATTTCTGTTTGTTCTGGTTCTTCAGAGTCTGAGAAGTTGAGCGTTTTATTTCAGCAGACGGAGCAGGTGAGCGTTTACCTGCCTGCTCACGTTCTGTTGTTTTTCACTCTTAAAGTTCTGGCCTGTGAGAACAGTGTGAGGAGTGAAGGGAGGAGGAGGCAGACTGAACCTCCTCCCAGTCCTCGTTCTCACACCTTATTCATGGAGATGCTGCAGGGGGAGGGACCCTGTGGCCTCCTCGTCCAATAAGCTGTGAGAATGAGCCAAGGAGACACGAGGATTTGAGGATTCTCTCCTCGAACTCTGACAGATCTGATCTGGGTTTTATTGTTTTCATGGTCGCCATTAATGATGAATATAAAATGATCCTGCAGCTGTTTTGCTGATTGATTGATCCTATAAATCATTTTTCAACCATGAACTTCAAACATTCTCCACTGGGAGGATTTGATGTTTTTATATCCTTGTGGAAAACATTATATAGACCCTGAGATTCATCCTAAGATTAATGAATCATTCAGTTTCTGCCCTGAAAGCAAAGAGAACCTTAGTTTTTCTTCTTTTTGTTTTAGAAAGCCATGAAATCCAATCAGCAACACACTGAGTTCAACATCAGATCTGACCCACAAAAAGCCAAACAGAAGCATCAATAATCAAACCAAGAAAATTCAGGTTATTGTCTCCATGCTTATCCCATAAATCTGGAGAAGATCGAAAATCAGCTCTGGCACAGTATGGACACTTGTGGTACATTTATTGAAAACCATTGTCAGACATGAGAAACGTACTGAAACACACTGTAGCTCTCAGTAAATGTTCTGCTGGTGTCGACAGCGTGCAGTGATTTTTGTCACTTGAATTTATTCTCCTAATGCAGGGGTGCAAGGATCACTCATCCTCAAAGACATAAGCCAGACTTGGATGGAAAAAGTCTGAATTTATACCTAAAAGTCAAAATTTTGGTATAAAAGGGCGACTCCAGCAATTTCATATTACACCTCTGTAAAGATGGGTGACTCATAAGAGACGAGTTAAAACAACTATTGTGGAAATTGAAGCTACAGAAGCTGAAATATCCTCATTCAGATAAAGTTCCAAAAAAAGTGCTGGAAACTATGTTTCCCAGAATGCATCTTAATAGATGCTGATGATAGACGAGTGTTTTCACAGGCTGAGTTGGACAAACAATGACCAGTACACTGATCTTTATGTGTAAAAATGGTGGAGTTGCCCTTTAAAGTCAGAATTTCCAAATAAACATTTGACAGAAGAAAGGGAAATTGGTGCTTTTTGTCAGAAGAATTCATAGAGAAACGTCAGACGTCTGAGTATTAAATAATCCAATATTTTCTTCATAATCCTGAGTTCATCACAGAACTCAGACTTTGTTTTTATGAGTTGGACCGTCATTATTTATTGGCAGTAGAAAGTAATTTTACAACACAACAGTCTTCATCCGTCCATCGTGATGTGTTCACCAGACGAACACATCACGATGTCCTGGAGATGAGTGTTATCATTTTGAAGCCCATCTACACTTTAAGGTTTTGGTTGATTGAGAAAAGCCATGACTGGATGTATTTAGCCTCACATTAATATTCTTGATGTAACTGATGTGGATGCTTTATTAAGAGATGCACAGTTTTGTATTTTGATGTAAAAAATGAAAAAAAAAAACTAAAGGATCATTCTCATTTTCAGCTCAGCGATGTTCAGTATCCCCTCATTTTAAATATAATGTACCTGAAATGTTTTTCTTTTTTCTTTCTCTCGTTGTATTTGTGCAGGAAGTCGTTTTACGGCTCCGACTGTATCTATTTTATTTGCAATAAACCTTTTGGTGTTTTGATCACCGTATAGAGAAGCATAACTCTGAGTCAGTCTGTTTCTTTGACGCTCAGATCAAGTGTGAACCTCTCAAAGTTAAAATTCAGTTTTTCATTTGTTGTGGGAAAGTATTTTGTATAAGACTATGAAAAGATCTTCATATAATATCTTTAAGTAATAGTTCTTCTCATATGATATATGAACATTATAATATCAGTATGGTACAGGTGTGTTATGTGGGTATTATCTAATGTTATGTAATTACCAATAGATAAAACCTACTAGATGGAGCAGGAACACTTTGTAGTATTTGTAATCTTGGCTTAATTTGAACTTGAGCTTTAACTGATGACTTTTCACAAGAACGTGCAAAGTTTCCTAATTTTCACACATTTGTAGATTTGCTGTCAATGCAAACACAAAGTTACACCTTCAAGCAGCACGATCAGTTATACTTTATTTCAACTGGCACCAACATTAATATGAATAAAAAATCTATACAGTTTCTTATCAACATTAATAATTAACACGGCACAGGTTTTCAAACTTAATATGAAAACGTGAGTTTAGTTCTGTTGAAATGATTTTCAGATATAATTCCTGAGTGGTTGCATATTAAAGTAACACATAACAAACAGCTGTTTTTAGAGAAATAAGAAGAAACATGTAGCAATCACCCAATATCTGAACTCATAACTTCTGATTCAAGAGATCCAGCTCTCTTTTGCAGAGTAAATATATGTGGTTTTATTAACTACTAATAAAATAAAGATGATCAAACTAGCATGGTTAACAGCTGGTAAAATGATCAGAGTGATCAGATTGATCACAGTTAAAGTGCTCAACTTTAGCTAAATAACACAAAAATCTTCAAGGCGAAGAGACAAGATTGTTAAAAAGAAATTATAAAAGTATACTCAGACACTTTTGTTCCTCTGGCTGAATTTGTTGCATGGAACAAAAAGATGAGTACAAAAACAAAGGAGACAAAGTGTGTGGTGAAACATGATTTTCTTATTAGACTCTTCCCACACACAAATCACTTATTCACCTTCCACCATAATCAATTAAGACATTATGCAAGATGAGATATGGAACAAACGAGCAAATAATGAATGAATACAAACATGGATCATGTGTCAGCACAACACTCTCTTAAACAAAATAAAGGTGATTAATTGATCAGAGAAAAGAATAAATTGTTCCCAGCAGTATGAATAAATGATTGGTGATACAGAACAGTTACTGAATAAGATATAATGCTGCCTGATGGTCTAACAGCTACATGATTGAATGATATTGATATGATATTGATTTAACTCTGAAATCAACATTTCAACCTGGAATGTCGTAGAGATGTTGGACTTTCAACAGATTACCTGAAAACATTTGTTCAATAAAATCATTTGGTTACAGAATGGTTGGACAATCATTTCATTCATTAGTTAAGACATTAGGGAGATGCTGGCTCCTAGTTAGGATTTTGTCCTTTGAACTTATTTGTATACTCCTTGACGTCCCAATGGCTGATCTGGAGTTAGAAAGAAAGGCTCCTCTATATCTGCTTCTTATCACTGGATGGTAGGACCAGACGGGGGTTTAGGTCATAACTTTTAGTGGCCTTACTAATGCAGACTCTGGGGTGTGTCTGTGAATGATGCCAGGCTTGATGTCACCACTAATATAAGAAATAAGAAGTACCAAGTATGAAAAAAATCTTTACAACTTTCAGATGCAGCTTCTTTCTATCTTCAGTCAGGTCTCTCTCTGAATTTACAGGCGCTTACTCGGTTCTGAGGAGTTTTAATACTAAAATGGAGAGATGTTTGACCAAATCTAACAGTACTCTGATGCAAACCACTTTAACATCTTCTTGATGTCAGGTGAACACATTATAATCTCTTCGATGCTGCAGGCATACTGCTTCGCCAGATACTCCTTGTCAAGTTTTTGTCCAGCAGATCTATCACCCAGACAGGCGGCGAGATGGAGTTTGGCTGTAAACCTGGAGAAGAACAGCGCCAGAGACAGGGCCAAAGTGACGACGTAGAACGGGACTCTTTCTGAAGAATCTGAAATCCTCTTTTCTGGGAGGATGTATGGGATGGCGATACGGTTTCTCCCTGGTGGCCCATGCTTATTTGTGAGAATCTCAAATTCTTTCCAGTAACCATCCTCTGGTAGTTTGAAAGGACTAAGAATGATGTTGGGAATCTCTTGATTTTTTTCAACAGTTTCCTTCATTGAGTTCCAGTGGTCTGGTGTTTTCATGGTATGATGGTTGTCATCAGGAATTTTACCTTTTTTCCTGCGGTAAAAAGCTCTGTCCTGAGGCTTCATTTTTCCTGTAGCTATACCATATCCTGCATCAGCAGTGATGACACAGTTCCAGGGAGAATGCAGTTCCACGTCTGTGATGGTGGGCAGAGGCAGCAGACAGCTGGCTCGGATCATGGGGTCTGTGATGGCTCCATGAGCCAGAAAGGTGATGTCAACCTCATTGCTGTGGTTCTTCTTTTCTTCTTTATCGATGCCTTCTTTCAGCAAATGAAACATGTCAACGAGACTGAAGAAAGCCTCGGACTCTGAATTCTCTCTCAGCCATTGTCGAATGGTTTCATCCTGGCAGTTTTCCAGTGCAAACTCGATTAATATTTTCCTTTCATCTGAGCTCCTTTTGGTGTTTTCAATGCAGCGTTTAACCTTGGCTAACCTCTGAAACACCTGTCTGTAAGAGGAATTTAGAAAAAAGAAGTATTTTATCATCCCATCCAATCTAACACAGCAAGGATAGCTCTAACAATGAGATGTTCCAATATTACTACCTCAATAAAAAACAATACTACCTCACCTCAGAATATGGACTGAAAACCTCATATACGCTTGAAATAAATCTGTTTTTATTCCCAGCCTTACACTATAAAGAATGCTGATTTTCAGACTCACTTAATTTCATCAAGTTCTTTTTCCAGCTCTTCAGAGGCAGTTTGCATTGTTTCAGCGATCTCTCTCAGTACCTGACTGGCCTCTGTCTCACAGTTGTCCAGGTTTACACAGTTGGTAACCAGCTCAGGAACTGAAAACAAAAGTCCAACGGATCCTCCTACAATCTGAAAGAAGTAGGAGGACAAACACTTTTAATAGCAAGTCTTGGAATATTGATCAGTATTAATATCAATATGATGTTGAAGGCTGTACAGCAGGGTTGAGTGCTTGGGCAGGAGCTGTTTCTGCTTCATTCTGTGACCCCCTGAGTCAAAAACATTTGAGCAACATGTGTTTCTTTTGGTCTTTAGGGGTGTGCTCTAAAAACAGACCAACACAGTCCTGGTTTTGTGTGGTCTACACCTGGTTAAATTGCCACACAAACTGCCTCATGCTGCTTAATCTATGGCTCTGTGCAGTGAGTACACTAAACAGCATCATAAACAACACACTGATAAACACATATTTCATATGAGTTGTGGCATCTAAACTAAACTGACAGTAATATTTTTGTTCTGTCTCTGTCTGTGCTTAAAGCTGTGAAAAGCAGGTCCTCATTTGATACTTACACGTCCAGCTGCCTTCACTACTGCTTTTCCTCCGATGGATACTCCTTTGGAAATCAGAAATTTCCCTGTTTTTTTGGTTACTGCTTTTAGAACAAACTGCGAAAGCAGGGCACAACTCAGTAGTGCTGAGCACTTCAGAACACCTAAAGCTATGTCCTTCCCAGAGATCTTATATTTGGACAAGCTAGACATTATCGTCCACAAACTGACGTCATCATGTAATTTCAGTCCACTGCGTTTGGCCATTGCTCTCAGGATTCGCTCCATGACATAATCTTCAGAAGAAAGATGATTTCCAGTCTCTTGTTCTCTCTTCTCTCCTTCCTCCTTCAGTGTGTTCATGAGTTTCTGGATTCCCTCTTCAAGATTCTGGATCTTCTCTGAAATCTCTTCTGCCTTTGTTATGGTGCAACTTGACATGACAGCACCAACAACCTCAGAACTCATATTGGTAGTAAAACCAAGCCCTGATGCCACTGATCCTGTGACAGCTAGAACTGGTATCGCTGCCCCTCCTGTAAACAAGGCTAATGCACCTGCTGCTGTCATCGCTACTGCACCACCCACAGACACCGAACTCCCAACAACCTTACTGATATTAACATTCTTCTTGTCCTTCTCCAGCTCAGTGGCCAGTTTCCTCAGTTTTTTTTGCACCTTTCTTCTGCAGATGCACCCAGGAGAAGATTTTATCTATGAGCATGTCAGCAACATCCATGGTGAGATGGCTCTGAGAGGTCAGCAGATCTACAGGTATGAAAAGAAATATTAGTATGAGGCCTGGCATCTAGGCTTGGAGCACCACCTTTATAGGTAGGCTTAGAGAGAGCTCCCTGCCTTTATAAGAGCAGGTGTGGACAATTAATGTGGGCATTTGAGATCGACTGTGGCTGACTTCACTTGATGGTCAACATGAACTGCTGCTGACTGCTGGTGTGAGGTATAAAGCCACTGAAGTCAAGATGGACACATTCATGGCACTTTCTGCAGAGTGACTGAGCAATGGCATTTACCTTTCTTGCAACTCATCAATCAAACTCACTGTGGAAACCCAGCACAGCTGTTCTGTGCTGCTTTATTTAATTTAATATGTATAATATGTCAGACTGTTTTGTAAACCTATTTGCCTGTACATACTAAGCAAAAAGATATGTTTCATGACTGACATGTCAGTGAAGCCTTCAGCCAAATCAGGACAAAGCGCTATCGTCAAAGAGGTGGCTCCAAGTTGGTGCAGCCGGATGAAAGCAACAGAAAACTTCAGCGAGGTTTTAATGTCACGTGACATGGTGATATTGCACAGCACTGGTGAAGGTTGGACAAAATTTCGACTCCCCAACCACTTTTTGTAGAACTGAGGAAGCCTTTCGGACGAGAGATGAAACGTCTTCAAGTAACCTTAAAGAAGTCCAGTTTCCTTCAACTTTAGCACAGACTCATGGAAGGAGGGGTCTGTACCCTTCCTTGAATGCAGCGTGGTAGGCTTGAGGGTGGTCACTTCACTATGTCTGATTTTCCTCACAGTGTAAGTTGTAGTGCTGGGGTCATTGATACAGTCTCCCTACAGTGAGTACCCTGCCTACTTCACTGTTACCACTGTAAACTTTTAGTAACCATAACAGAGTCAGCTCTTGTTTTAGCAGGTGTTTTAGTCTGGGAATGGTTCTGGCTCCACTGCAGCATTCATCATTTTTAACAAACATCCTGCTCTTTTTGAACCTATAAGATTTTAATCGTCAACACTCAGGTAGTTGAGGCCTATTATGATCTGTCTGCCCTGGACACTGAGCACCTTGTCTTTATGATTGGTTTGACGGTTGAATTTGGACGGGCTTAGGATGATAAGAGTTAGTGGGTGGGATAAAACATTCGATGTTCAGTGCCGCCCCATTCTGCAGACTTCAGCCAGGTATACCTCCTAATCCTCCAGCTGGGAACCACCTCTGTGATGACAGCACTTTGTCCTGATTGGCTGAAGTCCTCACTGACATGTAGGACTTTTTATTCTAAGAGATTCAGATTCTTATCTCTCTCAAAGCTTATTTGATCTGCTCCTTCTGGCAGCTCATATTTTACAAATGAAAACAAACACAATAGTTTTCAGATAGGAAGCTGTTAATCAGTCTGTTGTTGTTATCCTTTATATTTCATTCCTTTTCAATCTCCTGGCAATGTAGTAGCCCCTGTATTTTATTCTCAAGTCTGTGGTTCTCAATAAAACTGTGATCTGTCTGAAAGGGTTTCTCTAGCAGGTTTTCCATGTGTGACTTTTCCCTCCACACACCTGAACACATCAACCTTTCATACATCGCTTAGAGTTCATTTCATTTGTGACATAAAGCTAATGTAAACCTGTGAACACCATGAAAGAATAAATGTAGTGTCAACTAGAAAATGCATTTCCTGTGGAAAATGCGTGTGAATGCTGAGAGCTGAATGGATCGCTGAAACAATGCTGGAAATGGCTGAAATCATTGTTGAAATGAAGAAGAAAAACATAGAAGTTGGTAATTTCTGAAGCAATGATTAAAGTGGTGGAAATTAGCAGAGAGAGGGGGTAGATGTAGAAGCTGAGAGTTAAAACCAACAGCTGAACTATTCAGTTGAATAGCAAAATTGCAATAGTAAAATTTAACATTTACAAGTGTAAAGAGTTGAAGAAAGTTGAATAAGCACAAATGTAAAAAGGGTAATAGTTTAAGCCTCTTGATAACTGAATGGTTTCTATAGCAGAAAGTATGCAGGATGTGTGTGTGCATGAGTGAGAGTGATAGAGAGAGAGCAAGAGAGAGAGAGAGAGAGAGAGAAAGAGGAGGTGAGGGACAAACAGTTCAAAGGAGAGGTGTGTGTGAGGGTAAATCACCAATCAAAATGACCAATGTGTTAATGTGCAGGTCTCAGTTGTATGTGTGTGTGTGTATGTGTGTGTGTGAACAGCACAGAGAGCAGAGGAGGTCTTAATGACCAGATGTCCATCACCTGTGTACAGGCAGCTGCAGTAAACTGGCCCTCATTCCCAGTCACACAATACTGAGAGGTGGCTCAACCCACCTCTGGAATTTGTGTTATTGATTAAAAAACCATAGCTGCTATCAATAAAATGAGGTGACTACCAGCACCAGGAGACACTGCATGTCACCACCCACTCTAGCCAGTGCAATACACACCCATTATAAACTCATGAAATAGAAACTGCTGTCATTCTGTTTAAAGTTTAAATGAAGTTTCTAGCACAAAGTATGCTGAAGTAGTTAAAGTTCAAAGACGCTGAAGTTTTCAAAGATTTGAACATTCATTTGAATGAAATTTGCACAAAAAGTTGAATATTTTAAAAAGTATAAATAGTTTAAAAAAGTTGAATACAAGCAATAATGTCCTGAATGAGCTGAACATTTTGGTGGTTGAATGGTTTAAATAGCACAAAGTATGTGGGAGTAGTTCAAAACGTACAGAAGAATAAGTTTTATAAGTATAAAGATTTGAAGAAAAGACGTCATAATCACAGGTAACAGGATCATGAATTATGTTTATATTAAAGCGTATTTTCTTACCTTACCTGCTTTGGAGAGTCACTTGGAGTTTTGTTAAAAAGTCTGATGCTCAATATTCAGGTCCTTTATTACAAGAGAACCAGAGGCAACTGTTACTTTCTGTGTCTGATCAACCGTTTCACTACTGGGTGCTTATAGTTTCTACAAGTGAAAGCAAAACTAGATGTTACACAGATAATGTTTAACTGAGGAAACCCCCAAGAAGACACGGACAAAATGGTTAAAACTAGGATGTGACTATTTTGTGTTTCCATCCCAACATCGTCCTAACTCAGGGAACAGACACCTGTGGGTGCTACTTTTCTGAAACTGGACCCAATAATATGTGCACACAGTATCCACATAGTGTGCATTTTTACTCCAAGATCAGTGTGTAAATATGAATATTAGCACTATCAATAATAATCATCTCAAATATTAGCACTCATCAATTCAAATAGTGATAAATATCACTCCAAATATTAACAATAGTCAGACTCAATATTAATATTACAAGGTAGTAAAGTATATCTGCTGTTCTGTGGATTCACTGTAGCGCAGGTTGATACAGGAAACAGTGGTTAAGCAGCAGAAAACTGTTTCTCAAGAAATGTCTCGTTTGTCCTGAACAAACAAGTGAAAGAGAAACTACAGAGGTTCATAAATAAGTGGAGTTTCCATAATAAAGTCCAGTTATGGGAAAATAAGAGTTCACAGCTGCACCAACAGCTCTGTGAGGCTGTGATGTGACTTCAGTACAAGCAACACTGAAACATCAGGACACTGTTAGAATGATGTTTGTACTTGCACCTTGTATCTCTGTATTGTTGGGTTCCTAATTCTAATCAAACTCAACACAGGCTCGTGTGTCTATTCCCTGAAAAAAAGAAAAGAACAATGACTGGAGCTTTGTGCAAAGTCTTCCTCTCTTTCACCTGACGCCAGACACCTATTCTCTGACATCTCTAAAATCAAAGCAGGTCCTGTGATACACGTGTCATTTAACCTCACCAACGTCAGCTGGGTCTGGTCCAGACCCCCGATGACCCTCAAGCATAAACAGTGTAGCTGATGGATGGACTCATATTAAAACTAAAACACCTTGTTGAACAGGTTATCAAAGAAAACATCTGATGGTATTTGTTTAGTGACAGAACTCTCCACAGACCCTGTTATAAACCACCTGTGAGTTCCTGTAAACCACCTGAGTTACTGAGAAGACGCGTCACATCCGACACTACAGACTGCAGCTACAGGATTTAACAAGCTACAGTTAATATCAGAGACACTTCAACTGCAACACTGCTGCTCTGCATTCAAAGAAACAGATGTTCACTGTGTTGTGGTCCTCGAGCCCTCTGAACAAACTGGAGGCATCAGACTCCATCACATGATAATTCTCAAAAGCAACACGTTTTCTCATTTGTTTGTTATTCACTCAGTTGTGTAGGAGTTTGGGTGCAAAATAAAGTTGACAGATTTCAGTGCTGTCGACCTGTGGAGAGGCTTTTAGGCTTTTATTCTGAAAAATGGCCGAAAGTGCAGTTAATAATGTTGAAAACTCCTTTATTCGTTGATTTTCTTTTTTTATTATTATTAATTGTCATGCTTACTGTTACTATTTACTTAACGTTCAACTCGTTTTAAGGCTAAAATTGGATTTTGAGGCATATTTCAGAACACTTTTATTCTGAAAAGGAAATATCCGGAAGCCTTATTCCACTTCCGGCTGTCGGTGCAGACGGAACAAAACAGACGGTGGTTCCGTGCGGGAGCTGCTCCTCGGTCTGTTTTACAACCTCGTAGTGGAAGATGGGGGAGGCAGACGTGACGCTGAATCAGACCGACGAGAAACCTCCGGACTCGGGGCTGGTTACCGGAGAGGACTCGGTGGTGTGGAGCCACGAGGTGGAGGTCTGTCTGTTTCACGCGATGATCGGACACAAACCCGTCGGTAAGAGCCGCGGCTAATGTTAGCATGTTAGCTGCTGGAGCTGCTAACGGCGGCCACTTCTACCGGTTTTACCCCAGTGGTTCAAAAACTGAGGTCCGGGGACAGGCCGGGGTCTTAGAGGCGCCTCTACAGGGTCCCTGACGTTAGTTGAACACACCTGGAGTTTAACTAGTCACGTGTTTTCTGTTGATAACTCGGTTAGAAGTGATTTCTAACGTTAACCAGCTCCTGCTGCCGCTGAGCAGACATCAGTTCATCAACACTGAAGCAGAACTTTAAAGGCATAAAATAAAGTCAGCCCTGAGCAGAGGGGTTAGTCGATTTCAAAATAAAAACTTAGATCAGTATTTGCTGTGACCCCGCTCCAGCTCCAGGTCTCAGTACACCTGCTCACAGGCTCTCAGGTGTTTGATCCAGGATACTGGAGAGTTTACCAAGGATCCTCAGTGGATTCAAACTGTATCAGTGTCCTCTGTCTTTCTATGTGATCCTAGATCCTAGATGGAAGCTCAGCAGTTTGATCAGCCTGCATGCAAGATACTGAACCCCAGATTCCCCCTGATGGTGTCCCATCGATGTGTCTGATGAGCTCTGTGTATGGAGCGAGCGCTGTGTGAATGTGTGTGAGTGGGTGAATGTAACCTGTAGTGGACTGAGTGGTTGATATGTCTAATTCTGTATAAATAAGTGTAGTGTATTAAGCAGCAGATCACTTTAATATGCTGTAGATTTGATTAAAAATCAGTTCATTCTTCCATTAATCTCTGCTCAGTAACCCATGATGAGAAAGTCAAAACGTTTTTAAATTTTTGCAGATTTATTTAAAATCTAAAACTGAAACCTCTTATTCTATAAAAGTATTCAGACCCTGAATCCAGAACATCATTTCAGTGCAGGTGGCAGCAGTTACAGCCTCCGGTCCTCTTGGTTTACTCACCTGGATTAGAGCAGTTCATTGAATTCATCCTCCATCAGAAACATTAATGTCTTGAATACTAAGTGGAACCCAGTACACTGCAGATGTTAGTGCTGTATGTACAGTCAGTACTCTCTGTCTGTCTGTCTGTCTGTTCAGGAGTGAACCGTCACTTCCACATGATCTGTATCAGAGATAAGTTCAGTCAGAACATCGGCCGTCAGGTTTCCTCCTCCGTCATCTGGGATCATCTGGGAACCATGTACGACATGCAGGCTCTGGTGAGGACACACACTGACACACAGCTGACTGCTCACCACCTCTGAAACCTTTGGTGTCTGACAGAGTGTGTGTGTGTGTGTGTGTGTGTGTTGTGATGCAGCACGAGTCGGAGATCTTACCGTTTCCGAACACGGAGAAGAGTTTCTCTCTGCCTGATGACATCATCCAGGAGGTCAAAGAAGGTGAGAGCCGACAGGTGTGAGGACCTGGTGTCACAGAACACGAGCGTTTCCTTCTCTCTCCTGGTTTTCAGTCCACAGCTTCACTTCCTTCTTCTCTCTCTCACATCGTCAGACTGCCACATTTTGTTGAGTCTTTAAGTCCGAGGCGATCATCTTTAAACACGGTGTTCAAAGACCTTTTAGCTCCTTCCTCAGAGCCAGTGCAGCACTGTAACCACCATTTTTAAAAACACGTTAAACCGTCAGCTGTGTGAACGGCAGCTCTTCACTCTCCTTCTGAATTCTCTCCATCACACACCTCCAACCAAGACGTCCTCCATCATGCTGCTGTTGTCATAGAAACGGTTGTTGTTGTGTGTCGTTGATGTTTTTAGGGAAGCTGGGCTCAGAGGAGGAGGCCAAAGAGGAGTTCAGGATGGAGAGAGAACCTCCAGCTACACATGAAGAAGGTACCAGACTTCCTCTTCAGTCCGATTACAGCTGCAGAACGTTCTTGTTTGTTCATTATCAGTCGTCTTCTTTTCCTTCTTGTCCTGGTGAGTTTCTCTGTAATGATGTGAAACCATCAGCAGGGCGGCGTATGTCGTCACACACACACTTTGTCTTTGTGTGTGAGATAAAACCACACACAGCTCCACAGAGCTGACAGAGAAGAAGACAGTTTAGTCTTTAACACCATAACTAAGCATTCTCCGTTTGGCAGAGCTGAGCTAATGCTAATGTTAGAGCAGACATCTGATGACTGAAATCCTTCATGTGGTTAAAATACAAAGGTACAAACCACCAAGAAAGTTCACTTTGACGCCTCTGGAAACCACAGCGCCATCAACAGGCGACCAAATGAAACTCACAGGAGACATTTAGGATAATGTACGAACACAACTCAACATATATAACATCAGTCTAGTTGTTTTTAGACATTTTAATGTGCAGACGTTGTGTGTGTGTCTGGGATCATGTCTCTGTTTCCTCTCTGTCCTCAGGAAGTAACTCATCGAGTAGAAATACCGGGGCTGACGAGCAGCAGCGGGACAAAGAGAGAAGGCGAGACAAGGAGAGGGAGGAGTGAAGGAGGCGGAGGAGAGGTGGAGGAGGAGGAGGGAAGGAGGCAGAAGAGGAAGAGTCGGCGGCTGAGAAACTGCTGAGTCTTTACCAGCCAGCGAGTCCAGGAGGTGAGAGGAGGCAGCACCTGAGAGAGCCGGACAGAGAGGGGGACAGAGAGAGAGAGAGAGAGAGAGAGAGAGAGAGAGAGAGAGAGGGTGATTGGACTGTGAAAAGAATGAAAAATAAATAGTGAAAAAAGAGAAGAAGAAGAAGGTGCGTCCAGATGTGAGCTTTGTGTCACGTGACCATCCACTGTCTGATCGCCTGCATCACCAACGGAAACAGCTGCAGCGGCGTCGTCTGGTAAACATTAACCTCCTCCACGGCTTCTCTGATTGGCTGCACCTGTCATCATGTGATCACAGTGAGAGGGCTGACATGCCTGTCTGCGCATGACCTGCGTTTTCTTTGTTTTTATCACGTTATTGTATTAGACGAGCCGGCGTCTGTGTTTCAGTCTTGTTTGTTTGTTTTGCTCTCCTCCACCTCTGGTTTGATCCGTCACCCTTCAGTTCAAACATTCACAGCCAATAAGCTTTAGAACAGGAATCCATGATCCAGCGTCTGCTCCACAGAGTTCCAGGACGCAGCAGAACCAGAAGTGTCGTCTTTTTAACTCCACACATTCTTCTCTCTCGTGCGTTTACCTGGTGCCTCGTTACCCACAATGCAATTGGACCAGTGACAGAGATTTGGGTGTTAGGTAGTAGAGTGCTAGTGTATCCTGGAGCCTGGCCCTAACTCCACACCCCCAGGTTTTACCTACTGTCAGCCTGGAGGTCTTCAGACCTGATCCACGCTGACTCAGGTGAGACATTTATCAGGACCGGCCCTGTGATCATCTGATTGGCTGAACAAAGTCCTGCTTCTGTTAATATAAAATCATTCAGTGTCCAAACGTCAGTAGAAGATGGGCGTCTTTGTAGAACACTCATCATTTATTCTCCACGGCGTCAAGCGAAAACTTTGTGTGGCAGTGTTGGTGCGGTGTAGTGTTTGTTAGACGCAGCAAACCGGGAGGTCAGGTTTCTTGGAGCAGATGAGACTGGGATTCACGTCCAGAGTCCAGCTGATGTTTAACAGCAGCTCCAGTGACTTTAAACCTCAGACTGGTAGTCGATGCAATAACAGCTGTCAGCTGAGTCGTCACGTGTTCAGCAGAGTTGATCTTCACGTCTGAACCTGTCGTCTTCTCCTCAGTCTCCTGTCGTTCAGCTGGCCTAGAGTAACTTGATGTTCCTGTTTCAGTCTCAAATGACGTCTTTAAACCGTGAAAATAAAAGCGTTTCCCTTTCATTTTTCTTTTTAATGGTGTTAATTTATTGATGGATGATGAGCTGATACATGAGGCTGTTTGTGTCATTAAGCTGAACTCAGATCAGTGACGTCTCCTTTTATTCTTCAGCAGCAGAAAGTAACTCGGTGCTTTACTGGATCCATCGGAATCGATAATGAAAATAGAAGTCATTAGTAACAATAGCGATACAATCACAAACATATAGAGATCAAATTCAACAGGTCATCTCCATAGTCAGTGCTTCTGATAATAAAACAAGATTTACTTGAAAGTGATTTGTAGAGATCAGTTTGATTTTCATGTAAAATAAATCAACACGAGCTTCCTTCATCTTCAGCTCCAGAACAGCTCAGTCCTTATTGATGAGCAGAAAATATTCCACAAAACCACTGCTGTTCTCTGACCTGGGATCACTGCAGGAGTCACTCTCTCAGGTGAAGCTGTAGTGAGTCTGTACTGCAGCCACCGGGCAGCACTGTCCACCTGCAGACAGAGAGGAACACAGGCAGAGCTCAGCTGCTCATCCTGGGATCATTACTGATGAAGTTCAACTGTGTCAGTTTCTAATCAACGATAATGATCGTCCTTCAGAAGAAGAGCCCCAAGAGCTGCTGTTTGTCATCAGTCACTTTTCATAATACTGTCTTCAGTGGTGACGTTCAGCTACTTTAACTTCTCATCTACTCAACTGTCATGGAGCTGCAGCAATTCACCTCCTCCTCCCCTCACCTCCTCCCTCCTCTCCCCTCTTCTTCCTCCTCCCCTCCTCCTCTTCCTCTTCTTCCTCCCTCCTCCTCTTCTTCCTCCTCCTCCCTTCCTCCTCCTCTTCTTCTCCTCCTCCTCCTCCTCCTCTTCTTCCTCCTCCTCCTCTTCTTCCTCCTCTTCTTCCTCCTCCTCCTCCTCCTCCTCCTCTTCTTCCTCCTCCTCCTCTTCTTCCTCCTCCTCCTCCTCCTCCTCTTCTTCCTCCTCCTCCTCCCTCTTCCTCTTCCTCCTCCTCCTCCTCCTCCTCCTCCTCCACCTCCTCCTCTTCTTCCTCCTCCTCCTCCTCCTCCTCTTCCCATCCTCCTCCCTCCTCCTCTCTTCTTCCTCTTCTTCCTCCTCCTCCTCTTCTTCCCTCACCTCTCCTCTTCTTCCTCCTCTTCTTCCTCCTCCTCCTCCTCCTCCTCCTCTTCTTCCTCCTCCTCCTCCTCTTCTTCTTCCTCCTCCTCCTCCTCCTCTTCTTCCTCCTCCTCCTCCTCTTCTTCCTCTTCTTCCTCCTCCTCCTCTTCTTCCTCCTCCTCCTCTTCTTCCTCCTCTTCTTCCTCCTCCTCCTCCTCCTCCTCCTCTTCCTCCTCCTCCTCTTATTCTTCCTCCTCCTCCTCCTCCTCCTCCTCCTCCTCCTCCTCCTCCTCCTCTTCCTCCTCCCGCCTCTTATTCTTCCGCCTCTCTTCCTCCTCCTCCTCCTCCTCCCTCCTCCTCCACTTCCTCCTGCTGGGAGGCTCTTGTGTGTATACATGCTGTGAGTGTGTGTGTGTTAGCGGAGATGCTAATGAGCGGAGCAGCTTTAGAAGCTGAGGGTTCAATCTGCTCCAGCTCGACTCGGAACTTTTTTGATAAGTGAATTTCTAACGTCAGACACTCGGCCATTTTCCAACTTTAAAGTTACTAAACACTTTTCATCAACGTGAACCTCAGATCCTGCAGCTCTGATCACTTAAAGTTATTACTGTCTGTGGGCAGCAGGTCCTGACGGTCACAGTCTTACCTGAAGGTCAGACTCTGATGTCTCTCCGCTGTAACCGAGGCTGTGTTTCTTATTTAAAGTTTCAGGTTGAGTTTGATCAGCTGAAGACAAAGTTAGGTCGGTGTCTGTTTGTTGTTCAGCAGCCTCCTGCCTCCCCCTCACATTATGGCTGCAGCCTGAACATCAACGCAACATATCAGAGCCAAGCTCCCAACATGACAGCAGTTATTTATATATCAGTTATCTGTATCTCTTCATGACAGTTGATCAGATCAGCCTGGACTTATTTGTTTTATTATGACCATTATCATATTATTTTATTAAAGACTGGAACAAAACGATTCACTGAGCCACACAAATATTTTTAGTATTCATCACTTTGTTGTAGATTCTTTTCCAGTGATCTGATTGATCAGTCGTTGGGCTGTCGACAGGTTTTCATCTGATCCTCCGAAGCCGTTCAGCATCAGTTCCCGTGGTGATTTAAAGAAATGAACCATCGTCGTAAGACTGAGAACCCAGAGTTAAACCTGAAGTTAGCTCGCTAACGTAGTACAGGTCTCAGGTCCACTGTTCCAGGACCAGGATGGAATCTGTGAATGTAACGAGTCGTGCTGAATGTATGATAGATTCTTCCGTTAGCAGTGATGTAGTGAACAAAGAGCAGCCAATTATTCCAGACAGAGCTGAAAACTGAAAAACACAGTGAGGAGAAAAAGAAAAGAGAGCTGCGTTGCCTCCTTTAATGGATCGTGGTTTGTTTTCCATTATTAATGAGCGTGTTGTGTCGACAGAAAGAGCAGAAATCATTTACATGAATAAAAACCAGAGGAAACAACCTCACAGGCTCGCTGGTTAACACCAAGCACAGCTGACTGAGATTTCATGCTTGGAAATGTGTGTGTATGTGTGTGTGTCTCTCTGTGAGACTAATTGGGACAAGACTAATAAAATCTGCACACACACACACACACACACACACACTGGGGGCCTCTGTCTTTTTGTGTCTTCAGCTGGTAGACGAGACAAACTCTACAAGTCTTTGTATAATCCTGAACCGCATCAATGACTATTGGTGTCAGAGCAAACACACACAGGCTGGTATGTGTGTGTGTGTGTGTGTGTGTGTGTGTGTGTGTGTGTGTGTGTTGGTTGGTGTCATGATTTGTATGGTTGTTTTTCAGACAGATTGTAGCTTTGCATCACTATTTAGAGCAAAAAGAGAAGGTGTGTGTGTGTGTGTGTGTGGACCTGAGACCTTTTAGACAGTAAACAACTCATTCATTATTCAAAACAAGCCTCTCTCTCTCTGCTAACCTTCCTCCTCCTCCTCCTCCTCGTCTCTTGTTTATTGCTTCTGTCGTTGTCAAACCTCTTCAGAAAAACTGATAAAACTCTGCTGTTTAACGTATTGATCATTTGAAAAGGTCACGCAGGAAGCTCGATGCATGTTTATGAAACACACTTCCTGTCGCTGAGTGGTGTCTTTGTTCTCAGACTCTCCTCTGAAGTGTTTCCTCCTCTGGCTCTGTCTCAGTTTGGTCCTTCTGTTCAGCAGAGACTGAGTCACTTCACAGTAAATTGGATTTCCTGAACTCTGATTAGTTTGTGTTGTAATTGAGTTTGCTGATGAGACGTCTCTCCATCATCCCCGCCCTGTCTGATTCGATTCACTGCACTTTATTTCAGACCAACAGTCCATACAAGACAAGGTTATAATATGAATGAGATTACACATAAACAAGTTGCAGAGTGCTAACAGAGACTGGATATAAATTTGTTGCTTCAAATCAGAGGTGCATGACTGCTGAACACTTTTATTTTGAAGGCCTGGTATGAAGAGTCAGGTCAAAAGATGTCCAGATCCCTCACTCGACTCTGTCTTCAGTGAGGTGAAGCATGTGTTTGTTGGTGGTCTTGTTGTGTTGTTGTGGGTTGGTCAGTGTGGTCGGTACAAACAGTTGATTTGGCTGGTTTGCTTGGGTAACATGAGTATTGGATACCATCAGGAAAAAAAAGACACTCTCTAACTGTCTATTTGCTATAAAATGCACTGAGCACATTCATGCTCCCCAGAGGATTAGCCAGTATGTTTTTTGACTCTTATTCTAGCGTAACCCTCAGGTAAAAAGTCGACTTTGTGCATTATATGTGTTTATCTACAAGGCAGTTAGCTGTGGAGTGTACTATTGTTGCTCCTCAGAGGATGAACCCTGAAACTCTTTGGTTTGAAAGACCCTTTGTTGTTCCTTAGTATCCCACTCTCATTACAAGTTACTGTTAAATGATTTCTAAAGCCTTGAAGTCTTTAGACAAAGTGTCAAAATGTTTTCAGCTACTTTCTTTACGGTGGAGAGTAGAGGGAAGGTTGGAGGAAGACGTGGGTGCAGCTGAAGATTAAAGGCCGGAGAAGAAGCTTTGATGTGTTTGAACAAAGTGACACCATCCATTGAGATGTAGATGTGGACAAATGTGTAGAAAAGCAGACATCTAAAGGCAGAGAGAGTTCAAAAGGTTGTGGAATGAAATATATTGTTTGACTGGAGAAATCATGGAAAGAAAACCCAGACTGAGGACAGACCAGAAAAGATTAACATGGAGGAGGAGGCTGGAGCTTATTTTAAGTCGCAGTCTGTAGGATGAAATATTGTCTTCCTGTTGTCTAAAGGAATAATAAATGGAGGAGCAGGTTGTTAGGGGAGGAGCAGAGAGAAAACAGGAGGTGAACGAACAAAAAGCAACAGATCTCATGTCTTTAAATCAGGATATCTCAGTCACATGTTAGTCTGAATATTCATGGTCTCCAGCTGATGATTACTACAGAAACCTTCAAACAGCAGCAGCAGGAGTCACTGGCCGACCACAGTATTTGTCAGTGTAACATTACTCCACAGGGGAGCCTCAGTAACGCCTCATTAATTCAACAGGTTGTAATTTACTCTCACTTTAGAGGAAGCCATTAAGTAATCATGGCGTCCTCTTGTTCTTAACTAGAGCTAATCAGGAGGAAATGATGGTTTCCTCATCTGTTCCACGTGGGTCTGATGTGTTTAATAAAACCACCACAGAGCAAAGAAGCACAAGATCATTGTGCTGGAGAAGCCAGAATCAGAATCAGAGATGTTTGACATTCTTGTTTGGAAAATGATTAAAACAATTAGTCACTTATCAAAATGATTGCTGATTAATTTTTTTGCTGATCGACTAATCCATTAATCAGACGTTAGAGTTGAAAGTGAGATGACCAGACCTCTGCTAAACTACTAAAGTGAAAGTGCAGAAAATGTTCTGTTCATTTGAACTCATCCAGTACTTTGGACCTGCAGACCTCACAACATTCCCATCATCCTCAGTACTTTGTGTTTGCTGCTAATTAACAAATGTTAGCATGCTAACAGGCTAAACTAAGGTGTTGAACACTACACCTGCAAAGCAAAGCTCTGTACAGCCTCACAGAGCTGCTTTCTTCAGGTAGTATTAATCCCAGACATGCCTGTCTCTCTTTTTGTCTGTCCTCCATCTTCCACTCCTCGCCCTCCTCTTCCTCTCCCTTTACTCCCTCCTCCCTCCCTCAGCATTTCCCACTTGGTCCAATTAGTCTTATTAGCAGCTGTTGAAAAGAGCTGATAATCCTCTTAAAACTAAACTTCGACACATAAAGGCGGCGAGGGGCTCGATGGCAGCCCGCGGGAGGCTAAACCTCGCTCCCTCGCTCCGTCCCCGTTCTCCATTGAGTCATCAGCAGGTCTTTGTGTTGTCATGGTGACCCAGTCTGTCAGCCCACCAATCACAGCATTGTTTCCCCCTGCAGTGATTGATGGGATGTGATGGTAACTCGTGGCAACAGGTTGTCAGAGCGGGGGGATGATGCATATTTGGGGGATGGGGAGCTGTTGGTATTGTTTTTTTTTTCTCGACATGCAGTGTTTTGTTTTCAAACCTTTTGACTTGTGACCAGGACCAGAAGTGCTAATCTGTTCTCTGCAGGCAGTTTACACACAATTCAACAAGTTCTCATGGCCATTAACTCCACTTTATCCTGCAGGACATACTAATTATCAGTTTCATGTCAAACACTGTGTTTTTATGACATGATTATTACACATGGCTCAAGTGAAGTATACTGTTCAGTGTCCTCAAAGATTATAAACTGTATGTCTGTGAGGTTGTTTCATTTGAAGGATTTAGAGCCTGCAGAGATGAAACCATCACTGCAAGACAACATGCAGGATATCCTTCCTAATGTCTTCTGTTGTAAAAATTAGAGAATCATCTTTTTTCATCATCAGCAATGAAACCCATGTCTGAGGAATGACATTTTCATTCAAACTGAACGATATGAAAAGTTTTAATCAAACACAGATCACAGCTCTTCAGACGCTGTGTTCAGGGGTGTTATTTCTGTTGCACATGTTACAGTGCTTCCCTCTAGAAGATGATCAGTGTTGTCAGTAGAGTCAGAAATGAACATAACTACTCTTCAATCATCTCCTCAGATTTATCCTGGTGAAACATGAAGCGTCTCAGTCCACAGGTTGGGAACCATACCGTCATATGGCAAACTTAGTCAACAGCTCCTCCACTGATGTGTTTTCATCACAGTTATTTCAATAACATATGGAAGGAAACTGTCATGATGATCTGTGTTTACGTCAGAGACATTAGAGAATCTATGTCACAAAGAGTGAAACGTGTAAGAAACAAAGAACTCTGTCTTTTGCAGTACTACTGCAGTACTACTTTTACTACTTCAACTGCCTGTTATTAAAGGAGCAGGAGCAGCTGTAGTCAGTCTGGATGTTTGTTGACTGATTGATTGATTGATTGATAGAAGATGTAGATAAAGGTGATTGTAATTTATTATTTCCAGATTTTCTGTTATATAAGTAAAAATCAATTGTTTGGATTTAGGAGAGTGTTAACTCTTACTTACTTATTTCAGACTTTAATGATTGTTTAAGACGAATAAAATGAGAGATGACTGAGAACGTGACCAGCTGGCCTGTTTTTAACACACATGTTCCTCACAGCCCGCTGTATTCTCTGCATTGATTTTGTCCATCTGCAGTGCTGCTGTGTGTCAACAGTGTGATGCGTTCAGGGTCAAACTGGCAGCCTCTGATGTTGCCCAGTACCAAATGCAGCAGACGGATTTGGATAGATATTGATTTTTCTCCTCAGAGCCTCTCGTGCGTAAAAAATCCTCCTGTTCCCCCGTTCAATACAGACGTAATTGGTCATTTGTGTGTGTGTGTGCGTGTGTGTGTGTTTACAGTAGATTAAGTTGTTACCAGTTGATCGTTTCCTGTGTATTAATCTCATTCTTATGGGTCATGCAACATGCACACATTCATGCTCCTGTGGACATTGAATAGAAGCTGACAGTTGAGTTCGTTACAGACAGATATGCAGAGAAAAATAGAATTATACAGAAATATATAACACAGCTAAACTAGTTTTTTTCACCATATTTTCAGGATTTGAAGAGGAGGCGGGTTGAAACCAAAAGGAGAGCGGCTTAAAACAAAACTTCTCTCACAGTGAGTATTGTATTGTTTACAGCTTAGGACTAATTTTGGACTAATATGGTTTAACTTATCATAATTATAGAATTATATAACTCTACTTGTGTTGTGACTGGAATGTACTGATCAGACAGAGGAAGGAATATAAAGAACATGGTGATGTAGATATCTCCTGTTTGAAACTGCATGGTGCTAAGCAAAAAACATTCAAATGCATATTTTTCCTCCACAAATGATTATTTCCAAACCCAAAAGTATAAATGCAGTTGAAAACCTAAGTTGCACTTTGCTCTGTGAGTTCCAGAGAGTTTAGCATTGCATGGTGTAACACCCCGCAGTCCTTCCTGTTCATATTATAAACCAGGAACAGCTGCTCCCTGCTTTTGATCAGACAACCTGAATCTGATAACGCCCACAGAGCTGCTCACTTTATGCAGATCCACCACTACCAGTACTGAGGGAGGCAGAATTTAAGGCCCATTAACATTCATGAAAACACTGTCCCACCGCTCCCACGCACATTCCCTCTGACATCCAACTTTTCTCCAACTGCAGCCTCTCAGAGAAGCCCTGGCTCCGGGGGAAAGACACTGTCCTCAGGATGGTAATTACCCACAGTCACTGACTGAATTTCATCTGATTGTGAGTCATGCTGTTAATTTATTTCTCCTCATGTGTTGTTACTTGTGCAGCAGCCCTGGAGTCTTTGATATCCACACAGATAAAACAGATTAATTGGTCGACTTACAATTCTATAATTTCACACCTGTCTGGCGTCTCCAGTGCTGCTGCTGCTGTTTGGTCCTGATTTGTGCTGAGTGGTATATGTTGGCTTAAATTAGTTATCAGCTGTTGTTGTTGGAGGCTACAAGGCTCAACCTTATGGGCACAGAGAGAAGCATTACTGATATCAGACTTTCAATAAAGTAGTGGGTGAACTGCATTCTGAAAAATTCTACTTTAACTGCAACAACAGAGCATGTCAGCTCCATCTTCACCTTAAATAAGTATAGAGATGTTCACTGCTGCAGCCATTTCAGTAATCAGTACATTTTCTGTGACGGGAAATAAATTAAACCAGGACCAGACCAGACATGGATTTGTTACTTCTTAACAGTGAGTCTCTGAGTGTTCTCACACCTGAAAGTCTGAACCAAGCTTCATGTTTTTGTTACAGTTGATTCGCTTAGTTTTGGTTTCACATTACAATTCTACAAATGTACAAACTTTGTCTG
Source organism: Lates japonicus (assembly GCA_033238685.1). Classification (NCBI taxonomy): domain Eukaryota; kingdom Metazoa; phylum Chordata; class Actinopteri; family Centropomidae; genus Lates; species Lates japonicus. The sequence continues at coordinate 8,055,282 of BRZM01000009.1, forward strand.
ACACATCTACATCCTGTTGTCCTCACCTACATTTGCTGCATCTCCCTGAACTTGATACTGACTTGTAATGAGACGGTTGTGCATCTCGTATCCTCTCTCTCTCTCATCCTCTCAGAAAATAGAAGTTTCAGCATTTTTATGTGTTTTTTCAAGTTGACGGCTCATTTTTACTCTTCCTCCAGTTATTTTTTTATTTTATATTTCTTCTATTGTTCAATGGGTAACAAGCCTCAACTTCCTGTGATTGGTCCGAAAGTCTGAACTGTCCAGCAAAAGTGTTTTCACTCTGCAAACAAGCTGAACCATAGTTCATTTGATCCAGACGGAGACCACCTCTTTTGGTTGGACTAAATTTTGGTCCTTTGGTCTGGACCATGGTTCGAGGCACCTTTCACACCTGCTACTTTGTTTCAGACCAAACTGAAAAGTCTGAAGGTCTGGGCCAAACAAGGTAGGTCTGAAAGGACCTCTAGACTAAGATAAATGAGATTCCACTTGCCTGTGTCAGGGCCTTGCACCTTTTGAACATCCGAACAGAAGGATTACAGTCCATCTTGAATGCCTGTAGGGTGCATTGACCTTATTTTTGATCAGATAACTATTTGATCCAGTGTAAATGGGGACACACAATCAGTTAGTACTTTCACCTGCACACCAGTATCTTTTTTTATGACTGTTTTTAATCATGTCTGGGATATGATATGGAACCTATGAGACCTGGTTAATCATATCTCTGCATGATTCTACCATTACTGTTGTCAAATATAAAGCCATTCCTAAGGAGCTATATTTGTGTTTTTTGTGATCTTAGGGTTGTTGAGGATGAATTTCATTTTGTATTTCATTGCTCTCTGTATACTGACTTAATGCTTGTTGGACAAGATCCAGGTGAAGAACCCTGATTTGTTTTGGTTGTCTGAGGCTGATATGTTGAGTGGGTTTTTTAATGTGGACACTTTTGTTTTGCCGAGCTTTATAGAAGATGGTTGGCAGCTGAGACAGAGGACTCTGTATTCAGTATGACAATTAAACCCATATGAGCTGAGCACCAGAGGTCCAGGACACTCAAATATACAATCGATCAATCAAATCTAATGCACTGCGGAGTGTCTCTCCTGCTGGGCTGCTGACAGTAGCTGTAGATCCCAATAAAACTGGTAGTTTCTGCTTAAACTGTGCACATTCCTGCGATAGGCATGTGGTTCTTGGCAGGCAGAACTCTGACACTAGAGCTGAGTATCAGATCGGGCAAACAAAAATGAGTCATACTCCCTGATTACGTAATAGAAACTGTTCACACCAAATCAGCTGGTTGGCCAATAATGTAACTTCAGTCGTGGACATTCACGTATCTAGGGCTGGCCTTACTGTTGCGGTCCAGCTGGAAAGGAGTTTGAGAGAGAAGTCCACTTTCACACCACCACACACCTGACCAACCGCTGTGTAAAGTAGGTGTGGTTATCAGGTCATTAGTTTAAAAAATTGTTGACGCACTGACGAACTGATTCCACCATTGGCAGGGGGATTTCAGAGGCTGTTAGAGGATCATCCAGGCACTTCATTAGTGGCAGCCTGAGGCCTTCACTCGACCTTTTCTTGAAGAAATTGATCAGTTAATTTAAGATAAGGTTAATGTGAAAACTCTAAAAAGGTTTGAGTTCATCTGGAGTTCAAAGTACTACATTAGTGTAGAGCTAAACTTGATCCCTGTCTGGGACTTAGCTTATTATTTTTTAATGGCATAGAGCATGAGCGCACATACAGTCAAAAGAAAAGAAAAAAAAAGGAAGTTTTATAGTTTGTTGATGAGAAGATGTAAAATAAAAACCAGCAACAGACATGAACAGTTTGTACTTGTTCTGAATCCTTCTGTAAATAGGCAGCACATATATTTTGTCACTGTGTGTTTACTCATTGACTTGCACTAACCTGTATTCTAATTTCCAAAGTCAATTTAGTTTGGCAGAAAAATCTGCAAAGGAATTTATTGTCCAGCCCAAGAACAACAGAGCAGAGAGTTGATCGGTTAATGTCAGTTAATAATGGCTGAGCTCCAGTCAGGTGTGGCACTGCCAGGACACTGCTATTGTTCCTTTCCTGCTGTAACAAGCTGAAATGTCTACAGGTCAGAGGGTAAATTTGTAATTTTTACAGTGTGTTTATTACTGTTACCATGACAGCAAAGCTCTGGTAACCCCTGCTGCTGGTACGCTCTTATGGTATCTGGAGGATGGAGGGGTGAGGGCGAAGATTACAGAGATAATGTTGGAAAGATGACATTAGAATAGAGCGTGGAGTCATTGTCATTGTTTCCATTTATTTGTATAAAAACAGATGGATGAAAGTGACAGAAATGTCAGATGTGTCCATGTCCAGTTTGATTATTGCTATCTGTCATTGCCATGTCTTTGATTGTTTCAGTGATAAGCCTTGTATATTAGTGGCATAAAATAAAGAGAAAAAGGCAATTAAATCATCAGGTTAACTGTCACCTACAGTTTCATGATCACAGCATGCAAAGTGGAGGTCGTGAAAAACAAGATTTTTAACTCATCAAGTTAGAAGTTAGAAGTTTCCTTGTTTCTCACAGTAAGAAAAATGAACTTTGTCGACTTCACTGGTCTATAAATACAACATGTCCTCTGCTGTGAACACGGCGTTCAAAGTCTTAAACAGCAAACTAACAAACCAGCACAGAGCTAATGCTGAATCATGAATTTGCACCCATTGTGCCACATCAAATCCAGCTGACAGTACAGTGTCTACAGGCAGTTTGTTTTCTCAGGACTGATTCTGTTAGGACTCAGAGAGACGGAGGAGAAACTGTGTGCTGACATTTTTCCTTCAGGGAGTATAAATAGGAAAAAAAATGCTGATTTCGAGCCAGTTTGAGGTGTTTGCGTCGATGTTTGCTGCCACCAAGTGCGAGACAACAGCTGTGTATATGTGTGTGTGGTTGTGTTGGTATGTGCCAGTGTGGCTGTTGTTGGTATGTTGCTATGCGTCGGTGTGTGTGTGTGTGTGTGAGTGAGTCAGAGGTATTGATTAAAGAGCAAGCAGGCTGGCTGCAGTTATTAATATTTGAAGCCGACTTCTAATGGAGGCCTTTGAAGCTGAATGGTTTGAAGTGCTCTGACACGTAGTTAAGGCTCAGTCAGGACCAGAAACACTTAAAACCCTAGTCTGAAATTTTCACCCAGATATATTCTAATATCAGTATATATGGATGGTAAATAAAAACAAACAACTAGTTCAATGTAGTTTCAGGAGGAAATAAGCTTGGGTATCCAACTGGATTGTTTTCTTATCTTGAAACATTGTCATCGATAAAATGGAGACAGAGGCTGCTGAGTTTAATGTGTCCATTAGAATGGATGATTATTTTCCTGCACTGAATATGAACCATAGACCCAGTGGTGATTCTGCAGGAGAGCAATAACAATGATACAATAAACAATAACAGTGATCTTACAGGTTTTATTACATGTCAGACTGTGTGAGATGGATATAATAAAATGTCAGACTCGGACTGTGACAGACTGTTCAGGTGAATAATTAATGGTAGTTTATGTGACTTTGTGAGAAGAAAATCAAGTGAAAGTCAGAAGCGTCTCTTCACACCTCTACTGTAAAAACAAAGTGACTCATCAGTTAAACAGCCGGCTGGTATTGTTTTCACCTTGTCAGTCTGTGTGTGAGTTCCTCTCATGGAGAGGCTCTGGGTACATGTGTGGATATTAACCAGATGGAAACAGACTTGGTGAATAAATTGATCATGTACATGAAGCGTGGCTTTTCTGTCTCAGCTCAGAATGGACTCAAATGCACAACTCAGAGACACCATATAAAGTTAAACAGCTCACCTTTATTCAGAAGGTAATGCAGGCTAATCAGGTAAGGGGGAACGATGTGATCAAATGACAGGAGGCAAACAAAAACACCACGCGATCAAGGCAGAAGTCTGAAAAAACAGGATGAAAAGCTGGAACAAAGGCTGAAAGCTACGGCTGAGAGAGCATGGTAAACAATCTGCCTGAGGACAACTGGAAGTGGACTGAAAATATATATATATATATATATATATATATATATATGCTGTGGAGCTAATGAGGAAATGGGGAGCAGGTGGGTGTCGGGGATCGGCTGAGGTAACTGCAGGTGTTAGTGGCAGGATCTGAAATGACTGAGTGGTCAGTGGAAACACGACACAGGCAGAGGGTGAAAGAATTTAACCATGAGTGAACTGTCATCAGGTGTTTTCCATCACTGTATCTTTGACTGGAGCCAGGGACATCATCTCACTGTCGTCTCTTCTTCTGCAGGAGTTTATTATCACTGACCGGAGAACCAGCTCCACCACCTGCTCTGATGCATGCATCAAGTCTAAGGCTACACCTGCACGCATACATTTTAGTTTTGAAACACATCACTGTTGTTCCACATCTGGTGTCCTCACTACTCTGGAAACCTCTAAAACTGAGACTTTTGGAAACACCGCTGACCCTGTTTTAGTTTGAAAACTCTGGCGTTGTGGCAGAAACAGAGACTTTTAGAAACAAAGATGCAGACGCCCACGTTCACTTCCTGTTGGGTTTTATCAGCCATGACTTATCCTTCCCCGATTCATCGTGCTCCGATCACGTGACCCATTTCAACCTTGACTACCAGTGGTGAATGCAACATGGATGCAACAAATTCCAAGCGTTGCTGACCTTGATGTCTTTGCTAGCCGCTACATTTTATTTGTAGATGCGTTTTCAGGCGTGTTAGTAGTTTTAGTAGCTAAAACAGTCGCCTGGACAGAGATCGTGGACATAGTTTTGAGTTTTCACCTTTTGAGTTTTACCTTCGAGTTGAGTGGTAGCTAATCGTGCCGTGCAGCGTATCTGAGTCCTGCATTAGATGATATGAGCTCAGCTCCAGTCAACCTGTGTTGTACTTCATATGCAGTCAGGACAGATCAGTGGAGTGTGTTACTTTATTCTCAGAGACTTTTGTTTTTGTCTGGAGTTCAGATCGCAGCTTTAATTGTTCAACCTTTGATCCTCTCTCTCCTCCTCTCCTGCATCCACTGGGATATTGATAAGGCTTGTTCCCTGAGGGAGCCATTACTGCTGACTCTGAGGAGTGTGTGTGTGCATGTGTGTGTGTGTGTGTGTGTGTGTGTGTGTGTGTGTGTGTGTGTGTGTGTGTGTGTGTGTGAGAGATACTCCCTCCTGCCGCTGTTGGTCCATTTCAGTCTCTTCAGGTTCTGACTTTAGAAGAAAAGACCTTCATCTATTATTGAATGACTGGTGAAAACTGCCTCATTGCTAGACTCAGACAGAGCAGTGAGCACACAGGTAGACAGACAGGTAGACAGACAGGTAGACAGACAGGTAGACAGACTGAGAGATTGTGGTGTAAACAGACCTCAGATGGTCTCATTTTGCAATGTTGGTTGCAGATGTTATGATGGTGATTTGGCTCTCAGTAACACAGTTTGAGCTCCGGGGGCCGTATTTACTGATGAAATGATTAAGGCTCAGTTATTGCAGTAGATTGTGGTAATATGTGTAATGCTGCAGAAAGCACTGTTGATTTGTGTTGTTCCAAACGCTGCTATTAGTTCATTCAATTTTAATAAGAGGGTGCGGCATTCTTCAGAATCAGCCTAAAAGAGGCACTGTAAGATAACGTTTCAGTTTCAAATGCTCCAGTCAGCAGTGGATGGTTGTAGGTGGAAGTAAAACAAGTCACCATGACTGCAGTGTTATTTCAGCTGTGTTTAGAAAGGATTTCAACACTTTTGTGCAGCCTTTAATCATGAAATGAATCCTAAAAGATCCTTAGCCTCTAACCCAAAATAAAAAGGTTACTGGTTTCAGTCAGTCAGTCACAGCCCATAACTAAACCTATTAGAGCAACTTTTCTGTTGTGTGTGCAAACCTGCTACAAAATGAAAAGCAGCTGTTGCAGTGATATGAGGATTATAACATTCTTTACACAGATAGAATCAGGAGGCTTCGAGCTTTCAAACAGTGTAAAATATGTCAGGGTTGTGTGAAGACTTGAGTCTGCTGCAGACGAAAACACACCTAAAGTTTCACTGCCAACGACCAAAGAGTCGTACGGGTGGGACATTTGTATTTTCTAAAGGTTACGAAGTAATTTAACATTTTTGGAAATATGCATATTCTCTTTCTGTGGAATAATACCTGTATTTTTGGACCTTATTTTCTATGTTTTTGGGTGTAAATAATTAATAGGGACAAAAATCTTTGGAATCTGTGCAGTATCGAGCAGGAACAGCTGCTGCAACGTAATCTAGTGGATAGTTGTCCACATCCAGCTGCTGGAATAACTCAACCTCGACTGGTTAGTTAGATTCTGTTACTGTGAGACTTTAAGTGGTGGAAGAAGTATTCAGATCCTTTACTGTTCAGTGTGTTACTCAGTCAGACGGTTCAAGCTCACTGAGTAAGACTTGTTTGTTTAATCCATTTTTCTCCAGCTGCAGCTCAGTTTGTCAGAAATGTTTGGTGAGCAGGTTTTGGTCTCTGTGCAGGTATGATGGCACCAAATGGTTCCAGTACCTGACTCTTGCTAAAAGATTTTAAAACATTATAAGATTATAATGTGTGAAGCTTAGAGACACTGATCACGAGTCTTTTCAATCTCTTTAATAGTCGAGATATTTTTCTACCTCCAGGTACATATTTGACATTTTTTCTTCGGTGTGGCAAAGCCAGAGAATCTGCTGCAGCGTCGGGTCTTGACAGGTGAGCTCACATGAGCATGCAGCTGCACACACCACGCAAACACACAGAGAGTAGCTGGGCAGGGTGTGTGTGGGCTTCAGGTGAGTCAGCAGACACTGGTTTGTGTTTCAGGGAGTGTCAGTGAACCTGGACTTAACCGCCCACCCTCACTGACACACACACACACACACACACACACACACACACCCTGTTACCTGTGGAGACCTGTTGCCGACGCAGATCCAGATTCTGAAATACTGATCACTGATTTTATCTCTCAGGTTTGCACCAACACAGCCTGCGTCAAAACCACAATCCTGATTATCTGATATTTGTTAGTAATTGTTTATTCTTATTTCTTTATTTACAATGTTTAAATAAAATCTGTATCACATTTATATCAAACCTCCAAAATAAACTATGTAATTCATACTTTCATGCAATTTTAACCTCACTAGATATTATACATACATACATGTACATCTCTTAGAAAATGTCATCTTACCAGAGGAGCAAAGGCTGTGAGTGTATTTGTAATTAACTCTCCTGTTGCTATGGTTAACAGCTGTTGAATTTGTCTTGTTTGATTTTGTGCATCTCTGAGTTCTCACCGTTTTGTATGTACTAGAAATGAACTGAACCGATGATAAGGAGTGCTGATGAGGCCGGTGCAGTCATGTTGTATTTGACCATGTATCAGATAAAGCTGATCAAAATCTGATCCTTTCTTCACTGAACTCTGCAGAGAAAACTGTGTCCTAGATCGTTCACATTTTCCTGAGTGACCACACTGTAAAAAAACTTTTCTTATAATTAATGGATATGTGATTTTCTCATGTTCCCACAGTCATTTGACGACAGACAGACGTCTATAGACCAGTTCCTTTCTCAGTGGGTGTATCCACGAGTCGATTCCTCTCTCTGAACACAGTATTTTTCAGACGTCTTTGGGCTCATCATCTGTGACAGCTGTGAGTCTTGGCTGTTTGACAGAGTTTCTCCACGTTTCATTTCTACAGTAAAGACGTCAGGGGACGTAAACTTGTTTTCACTTGTCACTTGTCATGCCACATTTCAGAAACTGCTGAAGGTTAAACTTGACTAACTAAACAGAAAAAAAAAAAACACTCGCTAACCTAAGAACATTAAGGCTACAAACAACCCGTAATGCAACACTCTGTAGAAGACCATGTTACACTGGTAGTCTCTCCATTCAAAAACAACATCTGAAGTAGTGAACTTGTATATTCAGGCCAGTCCTTTGTCTCCAGAGAGTCCTTATTATGCATTTGAGCTCTTCTTAACTCTATGCACTGAACAATACGCAGAAAATTCAGGATTATGACTTCTGAGTAACATTTATGTAACATATTGATCAGGTAAGATTTCTTTTAGGTGTCAAGAGTGTGGGATTTTCTGTCACCACGTTTGTCTTGGCCATGTACTTGTCATGCTGTAGCCTGTGACATGGTTGTGTTTCAGGTGATGAAGATCATTTGTGTTTTCTCTTGAAGTCGCATCTGTTTTCTGACAGTATTAACATGCGTCTTCTTTCTCACTGTCAACTTGGTGAACTTGGTCACATGGCCAGGCCGAGAGAAGACAAGTTTTGGAGAAATTAAGTCCTTCCCACCATCATTAGAGAGTTGTTTGTTTGAGGAGATTAAGGCTTGATTTTTATTTACTTTGGCTCACTCTGTGTATCTCATGCCAACCGGGGGTTTTCCCCTGGTGCTTCTGAGGGGTTTAGGTGCTCCAGGACTTGGTGGTGGTAACACAGGTGGTTGTTTTTCTCAGTGCACTGAGACATTAGCAAGAAGCAATGTAGAACAAATGTGCTCTCTGATGAAGTAAGAGCTTTGTCCTGAAGTTATCATTCAAATTTTCCTGAGTGACCACACTATGTGGCCTACAAATGAACACTGGTAAAACAAGACTCATAGAGAATTGATCTGAAATGCCATTTTCTCATTGTCCCACAGCCATTTGATGATGTAGCATCGTTTGGCCTCCAAACTTTCTCTTTGTTCAGACACCTGTCATCAGCTGAGTTTACTGGTCCAAGTCAATTCCTCTGTCAAAGTTGTTCCTCTCCTTTCAAAAGTGGCTTCGAATTAGGTTATTTTATTTGGAAAACTGCAGTGATTAGTAGAGTTATTTTATGAAAATTTCAGACACTGTTAATTCTCACGACCAAAAGGTTGTGAATTCTTCGAGTCTTTGGCTGTTGGTGTTCATGTGCTTTACAGAAACTGTAGACCTGTAAAAAGCATGATGTGCATTGGCTTTGACGGAAATGAAATGTTTTAAATTTGTGAGGTCAATGCAGTGAACTCCATGAACATGTTTAAGACTCAGTGCTGCAGGAAGAGACAGAAAGTGTGAAGGAGAGTCAGATGGAGTCAGGGAGAGGGATGTTATTCCTTCATGCGTGTCTAAACTGGTCCATTAGCGCCAGTCTAATGTTCAGGCTGAGTCACACAGTCAACAGTTTCCCAAAGCCTCATTACACACACAGAGACACACACACACACAAACAGACTGATCGTCCGATAAAAAGGTCAGATATTGGACAGTTTGATGGAGCTTCATTACACTCAGACTCAACTGCTGAAGGAGATCAAACCACTGATCTACTGTCAGACACACAGTCAGTTAGCTGCCACCCACACACACTCCCACACAGAGGTTGTGTCAGGTTATACATCAGATCACAACACAGACACACTAAACCCAAACTTTAACCCCCCCTTCCGCCTCCCTCTCTCATAGCTGACACCCACAGTCTGACGGTGAGCTACCATGTCTTGTTAAACTCCCTGTTCAGGAGTCAGGAGGTCTCTGCTGTTTGGGGTAAAGAGCAGTTGAAGAACCAGGTTTTCTCTAATGAGGTCAGTCTGTGTGGACACATTCACACACCAGTCAGAGCAATGACTCATAGTTTAGAAACAAACTTCACTCACCTTATTTTACATACTGAGCAGTGCCTTTCTCTGCTTCAGCTTCACACACTTTTACCTTCTCAGTAACTAAGCAGTGTGTCTGTAGGGATGGCAGAGTTGTTCTGTCAGCCTTAAATACCTCAAAGTATTGGATAAATTTGCATGAAATTTCATACAGACATGTTTTTGATTGCAGACCGAAATGGGTTCTAATTCTAATTCTAATAGAGTGTTAGAGGAATGAGTCCTAAAACCTGGAAATAAGTTGGTCCCTTGTCTCAAAGTCAATGGGTTTTTTGAATGGGCTTTTTGGTTAAATGCCTGAAATAAGGTCTGTGCTCAACACAAGCTCAAGACACATTCACATTCAATCTACGACATAAAACAAATCAGAAAATACTCTCTCTCTAAACCTTGTGTCAGTTAGACTTAATGACTTGTAATAACTTTGGTGATCCTCTGACTTTTTAGAGCAACTTCCACTTTGTACAACGCTGCCATTTAGTTATTTATCTGTTTTTACCTTTATGTGATAGTGACAGTTTAGGGCTGACAGGAAATGAGGCAGGAGATGTGGCATGGGAAAATGGTCCCCAGTTTATACTAGTGATCACACTCCCAGCATCACCTCAATACTTTGGTTTGTGACCAGTACCTGCATTAAGAAAGTGAACATTATACCATTATATCTGTTAACATTTTAATCATGAGCTGTTAGCATGCAAATGGAGGAAGCAGTGGCACTGTGCCTGAACACATCCTGTGTGACTCTGATGGAGAACTGAAGCTGCTGCTGGTTTTATTATGTAGCCAGCATGTGTAGACGTTATTTAAATGGTTTCCGAGACAGCCCAACAACATCCATAGCCCTCAGTTTTCGGGTGCATCTCATCCACTCCCAGCTACCTTGCCATTGTGGAGACTGACCTCTGTTAGAAAGACGGTCAAGTGTTCCCCTGAATTCTCCAACTCTGTTTCCCTGATAGAGGACATGTTAGTCCAGTTCAAGATCATCTTAAAGACCCCTCCTCCCTTTCCATCTAGAGTTCTCCTTCCAGGTGTGGTAGCAGGCAGATGTTTGGGTCAGGTTCTACCAATTTTGCTGGACAAAACTCTGAACTCCTGTCAGGTTCAGATTTAGTGATTTTGAAATGTGATTTATTGAGAAGTTTCTCTCTGATTGTACCCAATCCTCTGCATCCATTCGTGTCACATTTTGCAAGCAGATACACAGTTTACACTGGGAAGAGGGCAGGCAATGCTTTAGCCTTGGTTCTCAGTGGTGTTTTTAAATTTGGTGGAGCCAAGGATCAGTCTTAAAGACCTGGATACTAACCAGGTTTGATTCTCAGTTTTAGGTCTCAAATCTCAAACATCTCAACATGTACAATATGCCCAGCTGAATAAAAAGACAACAAAGACACTGTCTTAATTTGATCACACTTCCCAGTCACTGATGAATTGTTCCACCTTGTAAACAATCATCAGATGTGTTTATTTATTTATTTGTGTAGTTCTGCCTCCTCTCTGCCATCGTCTCCTGTTGGGGTCATTGAGGTGACCTTGTTGTTGGCTGTTGAGGAACATCCCTGCAGCATCTCCGACAGATGGATAATCCATAATCCTGAATGTATGGAGCTGATGTAGGGTTTAAATCCTGCTGGGTGACCCGGGTCACATTTCCAGGGTCAGGAGTCAACAGGCTGCTACACGAGCCTTAACACATCGTCAACAACAACAACTCTGCCATAGAACAACAACACTTAAAACTGACAGGTGGTGTTATCGCTTCTGTGTAACAGCCCCCCATCACATTATCACCCACCCACATAACACTCATCTCTCCGTCACCTCCTCCCATCCTCTGTGCCGGTCTCTTATGAAACACAGAGCCACTGAATCCAACCTGTTAGAAGTGGTATTTTGTTGAATTTTCAGCTTGTTGAAATCATGGTTTGTCTTTAAAAGAAAACAATGTTTGTCTTATTTTTTTGTAGCAAACACGACGTTAACAATATTCAGGAACTGACGTACTATTAGTGTATGTTCATGTCTGAATACTTAGCTGCTGTGATCATTTCTAGAGATTGTCGAGTACATTGGAGAGCTAGTAATGTTGGCTTACCATGGATGTACACTCAGTTGGCAGTTTGTTAGTTCCACCCAGCTAAAACTAATGCAGGCTAATGCAGTCCTGCACTAAATCCTACTTAATGAAGATTTAAAATTGTTGATTCAGGTACAGTAAATGATCATTTTGGACGATGTAGTTTGTGGTGCTGTAGTACATAAATGCTGAAAATCTGTTTCTGAGTTCATTTAGTGTCTAAAACTTTGACAGTGAAATATAGTGTCATGGCACATGTCTTTATCACAACACTTACTAACTAAATATGAGCAGTGGCTCTAGTCTGATAGTCAGACTGAACTGCCATTTTGTTTCCCTTCATTCATTCAGCTTGACATCATGTTCATGTCGATTTCTGTTGGGGTGGAGTGGTATTTTGTAGTGTTTTACCAACCAGTAACAAGTGTTGTATCCATCCCATCAACCTCATTGTCAGTTGACACAGAGGCTACAGCTGTGGTTGCTTGGAGTGTAAGAAATGGAACTGGAACGAAGAATCGCAATAGTCAATGAAAGTGACGTCCAGTTTGTTTACATCTGGCCAGTGATGGAGCTTGATGAGCGACAGGATCTGTACTGATTCTCTGATTGGATACTCCTCTCCGTCCATCTCAGACTGATCTCCAAGTTGCTCCAAACACAACTGAATCTTGGTTGTGGCTATGAAATTAAACATATTTGAAAACTGGTGTAGTGTTTGGGACGGTTCATGATGTAGTCTGGACCTGTCTCGAGTTTGAGCTAGAAGGACCTGTCCTGACAGGCATGAGTGCTGATTTTGTGATGACTTTACGCTCCCAGGCTGAAGTGAGCGATCCACTGTTTTCCAGCCGAGTGCAATGGCCAGAATAAGATAGGGAAGTGCTAATTCCCATTCCCACCACTTCACACTCAACTGCAAGCTGCGCCAGTGTGCACTGAAGGTCATGGTCTGATGGTGTTAAAAGGACCACATCATCTGCAAAAAGCTGCAGAAGTCATCTTGAGTCTTTCGCTGGCTGCTGTCAGTACTACAGCTCAGTGAAGGTTTGTTAGGTTGTCGAGGTCAGATGTTTCATGTGTTTGTTGCTGGTAAAGAGCTGCAGGTGCTCACTGCAGGTCACATTAACATCAAGCAACAATTTTCTGGGAACCTCTGTAATGTACAGATAATTAGACAAACTCCGAGTCCCACTCCAGATGGGTGAACAGAAGGATGGAGACTGATCCACAGTACCGGCTCTGATGAGCTGTAAAATATAGATGCACTCATTGAACTCCAGATGTTTTATGTTTGCTGTTGTGCTTCCGGGTAAAAGAGCGACCGGGGATTAAAAACAGTCCGATTATGTCTGGAACATCAGATACTATTTATAGCAAAAACCTCAACCAGATGCAGATTAATCCACAGTTTAGAAGAGACACAGTCCTCGAGAACAGGGCAGGACGACCGGATCTGGTGGCAGCTAGGCAAACTGTGTGTGTGTGTGTGTGTGACAGAGGCTGTGTCTGGTTTCTGTCATGAGAGAGACTGGAAGACAGTGACCCTTTTTCTATCAGAGCAACAAAAGAGTCGAGGAGAGGAAGAAGAGGAGGAGGATGTTGTGAAGGATTCAATTGTGTGTCAGAGAGGAAGAACAGAGGCTGGAGGAGGAGGCTGTCTGCTCTCTCTCACAGCAGAGAGTGACACTTAAAGAACCATACTGATGTTCTGTTTTTTAATGTGTTTTGGCCCATTTGCTATGACTCACATCAGAGTTTTAAAGAGGAGCGTCTCTTTAGGCTGGAAAAAAAAGAGAGTGACACTGCTACTGTCAGAAAAAATGATTCCATTTTTATGACATTGAAGCTTTAGGAGAAATTTAACACTGATCTTATATCACATCTTTCCTCACTGCTGAGTTTCTTCCAATATGACAAATGTTCACTTGGACACTTGGTCGCCATAACTCAAGGATAACTCAAGAATTCACTTGTTATTATGACAAAACTTTTTCTGGCCGTTATTCAACGCCCTAACTCAGGAACAGAAGGGGAGATTGTGACCATATTTACTGAAGTTTGTTGTGGGGTAGTAGATACTTCTACATCTGGAAGGAAGCTACTGAACCGTCACATCCTCAAGACAAGAGACAAAATAATTCCCCTCATCCACTTCATGTTGCCTCTGATCTTTTACATGAAGCTTTCATGGCGACGCTAAATGAAAAGTCAGAGCATCAGCAGAAGTCATCTGGGGACTGTGAAAAAATATTTTACTTTGGACCAAAGCGTTGGACAGACAGACTGACGTCAGCCTCTACAGAGCCACCCTGCTGTCGTGATGAAAAACAGGGTAGAAGAAGAAGAAGAGGAGATGAGGCAGTGAAGAGTTTTATTGTCTGTCTTCCAGTCTGTAATCAGACTGGAATCTGTTTAATGGGAGAAACACTGAAGCACTGTCTGCACTGACCACTGACTCTGAGTGTGTGTGCGAGAGGGAGAACTAATGGGAATTAAGGTTAATAAAAGGCACATGACTGAAATGAACAAATAAAATAATAAAATTCCAGACAGAGAAAACAGGGGGGAGCGACAGATGAATGAATGAATGAAAAAGCAGGAAGGAGATACGGTAAATTTAGATGAAGAGATGGAGACGATATCAGCGAATGAGGGAGGAGAGAGTGAGAAAGTAGAGAGCTAGAGGTGACGGAGGAGAGAGGTGACCTCTCTGAGTATTGATCACAGCATCCTGGTCATCAATAACCTGATAGAGATCTGATAGGAGGCTGTCTGGACACACACACACACACACAGCAGATCTGTGTGGTAATGAAGACCTGGATCCTGCAGTGTTTTTCAGCTGAACTGACTCAGTCTGCTTCCTTCAGCTAAAACAGGACATGCAGTCTTCATCCAGTCCTCCGCTGAGTGTTTCTTCCTCCTGAGGCGAAGTGTTACAACCAGGATGAAGTCATGTCTTGTTCACTTATTTCCAGCAGCTCCAGTGTCGTTGTGCAGCAGGAAATGTTTCATATCTGAAACAATAAGTAGGGACGTATGATGTATCAGTGAAAGAAAAAGAAAAGAAAAACCATCACCATCACAACCACGTATACAAACACACGAATTGAATTGAAAGTAAGTGAGCTGCAGAAGTGGCTCAAAGCTGATAGATTTCTACTCTTTTCTCCCTCCCTCCATTAACACTGATGATATTTCCCAGGAGCTGTCTCTGACACTGAGACTCGTTGGCTTCAAACCACACAACTGCTAATTACTCCGTCTCTCTCACACACACACACACACAAGGAAAACCACAAATCCACTCCACCAGTTTGTTGTGAACCGCCTGTTATTTTTGACTATTATGACAACCTGAATGTGTGTGTGTGTGTGAATGTGTGTATGAGTGTGTCTTTCTGTGGTTGTGTGGACAAAGTTTGGTTTGAAACCATTGTTGTCAGGACATTTTGGCTGCTCCTGTCGACGTCAAACGTCTGATGGTTAAGACTTGGTTTTAATGTTCAGGTTCGAGGCTGTTCAAGACCTTTGTGCTCACAACAAAGGTCATGTGAAGATCCAGTTCAGTTCAGTTCATTTCAGTTTTATTTCTATAGTGCCGAGTCGCAGCAAAGGGCAAGGAAAAACTTTAGAGGCAGAAACCTCGAGCAGAACCAGACTCAGGGTGGGCTGACCCATCTGCCTCCACCAGTTAGATTAAGAAAGAGAGAGGCGGGGGAAGGGGTGAGGCGGGGGGTAGAGAGTAGGGACAGGAGAATGTGGCATATTTGTGATTCCATGTAAAAATGTAAATGGTAATACAATGGTAGCAGTAATACTAGAAGCAGCACTAACAACATTCTCTAAATATAACAGGTGTTGAGCGGGGTTGGCAGGAGCAGCAGGAAGCTTGTCATCACAGATCAGACTCAGACAGCAGAAGGACAAACCAGGATCTCTATCATCAGCTGAAGGAGGTCAGTTTGATCTCTCGTCTTCTGGAATCTGATCAACATGAATCTGGTTAGAAGCTGCAGGACATAACCTGTTGAGCCTGGAGAGGTTTCAGATGAAACCCAAAGGCGAGGGGCGAGGCAGGAGCTTACTGGGAGGAAAAAAAGTGATTTAAGTTCAGTCAGTTACAGAGAGTCATGGACAGTGTCAGGACAGATTTCAGGGGAGAAAAAGGCTGGGATTTGATCATCTGACATATTTTGATCTTAAAGCATTCTGTGCATTTTACACAAACTAAATAAGCCCTCATTCAAAATGCAAGTGGAAAGCTTTAAAGTGATCAGGTTCCCTGGGAATGGTGCTTTGGTTCTGATTGTTGACATACGGGGTGTTTTGGTTTAACTATACCAGTAAACATAAGATGTTATTAAGAGAACTGAATAATTTAATAGAATATTTCCAACAATAAATTCACACTAACAAGTATTAGCTGGGACAGGAGCAAGTGGAGCTGCTGCAGGTGGACGATTTTCCCAAAATTTGTGTTAAAATTTCCCAAAATTACTGTTTAATCCTTGTTACCAAGGCAGTCCAGACTGAATGATGCCAAGTAGCCGGTGTCCTGAAGGCAGAAAGTGATTGAAAACGGGATCTGCTGACGGTAAATGTGTTTCAGATGAACCAGGAGCTCTTTATGTTCCAGCACTAATGAGTTGTTTTTTATTGCACACTGCGACGACCATCATTAAGTGTTTTTCGTTCTGGTTTTGATAGTGTCGTCATGTAAAAACCTGCAGAGCCTGAATGCTCTGAGCTTGTTTGTAACTGCAGCGACAAATTAAGTGATGTGGAGCAGCTGGATTTATCCTGTCACTCTTATCTGTGTGTGTGTGTGTGTGTGTGTGTGTGTGAGACTGAAGATATTTTAAGCATTTCTATCTGAGTACGTCCTTGTGTTAAAAGCAGCGGTGCATCAGTTTGTTTAAGGTATAAAAGTGAAGTTTAGAAGATTTAAATCACTGGAATATCTGAACACAAGGACACAACGAGGAGGGATAGATGTGTGTGTGTGTGTGTGTGTGTGTGTGTCCATCAGTGTCAGATACCACCTGTCACTCAACAATGTCGCAGTGACAACACACCCCACCATCAGAGGTGGTGAAGAGAACAGAGGACTGAATGGGGGTGCAGGGTGATGGATGCTTCCTGTCAACCCCCCGACCTTCCAGTGAGGAGAGAGAGGTGGGGGTGGGGTATGAGGGAGGAGATTTAAGAAGGAGATGAAAATATGATACAGGAGAGGATAGACAGGAACATGTGAGAGAGGAGGGAGGAGACGAGGAGATGAGACTAAGAGAAGGGGAGATCGAGGAGGAGAGGACACACTGAAAAGTACAGAAGTGCCAGAAAACTTCGTAGTTTGAGGTAATTAACACTCAAGTTTTTTTTTCAGCTCTACGTTCCACTTTGGTCAAGTTACAGTCCTTCGTCGTAGCTGTTAAAAGTGTTTTTGGTAGAAGATTTGCGTGTTCAACGTGCTACGATATGATTTTGATTGGATTCGATTCAAGGAGCCGGTGATATGGGCGATATGTACAGATTCACTTCCATTCAATCAAATCACAAGCAATGGTCATCGACGACTTTTTTATTCCTAACTCTTCATTTTATTTATTCTTAACTCTTAATAAAAACAGATAAATTCTACATTCAGATTCAGTTTTTCACATTCTATAACTGAAAACTGAAAAAACATTAAATACATTAAAGAAATTGTGTAAACCTTTCTTCTATTTTTCTCTTATCTACTCTCAAACTAAACATTTTTAGAACTTAGTAATAATAACTAAGGTACAGTCTTCTTGTATCATAGCTACACACTACACCTACAGATACGGGCATCATCCGACATCACTCACAGTTTGTTGGGAGGTGTGAGCGCTCAGGTGAAGAGAGACGTGCCGGGGAATTTCAAAATAAAGCGCATCATAAAAATGATTATATAGAGAGAAAGTTCAGGGTTTTTGTTATTTCTATCTTGTTGGCCCACAGTGTTATCGTATTATCTGGCTGACGTCTCCACACTGTACTTGGCGAGGGACGTTACAACACGTCTGATGTCTGATCTGATTGATTTTGTATCGATGCTGTGGGATCGTTGATCATTGAATCGATGGATCGTCACAGCCTGAGAAGAAATCTCACTGTTTGTGTCTTTTATTTTTAAGGCAGTTTTACTGACGGTCGACAGGATGTGAAGAAATAAGCTAACATCCCAGGTTTTTTTCAGGCGATGCTAACTCTGCTCTGCTAATGTGATGCTTTCACTGCACAGTAAACACTATTACACATCTTCTTTCACAGACCCAGTGGTGCTCACTGAGACCTGTAAACAGACTTTGATATGTAAAATCAGTGCACTTCCCCTTTAATTAGTGAACTTGAGAGGTGCTGGTCGGTGGATTTGGTTTCCTCTGGATCGAGCTGTTCCCCGTTATCTTTGTGCTAAGCTAAGATAACCTGCTGGATGTAGCTTCATATCGAACAGGTGTGAGTGGTATTGATCCTCCAATCTAACTCTCCACCAGGAAGTGCAGAAGTGCATTTCCTAAAATGTCAAACTGATCCTTTAACCAGCTCATGGTTGCCTGTGGATTCACTGCAGAGAGCGAGAAGGTAAGACATGTTAGAGTTGTTCAGAATAGTCCGATATCTACGGTGGTAACGTTACAGCAGAGAGGAGTGAGAGGAGAGAAGGGGAAAGTAGATTATAGGAGGAGATAATACAAGAGATGGTGAGAGAGAGAGAGAGAGAGAGAGAGAGAGAGAGAGAGAGAGAGAGTGTTTGGAGGAGAGAGGAAGAAGTTTTCCACCCAGAGGTATTGTTATTGTTAGACATCCTCTCTGCATTCTTCACTCACCAACTGTCCCTAATATATCTGTGTGTGTGTGTGTGTGTGTGTGTGTGTGTGTGTGTGTGTGTGCTGCAGTGTATCAGTGTTTAACGGGGTGAGAGCAGACGGTCCTGCTGTGAAGAGCCTGCCGATGGGCTAATTAACCTCTCACTATGAATTTATTTAAACGCACATTGGACCTCTCTGTTGCCATGGTTACCAACATACATGTCTGTTCTGCTGCTGCCGGCCCCCAGAGGACGGACATCTCTGACCACACATACATGCATGCATAACACACACACACACAGTTTCCTGTTATAGCTACAGTAGCTGTACAGTCCGGAGCCTGCTGGCTGTTGCTTAGTAACAGCTGATTTGGAGCCAGCTGATGTCGGCAGTGTTGCTCCCTCTGTGTTTTAAAGTTAAAGCTGCTGTAGGCAACACAGAGAAAAAGGTTTGAAAACACACACACACACACACACACACAGACTGTACAGATAAGTTTTGGCAGAATCACTAAGTAGACTGAGTTTAGAACTAAACAAACTGAACTGAGTAAACTTGGACAATACACAGTCACATACATACATCCTGCATATACACATTATAGGTGCTGTGTATCTATTTCACCTCCATTGCTGTGGTGGTGTGCGATGCAGTTGCTGTCTGGTGTTTAAACACATTCATCTGTTCTTGTCTGACCGCTGCCTTAAACAGCGACCCCCTGTACCACAGGCCCCCCACACGCACTGTTGTTCACGCAGCCACATCAGATGACCTGTGAAAATAAAACTGTGAGGGCGCTCAGTTTTATCAAGGTAAGACGTCTGAAGAATGAACTGACTGAGAAATTTCTCCAGGTCAGATGGAAAAAAACGGAAGCTCTGGGTTTTCATGAAGTGGAAGAGGGCCCTGCGGTTTTCTGACTCAGTCTTAATGTTCTTATGTTTAGTTGTATCTGTGCTCAGTGTTATCTGATGTGCTGCTCATCAGTCATAGTTCAGATGTGATACACGGTGCTAGTGACTTGAGCATTTGATGTCATTCTCATTTTATTTCTCTGGTGTTCATGTTTTTTCCAGTTTACTGCTGATAAGTCAAACTTTAACTACAGACACTGCAGAGAGTCTGTTAGTGTGTCCTGTGTTGCATGTGACTTTCACTGGTGGAAGAAGTAATCAGATACTGCTTTACTGAAGTAAAGCACCACACAGTAACACAGACAGATGGGCAGTGGTATTCCAGCTCACATGTTCTACTCTGTAAATCCTATTTTGTCAATGGAGTCTGGTAGTGATATGATTATTTCTGGATTAAACTAAAGGATCTTCCTCTTTAATAAAAGCTCTGTCTCTGTAGATCACTCTCATAATGTGTCAGACCTGAGAAGAACAACCTGAATCTGTCAGTGACAAAACAAGAACTTCAGTGGACAGACTCTAGCGTGGGCGATTATCCATTGGAATTACACTGCAGCAACGATCATTCCTGCTGATTTCCAAAGATGTTTATCCCTTCTCAATCATTTACACCTAAACACATGGGAAAATAAGGCCCAGGTACAAGACTTGTTTGCTTCATGGTAAAACAGTCATAATATCTATGTCATCCTGTGACTGCGAAATTGATTCTGCAAAAGAAAATTAGATTAGAAAAATGTTGTGAATCTTGCATAAAGATGATGATATAACAGGTGCAGCCGCCCTCCACAGCATTTAAATTAATGCATTAATTGACACCTGAATTTTGTCACTGAAGAGCAAATGAAAATATCATGTTTAACGTTATGCTTTCAGTCACATATGGACCCAGATATCTACATCATCAATTCTTCTCCTTCACCTAAACTCCCATCTATCTGTCGTCCATCTACTCATCCATCGATCAGTCAATTATCTATCCCTCCATCCTCCTTCACACCTACAGTCTTCACCCATCTGTCAGTCTTCATCCATCAGCTGCTAGTTTAACCGTTCTGATGCCTTCTCTGCCTCTTTTGTAGAGTTAATGATCCTCTCCCCCTCATTTCCCATGTCTGTCTGCGCTGTGTGTGTGTGTGTGTGTGGTCTGACTGATGGCCATTCTGCGTTTCAGGGCATGACAGGGCCTCTAAAGAGAGGAGGCAAAGTGAAAAGAAAGAGCGAAAAAGTGCCAAGACGGATAGAGAGAGAGGGCACAGAGCATGCTAGGATTGTGTGTGTCTGTGTGTCTGTGTGTGTGTCTGTGTGTGTGTTAGATGTGTGTTAGTGTGTTAGTGTGTGTGTTAGTGTGGGTTGGGGGTTGTAGGAAAGGGTCAGTCTAATTTGCAGCTCATTGAATAGAAACAAGCTTCCTCTGACGGACGGGTTGGGGGGTCGTCAAGTGTGTTGGTGTGTGTGAGAGAGAGAGAGGCTCTGCTGCTGCTGCTGTGTGTGTGTGTGTGTGTGTGTGTGCAGCAGGAATAGTTAATATCTGACAGCAGCTGTCCAGATACTACACAGCTATTTCCACACTGATGCCGATGCACAGAGACATTGTTTATGCATCAACATTTCCTGCACATCCACATTAAGAAGTCAGAATAATTGAAAATCCCTTAAAGTTTTAAAGCATGAATAGAGATCCCATTATATCCTGCAAGTTCTCATCAAAGTCTGATCACCTCTCCTGGATAAAACAACATTTTTTTTATCCTGTGTGTATCCGTGCATTTGCATACTAAAGAGAAATATTAATATTTATTTATAATTATGCACAGAGAAATAAAGATTCCTTCTACAAACCTCATTCACACATAATCAGCCTCTAAGTAGCGTTTTTACCGTCATTTAACTGCCTGTGGTGACTTCTCCCAGGT
The DNA here is from genome assembly GCA_033238685.1 of Lates japonicus. Classification (NCBI taxonomy): domain Eukaryota; kingdom Metazoa; phylum Chordata; class Actinopteri; family Centropomidae; genus Lates; species Lates japonicus. The sequence continues at coordinate 8,076,743 of BRZM01000009.1, forward strand.
ACTTTTCATCTTTCTAAAATAGAAGCTTGCACTTCAGCTGTGTGGTGACATGTATTCTGGACTGAGTGAGCAAAGTGTTGGAACATAACTGCCCAGGTATGTGGGGCAGTTCAACAGTTGGCTGGAAGTTCACTTTGCCGGCCTGTACGGTGCTTCGGTGGGAGGAGGCGTCCAAATACATCGTGAGGTTCATTTAAATGAGGCGGTGCAAAGAGAGTTAGTGGAGAATGTGTCTTAGAGTCTGTGCTGAGAATAGACCTTCTCAGAACCATGTCCACCAAGATACCAAGATACCCCAAGATACTTCAAGTCCTTCACTGGATCATTGTGGTGAAGACGGAGCTGAGCCAGAAGATACAGCTTTCGATTTACCAGTAGATCCACACTCCAACCCTCAGCTTTGGGTATAGTGACCGAAAGAATGAGGTGAAAAGAGTTTCCTCCATAAAGTGTCTGGGCTCAGCCTTATGGATAGATAGGGTGAGGAGCTCAGACACTGGGGTGGAGCTCGGAGTAGAGCTGCTGCTCCTTCATGTTGCAGGAAGCCAGTTGAGGTGGTTTGGTGATCAGGATGCCTCCTGGTCATCTTCCACTGGAAGTTTTCCAAGCACGTCCAACTGGTCCGAGACCTCGGGGTAGACCCAGAACACACAGAGGAGACTCTATACCTCATCTGGCCTGGGAGCACCTGGGAGCACCTGGGAGCACACATCATATGACTTCGTATAAGCAGCAGAATGTGGGTGAACTTTTGGTGACATGAGACCCAATCAGTTTTCTTTACCAGGCACATACCAGACATCAGATTTATCAGAGATCTTAGAAGCATGAGAGTTTCCCCGTCATAATTACAAAGAGTGGTAATTACATTAACTCAAACGTCACTGTGTAGCTCAGTCTCTACCCTGTTTCCAGCAGCAGCAATCTGTTGAGTGTTGTCACTCTGAATGAGGGTCAATGAGACACAAATTGTTCTCCCAGGAAAATATAACAAATCTCAGTGCTGCTTTGATCCGTGATTACTGATGTTGGAATCCTTGTTTTTCTAAAGAATCCCACTGAAGCAGTGTAACTCTGTGAAGACAAATAAAAGCATCATATCTTACTTGTTTTTTTTTCTGCTTAATGACTCATTACAGACTGAGAATAGAATACATGCATATGGACACATGAGAAAAAATAGAGAGGAGAGAGATGTGTGATTTACCACAATGAGTCAGGCCAAGAGTTGTTTCTCAGGAGGAGAGATTAAGAAGGAAGAAAAATAAAACATGTTTATCTACAGGATGCAGAGGAAGTCGTTTTGGGATATTTCTTTCTTTTGCATGTGATGGGAGTGTGTGAATTCAAATTGCAAGTTTTTAAAAAAAAGTGGTGTTTGACTACAACAAGCCGCGTCACACATGTATGAGGGAATGAAACCAGTGTTTTCAAGGCAGAATCTTGCTGTTTTTCCTCTACACCTCAGTGTGGACAGCTATCGTTTCTACTTCCACTTAGTCTGTTGACATGCTCATTAGAGTCCTTCTAACGCAGCTGTCCAACTTTGAAACGTTTCAACCAGGAAAGTTTGTCCACGTAAGACTTGTGAGAGAACTTTGTGTGTGAGATGTGACTTAACTTTGGATTTCAAATTTTAAAAATGTAATTTTTAGACTCTTAGATATATTGTGCATTTAAAAAACTGTACACAGAGGCAGAATAGTGATGGATGTTTCAAAACTTTACCAAACAAACTTTTTAAACTACCTCCAAGGCTCTGACACCAGGGTAATTTGGGTGAACTGACCCTTTAAATCACATTCTGTGACTCTCAGTCTTGTCATCAAATTAAAATCTGTATTTACTTTTTTCCCCAGTATCAAAAGGTCTGTTGGTGCCTGAGGGTCAGCGCATGATCTCATTGGTCCTCCAGGGGTGATGTCATCACGGTGTCAGGGCTCATACCGCTCGACGCCTGATGACATCATTTCCTGCAAAACCGCAGGCATCTGGGTCTTGAATGACACGGTGTGGCTGCAGTCGCCTCCGTACGTGCATTTGTGTCTGTGTGTGTGTGTGTGTGTGTGTGTGTGTGTGTGCGTGTGTGTGTGTGTGTGTGTGTGGTGTGTGTGTGTGTGTGTGTGTGCGTGCAGGCTGTGGTCCTCTATTAATCCTGTTCAGTCTGACAGTAAGTGTTGTTCAGGTTGAGAAATGAATTACCCTGCAGGGCGGGTAGCACACTCATTCATCACCATCTCTCTCTCTCTCACACACACACACACACCACACACACACACACACACACACACACACACACACACAGTGTTTAGATGTCTATCTGCAGTACTTTCCCGTCATCGTGTTGCGGCAGCAGCAGCCGTTCTCCAGTAAGACCGACTGCTAACCAACACTTTTCATCCTGAGCTGAGACCATAAACATTCTGGATGAATCATCTTTCTCATTCTGGACGTTCAGTTTTATGGATTTGAGACCCTGAAACAGACAGTGAAACACAGCAGTGTGTATCTTATTCTCTGTGCCAATGATCCACATCTACAGGGAGCACATAAAAACACTTTTTTTAACTGAATATTATGGATTAACTGTGCAGCTGACTGTGGTGAAGTTCACCTGGTTGAATCACCAGTACAAATGATAAAAGGCAAACGTGCACCAGTGTGCACAGCCTTGGGGGAGAAGTCGTCTATTAGTCCCAGAGTGCACTGCTGTAAGAAGCATCCAATCAGAGAGCTTCAAATTGTGTTGCCCTTGTTAGAGGTTGATCCCTGTAGAACTTGTTTAAGAATTGCTCTGAATTAGATTATATGTGAGAAATGTTATAAACTGGATGAAATAGCCAATAAATGATGACTGCTTTTGGAGGTTCTTCATCTCATTGATGCAAAAATCATATAATAAGACATAAAACAGTCAAAATGACCTTCAGCACCCAGAGATATTAAAAAGGCTCATAACGCGGAACGAACGTCCAGGAAAAATCTGATGGTAGACTAATTTATATCATGTCACGGGACATATTGTCATTCACCTAAACGTATGAAGAACTATGAATATGTTAAGGAGCTAGATACGGGCCCTGCTGCCTGGCAGCCTCTTGCAGCTAAAAAGCCTGCAGGACATTTTCCCAATAGACACATCTGTAAAACTGTTGTCAGCACACTTTAAATGCTAGACAAGGTCTTTATTTAGGTTTAGCATCAAACAAAGAGCATGTCTGATTGCCAAATGGGGTCTGAAACCCCCTCCTCCACCACACACCTTTCAGATGTCCGACCTGAGAGGCGGAGACAGCATGGGTTCTGGATTTTAGGTGATGTTGCCCAGCCCTAATTTAGAGCAAGCCTAGATCCCAAAAATGTGATTTATCAGAAAGAATTTTGAAATGCATTTTGTGTTATGTAGCAGTGTAACCTGTAATTGGGATAATATTGTACAGAAATATTGAGATTTTCTTATAAGTAACTTGGAAACCCTGTCGTTTTCAGGCTGTGATCTTTTTTAAAAGCTTGAATGTAACAGTGTGTCTGCATTAATATGAAGCCAGAAAACATGACCCAACTGTTACCACTAACCTTCCTTTTCAGACCAGCATCTGTCGGCTGATCACTGCTCCAATAACGATCATTATTTAAACCTCTTTACCCCACAGAAGCATTAGCCTTTATTTACAAGGGCAGTCAATGCTTATATTCATACTTTCTGTCAGGATGTCTCTGTAGTCTCCTGTACAAGTGCTGTACCAGTATAAACAACACAAAGCTCTGCCGACAAACCTGATTCAGGGACTCTGTGGACTGAAGCCGACAGCAGTGATTTTAACAGACTCTGCAGTGCTGTTAGGGGCCGGAGCACAGGGCCATTTGTCTCTTTGTCGATTGTATTGACAGCTCCGAGGCTCGCTGGGAGCCTAAAGAGAAAATCAACACTCCACAGTAAACAGGATTTATGTCCAAATTGTGTTTTCTAACTAAACTGAAAAGCTCAAGTATTGGATTGGGACCTGCCCTGTGATTTATTTTGCTCATGTTAGGTGGTGGCTCTCAGGTTCCATAAGTCCATTTGGTGTCCTGCATGAAAACAGTGTTCCAGATTCACCAAATATTGGGAATACAAAATAAAATATGTCTATAGGGAATAAATGTAAATATGCAGATATTTCCAGGTTTGTTTGGGATTTTCTGTGACTAAAAATCATTTCTATCATTTCTGCAGCTTTCCTTCCAACACTCAACATTGGTTTCTTTTAACTGAGACCACGAAGGTTCTTTAACCTTGATCAACCTTTTGATCTTTTCCAAACCTGAACCATGTGGTTTTTGTCCCCAAACCTAACCACATCTTAACCATAGCACTGGTAGATCAGTATTTTTTGTAACTGATATGTCACGGCTTTCGAAGGCTCATCACAGCAAGAGTCCACAGCCATGCCGGTGGCTCTGGGAACCTGTAATTAGCATTCAGCTCAAAGCACCATTGAACATCAGCATGTTAACATGCTCCCAATGACAATACTAAGGTTCTATGTTAAGCAGATGAAATGTTTGCCATGGTCACCATCTTAGTTAAGGGTGTTAGCATGTTGAACATGTCTGAAACAAATTTTACAGCCATCTTATCCAATAGTTACCTCAAAACCACAAATGTCAATCTCATGGTGACAGGGGAAAAGTCAGAGGACCACCAAAGTCAGTAGGATTCAAGTGTCTTGACAATCTAACCCTGGAGTTGTCAGACATAGAGACATATACCTCTGGACGAACATGTTGGACAGATCTACCAAAATGTCGTCATCATGCATTAAAGGTGTTTGAAGTAGCAGGATTACATGCAAAGTCAACAGAAAGATGTGAGAGGGTGTAGATTTGGTGTAGGTGATTCCAGCTGAGGCAAAGACATGTACAGACAGGCTGAAAACGTGTCAACTTGATTGAAAAATGTGCGTGACATAGTGAAGGGGTGTTTGGTTTCTTCGACCATCAGCACGACTCAAACAGGTTGGACAAGCTGAGTGGTGGTTTGTGGTTATCACAAGCTGCATGGCTTGACATCAATACTGGAGTCTGTAATGAGTTTTGCTGTCAATGAACATGTCTCTTGGGTGTTTGCAGTGAATAATCACAGACCACAAAACACAGACAAGAATGAGCAGATCGCTGTTACAAAACACTCATTAATGCTCATTAGATGTTGATATGTCTTGAACACTTGACCTGATTGTGGCACTAGAGGAAAAGTCATCAACCCTGTCTCCTAAAAACAAAGTTTTTAAGTACTTTGCATTGGCAATCGTGCCATCTTAATCAACCTAAAGAGAGCACTCACTAGCCTAGCAACATTAAGGCTGCACACAACCCATAATGCAAAACTCTCTGTAGAAGACCATGACCTGACTTATGTAAACATAATGCATATGAGTCTTGAAATATGTACTGTATTGTGTTACAAGGAGTTTGATAAGTGTTGTGGCCCAGGCAGAAAGACAACTTCAGACTTGTTAACATCTGTATCACTCATCATTCTTCTCCTTAATGTATCAAATAACGCTTCTTAGTAAGACATCAGGAGTCTCCTGAAGTCTCCTTCCTTCAGCTCACACTCAGTGTCCACTTTATTAGGTACACCTGTACATTCTGCTGCAGTCCAGCGCAGCGTCCAGGTCAATTATAATTTTAGAGATGAGCTCAGGTAGTGATGCACTGGACTTTATTATATTCAGAGGTGTTCCTCATATTCTGACACTCTCGTGTATGTAAATATGGAGGAAAAAACGATAATATAATATGGTCCAGTACAACACTTCCTTTAACTATGAGCTCAGTAATACCCACATAACTGAGTTTACACACTCCTGACAACGTCACCAAAAACTGAATATTATAATAAATGATAAATGTTGAAACAGAGCTGTACAGGTGTCCCTAATAAAGTGGTGACTGAGTTTATTTTGTTACTGTGGAGAAGAATGTCAACAGTGAACTGAGAACAATCAGTGTTGAATGGAGCGACGGCTGCTCCGGGTGTTCCTGAATGAATTCCTGTTTCTGTGTGTTACAGTAGAGAATCAGTGTAGTTTAGTCAGAGAAGAGCTGAGCTGTGGAGGAAACAGACTGCTGAGTAAATAACTGTGAGTCTGTCTGTGATTTAATGTGCAGTTTTTTTTTTCTGTAAACGCCTCGAGGCTGCAGCAGCTGGACAAGCGCTTTCCCAGGATGCTTTACTGCTCAAAGACCCGGGAGGGCTGTCTGTGTGTGTGTGTGTGTGTGTGTGTGTGTGTGTGTGTGTGTGTTGTGTTTTCAGTCACTTGGGCATATTTCCAGATGGTACCATTCCTCTACTGTCCTGTTGGTCTGAGCTATGCACACACACCAGTTTGTACTTGTACACTTGTGAGGACCGTCCCTGACATAGTACATTCCCCTGAACCTAACCTAAACCTAAACTCTAACATAATACCTAACACCTTGTTTCCACATAACTCTCTGATCTCCGATATGTTTGCGAAACTCCTCCTTCCATTTTTTTTTGTCCTGAATTTGCTGTAGTATGCTGAAAACTTACAGACAGATCGTATGCACAGTGTGCCACAGGAAGTTAGCATAAAACGAATTGGCTAACTTTTCGACAGCATATTTAGCTAACATTGGTAGCATGCAAGCTGTGTAACTTAAATACAGAATCCATGAATAGTAGTTCATATGTCTTCTAACAAACTTTTCACAAAACTGGCTCTACACCTGCCAGACCAACCTCTTCACTGCATTTCCTTGCTTTAAACACTAAGGGTTGTACTCCATATATTATAAGATAATAAGACTAGAAACTTGGTGATGTAGGGAGTACTTGAGGGGCTAGTAGGTGAAGTACTGTAGCTGGTGAACTAATCATGAACACGTTCGCCAGCTGGAAACATGGTGCAGTTACTATGTGTGGAGAGTCTCTGTGATTCAGCTCAACAGGTGATTGATTGATCACATTGTAAACATACTACACTAGATATACTACACTGATGCACAGCCTCAAAACTGACCAGATTCTGGATGAAATTCCCAAAAGATCAATACATCTGTCAAATATAATCTTTCCAAATAACTTTCTTTGCACTCCTGGCCTCGTTGAAGCTAGCTGTGCTTCCCAATCATGTACACCTATAATCTGTCCACTGGGGAATGTCGGACTACGCTGTACAACACTACCTGAAATCTTTTTATTGCATATTCAGTCCTCAAATGGTATAGATTCCTCATATCAAATAACACAAACATTGGAAGCTAAAGAGTTAAACCCTGGTTTGACTTGGTTAATGAAGTGAATCTGAATGTTTTTAAATTTGTGATGTTGAATATTCTCATAGTTCAATAGTTTTAAAGGTCCTCGTTTTTTCCAAGTGCACTCAGCTGTCGTGCTGTCGGAGACTCTGCTGTCTGCTGGTCTTTACTCTGTAACCTGACTCTGTCTGAACAGAAACTTTTACCTGCTGAACTCATAAACCTGTTGTACATGTGGAACCTCTTTGACATTTGGAAGCACACTTACAGTCTAATTTAATTTAATGTATTCCAATTCACCATTTAACTGGTCTGTGTTTGCATGGTGTTCACTGGAAAGGGCATAAGCAGACTTCTTGTTCAGCTGAAACTCAGCACCCCCCACCCCCCGTTCCTCTCTCTCTCTCCCTCTCTCTCTCTCTCTGTTCGCTCCATTTAACTGAAGCCACCAGCTACATGAATACCCATGAACAACCAGGAGCTCTGCCAACAGCTCCATTACAATCTGCACTCCACCTCCTCTTCATCCCTCCCTCCCTCTCTGTTTTCTCTTCCCTCCTATTCATTCCGCTCTTCTTCTTCTTCTCTCAGTCCAAATCTCGCTCGGCCTTGCACTTCACGGCCAAAAGTATGTGGACAACCAATCGTTCCCTCCTCATGTGACAGTGCAACAAGTAACGGCACCATCATTAATGTGCCTCTCTAACAACATCTTCTGGATTTAAGTCTGTCCGGCAGATGTTGAACCTGCAGTGATTAGCACAAGAGTGTTAGCAGGTCCAACACTGCAGCTAGCTGATCAGTCAGTGTTTATCTTTTTTGTTTTCTCCCATGTAATGGATTATCAATCCATTAACTATACCGCTTATCCGTTAGCTTATCCAGGTGACATTGGGCGAGAGGCGGGGTACACCCTGTATGGATCGCCAGTCAATCGCAGGGCCAACATATACAGACAAACAACCAATCACACTCACATTCACACCTACGGGAAATTTAGAGTTATCAATTAACCTAAGCTGCATGTCTTTGGACTGTGGGAGGAAGCCGGAGTACCTGCAGGCACAGAGAGAACATGTAAACTCCACACAGAAACCTCAAACTTGAACCCGGAACCTCCTTGCTGTGACGTGACAGTGCTAACCACTGCACCACTGTGCTGCACTTTGTTTTCTTATTATTATTATGGAGTTCCTCTAGGGATGCATTTTAGACCCCATTAGATTTTTCCTAGCACGCAACCCCCCTGGGAAACATTATCAGTCACCATAAAACCATTGTTATGCAGATGACACACAACTATATATCTCAGGAAATCCAGAAACCCACAGTGATCGTACTTAAATTATTGTGTTTGGATGTCTTTAAAACCACTCAAAGACATTAGACCATTTAAACATCAACACACCTGTGGCATCTGATTTTTTTAAAGTCCTGTCACATGGTAGAGTCAGGTGGGTTGGCTGTGGCTCAGGAAGTAGATCGGGTCTTCTAACTAACCACAAGGTTGTTGGTTTGATCTCTGGTTCCTCCAGTATCCTTGGGTGAGATACTGAACCCCAAATCAGCCGTGCTGGCTGTGTTTGAATGTTAGTGGTCATTTTATATGTGAAGTTCATTTACTGTGCTGCATTAATCAAATTAGTTCAATTAAATGTAACTTTCATTGTTGCCTGCTTCTAATATTGTTAAATTTCCTTTTCCTTTTAAGTAATAATGAGGGACATTTTCTGCCATTTGTAGATAGAGTGCAATAAAAAACTGACAGTTAATGAGAGGAGGGAGAGAGAAAAGACGACATATTACAACATGCACAAAGTTATTTTCAGTCGAGACAGTCTCACAAACTGTGAACAGTTAATCTGTTTGTGCACCTGATGATGTTTCCAGTCACAGATTGCAATCACAGCTCTTAGGGGGGTAGACTGAAAACAGACTGATCTTCTCTCTGTATTTGTGTTTACTGATGAGCTGTCACCTCTGATTACATGAGGTGAAGTCGTGGGATTTGACTGAACAGTGAGCTGAAGTCTGTTCCAGCCATGTAGCCAGGTCGCTAACGGTAGCTAACCATCTGTCTGCGGATATCACATCACGGGTAGATGAACTGCTGACTGGAAACTTAGCCCTGCCCTTTGCTGAAACTAATTATTAAAGTGGCTGTGCTGTACTTCATCATCATCATCGGGTACTGACAGTCAATAGCTGTGCATAAGCATTATATATTTAAAATATTTACAACGACAGCCTTGCAAGTGGTGCAGTTTTTTTTACATTCTTGCTGAACTGCTGTGCACATGTAGGAAGGCACAGAAGGAATAAAGAACAAAGAAAAGAATAAAGACTATATAGAAAAACAAAATTGAATATTTGATTTAAAAGAGTAAAATAAAAGAAAATCAAGCTAAAATCGAATAAAATATAAAACAGGAGAATACAAATTGCAGTGCAGTGGAAAGATATGAATAAATTATCACAAATTAAATTAGATTTAATAAAATGCAGTGGCAAACAGAAGCCCTGATTTAAATGAAGTGAGAGTTGGAGCAGAACTGAGGTTTTCTGGCAGTGTGTTCAGATATGTGGTCCATAAAACCTGAACCCTGCCTCTCCAGGTTCAGTTCAGACTCTGTGGACAGGGAGCAGACCTGTTCCAGACCATCTGAGAGGTCTGGACGGTTCATAACCAAGCAGCAGTTCAGAAATATGTTTTGGCTCTGAATCATTCAGAGCTTTACAAACAACCAGCAGAATTTTAAAGTGAGTCCTCTCACAAACAGGAGGCCAGTGTGAAGATCTGAGAACAGGAGCGATGTGATCAGCTGTCATGGTCTCAGTGAGTTTTATTCTTTCTGTGTATTATAGGAAAAAGAAACAGGTCTGCTTCAAAAATGTGCACTTCAATAAAGTTTGAAGACTCACAAGAGACAGAATAAGGAATGATCAACACTTATTATCATACACTTGTTTAAAACTAACCTGCAACAGCAAATACATTTCATAGGAAATGTAGTTGCAACCACGCGATGTTTTATTATCATAACGAGGAAAAGTTGCTCATTTATCTATTTGGCAAGTCTTAAATATGTCGGTGATGAGTTTTACAGCTCTGGTTACCTGCATGTTAACTTCAAACTCTCAGTTTAAGGTTAATAACCTTTGTGGTGTTTCTGTTTCGAGTAATTGAACATTGAGAGTCAGCTCTGTCTTCAGACATCAGCCAAACACCCGGCCTGTTCACCCAGATGAAGAGGGAGCTCAGCGTCGCCATTTTGACGGTGATGATGATGTCACAGCTGCTGTGACCGTTTGAGTTGGACTGTATGTGCAGGTAACTCATCTCCCTCCACCTCAGGACATAAACTCATCAATTAACCCTAGTATAGGAAAAAACTTTCAAACTGTGTTTTTGAGAAAAGACTTGAAGGATGATGGACTGTCTCTGATGCAGTGGATGACACAGAGCTGAAGGAACGCTAAAGTATCTGTCCATATACTTTTGGACAGATACTGTGATCCCTGTGTTTGTCTATTTCCTTCTCTGGCCACCTCCCCTCTGTGTGTGTGTGTGTGTGTGTGTGTGTTCACATTTGCCTCTTGTGTTTCTCTCTCCCTCTTGTATTTATTTCATTTTGTCCTCTCTGCTGCTGGCTCCTCCTGTTCCAGTCAGGGAGAGGGATTTCTGAGCCTCCTCATTGGCCAACAGTGAGGCTAGGGCCCCGCCCCCTTCCTCTCTCCTCTCCCTCTCTCTCTTGGCCTGGGAGAAGAGAGAGAGAGAGAAGGAGAGAGAGAGAGAGAGAGGAGAGAGAGAGGGAGGGAGGAGGTAAGAGAGTGGAGAGGCAGGCAGGCAGACGTGTTGCAACAGATGGCTTTACCAGCAGCGGCTCGGCGGCGGCTGCACTGAGGAACTCTGGGACGCTGTTAGACACAGGCAGCGGCAGAGAGAGAGGGGAGGGAGGGGTGTTAGGAAGTCATAGCACTGGAACAGAGCAGGAAAAAGAGACTGAGAGAGAGACTTCTTCCTCCTCCCTTTTCGCCTACAAACTCAGCCTTTCTCTCCACACACACACACACACACACACACACACAGGAAGACATGTCAGTGTGAGCAGAAGTTTGGTGGATTTGCTAAAAGGAGCAGCAGCAACAGTTTTGTGGAGGAGATGAGTGTGTGAGTGGCCGGAGCCTTCATCCTCCTCCTCCTCCTCCTCCTGCTGCCCCGGGGGTCAGAGAGGAGAACACCTGCTGACAGAGGAGGTCCTGAGGGAGGAGACGCAGCAGCAGCAGCAGCAGGTACACCACTCTCTCTGCTCTTTCTGTTTCTGCTCTGTTCTACTTTAGTTTTCTGTCGGTTTTTACGCCGGTGCAGGAACGTCTCTGCTGCTGCGCTCAGGTCAGTCAATAATGGGCTGATTTGCTAAAGTGTGTGTGTGTGTGAGAGACTCTTCAGTTCTGCTCTACTTCAATGTGTGTGTCACTTTCTGTGGTCAGAGCTGTTAGAGCAGCTTTGTTACTCTGTGTGTGTGTGTGTGTGTGTGTTGCTCCACTTTACTGATGTGCTCCTCGCATTAGTTTTGAGGCCATGTTGTACTTACACTTGTCACACTTGTTTGCAGCTGTGTGTGTGGGTATGGGTGTGTGTGTGTGTTTATTGCTTCCTGCTTGCCGAACACGTGGGAGTGTGTTTTAGCTGCACAACACTAAGGTCAGTCAGGAGAGAGAGTGAGGGAGAGGGAGGAAAGAAAGAAGAAAAGGGGATGAATGGAGGGAGGGAAAGGGAAAAAAAGGAAGGAAGGGAGGGAGGAAGGGAGGGAAGCAGTTCCACCCAGCTCTGTTTTTATTATAATAATGATTTTTTTTATGTTGCACTTTGCCTAAGTAACAAAGGGCCTCAGTGGGAATGTAAACAGAGAAAAGAGGCGATGAAATGAGTTGAGACAAATAGAAACAAAGAGGGAAACAGTGTGTGAGGTGCAGAGAAGCTGTCACTGAAACAGTGTTTGCTAACCTACATCAGCTGTGAGCAGGACCAGTTAGTCATGTGACTCCAACACAGCTATCTGAAGGAGCGACGTGACGTTTGGTTCACAGATTCATGTTCCCCTCAGGATGAGCCGCAAAGACTTTGCTGATCCTAGAGCTTCTGTTCATGTGCCACCATGAGGTTTTGGTCACTATTAGATGTATTCATGCTGATTAATCTGCTTGTTATATAGTATAGTATAATAGTCAATCAATTTGTCTACAAAACAGTGAAAAATCAGAGAACGTCAGTTTGTGGTTTGTTGTGTATTCTTCTGTTATACGACCAGAATTCAGTGAATAAATAAATGGTAAAGAAAAGAATAGAGACGTGTCCCCAGACGTCTTCAGATGTCTTTTTTGAAACAACAGTCTATAACCCTGAAGAGATTCAGTTTCACTGTGATACAAAACAAAGCAGTGAAAGATTGACATCTCTGAAACCATGAATGAGTTATTAAAATATTTGCCAAATTAATTTTGTTGTGATGATTCACTAAGTAATTCATTATTTCAGCTCTGGTTCATTTTTCCTCTCGGATGATTTTTTTTTTTTATTAGAGAAACTGACAGTGAAGATACAGAGAGGAAACTTGGCAGGGGAGCATGAAAATGGTGCAAGCAGAAAGCTTATTATGTTCAAACACATGGGAGATTTTAAACTATCCTAACAGCGTATCAGTCGTCTTTGGTCCAGACTGAAATATTTACTCTAAAGTATATTTACCAGCTTCTTAAAGTTTGAACCAGTGTTATCACTTTGATTCCTAAGAGTGAAACTTCAGTCACACAGTAACAAGTCGTACGTGGGAAACCACTGTAGAGGAAAGTGTACAGTCAACCCCAGAACAAAGACCGGGGTGATGACCTCTTCATGACCTCTGAGCCAGTTTCATTCACTGAGGAAGACCATGGGATGTGGTTAAAAAGTTCCACAAAGGTCACATGTGAATAGTTGAGCTTCAGTTGTTTTGTTTCGTGGTTTTGTAAAATGTCAAGAACGTGCTCTCGTGCTCGAACTGGATGGATTGTCATAAAATTTAATACAGATTTTCATGGTCCCCAGAAGATAAATCAAATAAGATGAACATTTTTCCTCTAAAGCTACCATCAGGTCAACATTTTCATTTGTTCACTGCTTTGGTTTTTGACCAAATACCTCCACAACTAATGACATTCCCATCAGAATCAGCCACTGTTAGCATGATAACATGCTAAACTAAGGATAAACGTGGTAAACATTAAGGTAGTCTGTTAGCATTGTCATACAGTATTAGCATGTTGTGATCAACATTAATTCACTGCATGTCCAGTCAGGTTTCATGATGTCATGGTGTCTGAGTTGAGTTGTCATAGTTACTGTGATCACAGCTATAAACACCTGTAAACACCTGGATGACAGAGCTGCACTGGAGGAACAGGTCTGAGAGTCTAAAGCCTCTGATCTGTCTGCTCTGTCACAGCGGCTTGTGTTGCAGGTGTGTGTCTGTGTGTGTCTGTGTGTGTCTCTGTGTGTGTGTGAGCTACAGTGGTCAGTGCTGGCAGGAACTCTGTTGACAGAAACTATTACGATTTGGCTACTGGGTTCCCACCAGTCCTATCCCACACACACACTCTTGCACACAGGGTAAATGAGGCTGATGGGTACTTTGCCACAGCTGGAATGTAAACACTCTCTGACCCTGACTCTTCAAATATTAACTCACATAATTCAAACTCTCTCTCTGCTGCTGTCAGGATGCAAACTCATCAACTTCTTATCATAAAAGCAGAAGATGAAAATTATTAAAGTAAACAATAAACTACTATATTTCTAACTTAGATTGTTTAAGCAGATCCTCCAGAAAAATATCCTATAATATAAAAAACGGTAAAAAGTTAGTAAATGTAGACAGTGAGAAGACTAAACGTAACAGCGTCTCTAGAAACTTTAGTGGTCGTACGGGTTCAGTGTGAGCGAGTTTGACAGAACAAAAACAAACCGATCATTTTAACTTAAAGATTAAAACTTCATTTTGTCTTGTAAATATAAGTTTTGAGGTTTTGCTCCAAACTGCCAGTGTTTAACTGTGCTAACATTAGCTCTAGCTAGCAATCCTGGCACTCACTGTGTGTGTGTTAATAGCTGTAACTACTGATCCCCCAGCTTTTCCAAAATTCACAGTTGAATCTTGTGTGGGGTGATGATCAGACTGGATAGTGGTGGAGGAAGCTCCTGCAGCGTCTGTTATGGTTGATGAGCAGTTTAGTGTCTTTTAACCTTGCGAACTGACTGTCTCCATCTCTCCTGTTTCCTGTGCTGCTTTCTTGGATGTTTATCTCAGACCGGTGCTGCTCTCTGTGTAGACACAGGAAATAAATCTCACTGATGATGCCTTTAATGACGTTCGTAGAAGTGGCTTCTATGTTGAGGGCAGCCTGTTGGATATGATGATCAGTTTCCTTCTTCTGTTACGTCAGATTTGTGTAGTAAGTGAAGCCTCTTCAGCTGGCTATAATTATTCTATATAACACGCACTTAGTGATGCTTTGTTTATTGATGGTTTCCTATTGATGTGCGTGTGTGTGGCGTCTGACTGATGGCCGTTTGTTGTGTCAGAACATGAGGGGTGGGGATTAACAGTGTGTGTGTGGCTAACGGCCAATGACATGTGTGTGTGTGTGTGTTTGAGGTTTTCCTTCTCCTCTTCACAGAACCGTTGGGCCTGAGAATCTGTCTGCGATGTTTCTTCTTTAGTTTCTTCAACAATGTCAAAACTGGAGCAGCTTCAGGACAGGCGACATTGTCCACGAAACACAGTATGTATTAATAACGTGTGTGTGTGATGGCCTGTTGCCTGAAGCTGCTTCTCGACCTCTTTGACCTTTAGGCCTGTTCTCTCTGATTTATATTTCAGTCTTATCCGTTCGTCTCTTCATATTTCATCAGCTGGTGTGCGACATGTAATCAGACAAGCTTACAGAGATGAATTTAAAATGATCACTGAGTTAAATTTATCACGTTGCTCTTGTTCCAAACATCAGTGAGATGCGTGACATTTTCTGTGATTCCTTACAGACTGGGGTGCAGTGTTTATATTCTACTGTATATTATAGAACAACCAGTTATAGCCTCCATTTCAGACCTGCCTCATTACGTAAATGTGGTGGTAATTAGCATATCAGTCTGATGTCTGAATCAAACAGAGACACTTTGCGATACCATGATGGGCTTTTCCAGTGTGTTTCAAGTCTGAGTGAAAGCTGTCAGGTTAGCATAAAGGCTGCAGCAACACACTATTAAAAACACGTCTTGTTTTCCATATGAAACTGCGTTGTGGACTTTGTCTCCCCTACACAGCATTCGATTGTAAATACACAAACACTATCAATATGTGCTCATTAAGCTTTCTTTTGTGAGGCTGGTACTTGGTGTGATATAACGACCAAGCAGTGATAGATGAGCAGAACCACCCTGCTGCAAACCTCAAATGTGTTTCCAGTCGTTAATCCCTTTTCAATGCTGCACAAAATATCTAGCTAACCCCTTTTCACATGGCTCGTGAAGATAGCTAGCTAAGGTTAGCTTTATTCACCTTAGCATTTAGCACAGAAAGGACTGTGCTTTCACTACTGACGAAGCGAAGCGGTTTTGCTTTAACTGATTTCTTATTTTCCTTGTGTTTAAAAATAGACAAAACAAAATCCTGAATACTTCTTTGTTTTCTGATTTCATTGTTCCAAACTATGGTGGAGAACATCTTGTTTTTGTTTCAGTTTCTTATTCCCTCTGAAAAACAGGAAAGACTTGTCATCTATTTTCTGTTTTCGCTCCAAAATGAACATCGATGGGCTGTTAGCCGAGTTCTGTTTATCTGGAACATCAAACTTTTCTCAGATCGTCCTGGGGTTTTTCCTCCACAGCTGCTGTAGCCTCTCCATCTCCATCGCTCAGAGTTCTCTCCGTCTTGACTCTGGCAAACCAATCATTGCTGGGTGATGTAAAGGCCTCGTGCAAAACACAGTTCAGATTTAAACCCCTGAGGTGTGTGTTTGCCTGCTGATAGATCCCTCAGCACAGCATAGACTTGTTTGGAAGAGTGATTGAATGTTCATTAATATGTAAAGTCCAGCACTCCAGCTTAGATGAGCGCAGCAACTAATGCATGAAGAATGAATCTGTTTCCCGTCCACAGGAGATTCCTCCTCTGCAAAGATCATTCTGTTAAATAATCAATATCAGAAATAAGTGAAGAAACTTTACCATTCAGGCAGTGCGTCCTGTCTGAATGACTCAGTGTAACAGGTGGAAGTTGCCAAAGTGATGTGGGACACAGAGGAAGTCTGATGGTGCTGCTGCAGTGCTGCTGAGCAAAACACACTGGTGACATCATCACAGAGAGTCAGCTAGTCCTGCTGGCCCAAAATTCGAAACCATGGCAGCCTGGTGACCACTGAACTCGTTAGCTGGAACCTGCAGTGCTTTACACACACACACACACACTCTCAGTCTACAGTCTCTCTCTCTGTCGTTTTGTCCTTTAACTTTTTCTCACATTTCTTCGCTCTTTTCTTTTCTTCTCTTTGTTTCTTCTCTTTCTAATACTGATTCATTTAAATGATGGAGTCAGGGCATGTGAAGGTGTGTGTGTGTGTGTGTGTGTGTGTGTGTATTAGGTCGGAGTGGGGTCCTTGTGCAGATGTATAGAACAGCAGGGACTCTTGTGTTCCATAGAAGGCTTTTAATACAGTTACTGAGGCAGTACTGTGTGTGTGTGTGTGTGTGTGTGTGTGTGTGTGTGTGTATGTGTGTGTGTGTGTGTGTGTGTTGGTGGGCTACTTCGCTTCCTCAGCATTACCGTCGTTCCATTATTTCTCTACTCCCTCTTGCATCTGTCAGTCAGTCAGTCAGTCAGTCAGTCAGTCAGTCAGTGTAGATTGTAATGAGATGATGGGTTACTGAATGTCTATTAGCCAGACTGAAACTTCCAGGATCCCTTGCCTCTCTTACTGTCTCTCTGAGTCTCTGATATTAAGGGTAACTCACACTATCTTTCCTCATCTTGAATTTTGAATAAGCTGCTTCATCTTGTCCATTTTTTCATTCAAGGTGAGACTTTCAGACAGGTGAATCTAACTCTTCACCTTCACACACACATTTCAGTCTCAACCTTAAAGATTCAGATCAACCTTTCTAATCATAGATTTTCATTATATCAAACCAGAGCTGTAACTGCCTCTGAGGACACAGGGTCATGTCCTAAGCATCTTTTACTTAAATTTAGAGGTTTTAGATTTCGATTTTGGACCAAAATTAGTTTAGGTTTTTTAATTACAGAAGTTATTACTTATTTCTTCCTTTGCTAGTTTCCCACAGAAATGACTGACACACACGTGCTATGGAAGGTGACCAGGGTCTTTGTTTGATTATGACACATTTAAAATCTTTCTAAAACATTTCAGTTCTGAGATGGCTCATAGTTCACCTGCGACAGTTTGTATTACCTGTAGGTGTTGATATTTTGGAGAGAAACATTTTATTTTGTTTTAAATCTTTTATTCTGTATTTGAGTGTAAATCTTAATAATTAAGATAAAGTTGAGAAAATATATAGGTGTCCCAGTCATTTAGGATGGGCTAATTGTACAAGCATATGACAATTTATAATTCTGCGATAAAAAAGAAATGGCTGTAAAGAGCCCTCCATATGTTTTCATAAAATAATCATTCCATTGTTTTTCATTGTCAACAACCAAGATTTCCTATTAGATAGATTCAAATTGTCGCCTTCATACAAGTGATTCCAATAGGATACGATGTGTGTGTGACCTGATGCAGAAGACAAAAGTGTATTTGTGTTGGTTGAGAAGCAAATGAATTTCAGTTTCGACTTCAGTTGTGTCTGACGGCTGGAAAGGAGCCTGTGGCAGTAAAACACAGATGTAAATGGACGTGTTATGTTTAAGGATAAAAGATGTTATTAAAGTTGAGTGGTCCATCCAGCAGACATTTTAGAGTGAGGATATATGTTGTATTCATGCTCCCTCAGAGATCAATCATCAATCAGTAATCAGCTGACCTTTGATGAACACCAGCGTCCTCAAAAGTTCACTTTTACTCAGGAAGTATGAAAATCTAATAGTCAGATCTTGTGTCTCCTGACCACCTCCTGATCTCAGAAAGTTTACTGACCCCGTGAATATATCTCGCGCCACACCTCAGGACGTTTATGTTCTTAGCTCCAGGGTGTTGTTGCTCTGTCCCAGCATTTTCATGTTGCCTGTAGGAAACTAGCTGCATATGAACCGATGGTTGTCTTAGCCGCTTCTGTCTGAACCAAACGTGCACAGTGTTTTCTCCGCTGTGTTTTGCAGTGTGACTTTCCATCAGTGCCTCATAAATCCTCATAAATCTCACCTTTAATTGTCCTTTTCCTTTGTTTCAGTTCGACCCAGAGGTCAGTTAGCTGGTTTTATTTATCCTAGAACCCGCTCTAATTGGGCCCTCCTTGTGCAGTTACGTCAAAACCTTTCCCTCCCTCCTCCCCCTCATCCTCCCTCGCTCCTCGCTGTAGCAGAATTGAGTGGGGTGGTAATCGTTATGGGCCGCGCTGGGCGGCTGACCTTCAAGAGACTCGGAAGAGGAAGGATGGAAGGAGGAGAGAGGAAGAGAGGAAGGTTTAGTTTTAATGAATCTAAATTCTTTATAGGCGAGAGTTTAAACAGTGACAGTCTCTGCAGCAGCAGTGGAGCCAAACTAACTGCAGCTTGTAATAAGTTCTTTTACTGTGAAACTTCCACAACAACAGCCACTGCTGCTGTTTATCAGAGAGGAGAGGAGGAGAGGTTTCTGCTTATTAAGGAGAAGCGTCACAATAATCCATGTTAATTTGGTAAATTATATGTACAGTTACATTTGCACTGTCAGATGTTTGTGTCAGTCTGCTTAGTATTTCTATTTCCGTTTTCCGGTTTTTGGAGTTGCTGATGATGACGGGCAGAAATCTCTCTTGTTGGAGCATCAGCTCTCTGTCAAAATGGTCAGACATATTGGACTGGTCTGTTTCTGGTCTGGGTCAGTGGGTAAAATCTTATAGGGGAGTTTTGAACCCTACAGTTCTAGGGACTCCTAGGAGATCTGCTCATTGGGGACTACAAACAGCCAGTGTTTGGTATATAACGTCAAAATCATGCATATCCCCATCCTGACTCTCAAGTAAAATAGCAGCTTCAGTGTTGGTCATTTGTATTCCATGTTTTGTTGCAAAGCTGTTGTTTCATAGATAATGACCAGTCAGTGCAGACTGGTGCTGGGCAGTAGGAGGCGAAGATGAAAATGGCGATCAGGAACCATAGTCCTCCCAGTTCTTCAGTGCGGACACAGTAAAAATAGTGTGTGGTGTTAGAGGATTTAGTCCAGTTGCTTTCTGTCTTTCTTTGCCGTTTTAAACAGGTTCATTTTTTTTGTGGTGCTGCTGGCATCACGTGTGTGTGTGTGTGTGGGAGGAATAATAAAAACAAGAGTGACTGAAAAGGTCTGGGCCTCAGTTACACAAATCACATACCTCCTTTACCTCTGTTCCTCACAGATTGTAGTATAAATGGCAGCTTATATAGAGTTCAAGATAGGTGAGTGGAGTATTTTTGTTGTCGATCGTCTGACTCAGGTGTCAAGTGTTTTGGTGCAGAATGTGTGGAGCGTCTAGTTTTGTAAGTTTGATCATTTCATACTCTAAATGTATTTATTTACTGCAGCTGGTATCTATTGAGTGTATTTGTGTAGTTCAGAGCTGCTGAATAAAACAACAGCAGTCAGACATGATCTCTGGCCTTCACGGACGGAAACACACACAAAAGCGAAAGAGAATTAAGCTCTCCAGCGCTGCTCTCAGGAGAGAGAGTACTGGTTAGGTCTGTCTGCATGTGAGTGTAGTGTAGTGTGTGTCAGGTGTGTGTGTGTGTGTGTGTGCTGTGTGTGTGTCGCGGGGCTCCATGGCTGTGACATGCTGAGTGAAAGTGGAGCAAGAGTAGTTGAACTGAGCAGGGTGCAGACAGACAGCGGGAGGAAGTGTGTTTCCGATGAAGGTCACAGATGATTTTCGCGTCCTGTGGGGGAAACCTGTTGGTGGTCGAGACGACGGTTGCCACGGTCACCGGAGACTGATACCATCCCAAAATACTCTCCACCCTACTTTCACCGCCTCACCTTGCAAAGCACCTGATACCTGTCAGAGCACATGTCCCTACAGCAGCTCCTGTCTTCAGCACTGATTCACACATCGATTGGTTCTTCGATGAATCGGTGAATGTTTTCAGGTCACACACACACACACACACACACACACACACACACACCTGAGACCACCGACACCAAGAGGATAAATGACTGAAGGTGATGGATTTAAAGCTTAAGTATCAGGATGAGCTGCAGGAGAGGAGGGATTTAAAAGACTGATAACATTTGGTGGAGAGAGGAGAGGAAAGGAGATAAGGAGAGGAAACAAATAGAGGAGGCGAGTCTAGGGAATGAGAAGAGGAAACGAGGAGAGGTTAGGAAACGAGGAGAGGTGATGAGATGAGGAGAGGAAACAAATGGAGGAAACAGGAAGGAGGTGAGACGAGAGGTTAGGAAATGAGGAGGGGAGAGAGGAGGAGCAAAAGAACAAGCAAAGTGAGGAAAGGAAACATGGAAGCAAAGGAGAGGAAATGAAAAAAAGAGGAAGGAAGGACAGGAGACAAGGAGAGGTTAGGAAATTAGGAAGGAGGAGGGACAAAGGAGACAAAAAGAGAGAGGAGGGGTGGGGATGAGAAAACAAGGATGGTTGAGGAAGCTTTTCACTGGGCATGAGGCCAAAATTGAGTTTTACTGGTGGAAAATAAACACACACACACACACACACACACACACACACAGTAGCACAGTAACACACACTCTCTCAGCACTTATAATTCTGACCCCATCACTTACCCTCCTCCTCCTCCCCCCTCCCAAAATACCTCCTCCTCCGCTGTCACTCGATCTGACCTGGTGGCGTCTCAGGTGTGTGTGTGTGTGTGTGTGTGTGTGTGTGTGGATGGGCGTCAGTGCAGTATCCATCAATACTAAACAGCAGCAGAATCTGGAAACTGGAGATTCTCTCAGATGCCGATCACTCTCCTCCCTCTCCCTCTCCCTCTCCCTCTCTCTCCTCTCTCTCCCTCTCCCTCCCTCTCCTCTCCCTCTCTCACCCTCTCTCCTCTCTCACATCTCTCTCTCCCACTCCCTCCCTCCTCTCTCTCTCTCCTCTCCCTCTCTCTCTCTCTCCTCTCTCTCTCTCTCTCCTCTACCACTCTCTCTCTCTCTCTCTCTCTCCCCTCTCTCTCTCTCTCTCCTCCTCCTCTCCCTCTCTCTCTCTCTCCTCTCTCCTCTCTCTCTCTCTCTCTCCCTCTCTCTCTCCTCTCTACCCTCACTCCTCCTCTCCCTCCCTCTCTCCTCCCCTCTATACTCCCTCTCTCTCTCTCTCTCCCTCCCTCTCCTCTCTCCTCTCTCCCCTCTCTCCTCTCTCTCTCCTCTCTCTCTCTCTCCCTCTCTCTCTCTCCTCTCTCCCCTCTCCCTCTCCTCTCCCTCTCCTCCTCTCCTCTCCCTCTCTCTCCTCTCTCTCTCTCTCTCTCCCTCTCTCTCCCTCTCCCTCTCTCTCTCTCTCAGTCTGTCATTCGTTGATAATCAGCTCCTGTTTTGTTGTTGATTTAACAAATGAAACTGACAGGAAGCGTGTCACTTCCTGTGAACCTGCTCTCGATAGCGATCAGTTTTAGAACATTTCCCTAAAAGACGAGTGAGTGAAGAGACGCTTCTCTGAACCTGTTACTGACGGAGACTGAATCAGCTGCAGGTTTCACAGCTGACTCGGCTCGGCTGCAGATGTTGTAGAAAATGTGAAACTGTCAGATAAGACTCATGTAAGATCACAGGTGCAGCCTGAGTTGGTTCTTTAAGGTCGGAGGTTAAAGTGTTTGTTCCTCCTGCAGCGTCGGAGCTGAAGAGGTTTTTTTCTTTTTTAGATAGATGATCAGATGATCATTGTAGCTTGAAGATGATTGGCCACTGATTTGACTACACAGACAGGAAGTTCAACCACAGAGATGTGTGTTCAGACTGAATTTGACCAGAGGAAGTGTGTGTGTGTGTGTGTGTTGACAGCTCTCCTCTTGGTTTATGAAACACATTCAAACTGCTGTCAAATTAGAGTTGTTTTTTTTTAAGTAGCTGGTTTGGTTCTGACCTGGTCCCTGTTGGATCTAGTTCCACATCTGTTCAACTCTTAAACGAATTCATCTCTTATCGAACCTTTTTCTCTCCCTCTGTTTTTTTGTTTTTTGTTATTAGCTAAGACCAGTGCAGGAAACATGAGACTGACGTCAGCAAGCTATCTTCTGCTTCCTCTAGTTTGATCCATGTCAGCGGCTGTAGATGATATAAAACGAGATGATTCATATTAATGGTGAAACAGCTCCACTCAACTTTAACTCAAACTTCTTCTCCCAGAAGGCGTCCATAGTTCAAACCTTCGATCTCCCTTCAGCTTCTTATGCATCAGATCAATCAGCTCAGAGCTCTGGGTCAGGTGTTCAGTATCAATCATTAATCAATATACAGTGGTATGAAAAAGTTTGGGCACCCCTGATAATTTTCAAGATTTTCCTTTATAAATCACTGGTTATTGGGATCAACCAATTTCAGTTAAATACTATCATATAGCAGACAAACACAGTGATATATGAGAAGTGAAATGAAGTTTATAGATTTACAGAAAGTGTGCAATAATTCTTTAAACGGTAAATAATTTGACCCTTGTTGTTTTATTGATTTGAATACCTTTAGCACTAATTATTGGAGCTTACAAAATTTGTTTGGTAAGCTCACTGACCTTGACCTACTATACACAGGTGAAGGCCAATCATGAGAAAGGGTATTTAAGGTGGCCAATTGCAAGTTGTTCTCCTCTTTGCATCTTCTCTGAAAATTGCCAACATAAGTCTCAAAACAACTGTCAAATAGCTTCCTGAAAGCGGGTGTTCAACATCCATGGTTTAAGGGAAGGATTCAAAATAAACAAATTTCAGCTGTCAGTTTCCACTGTGAGAAACATAGTGATAGGTGACCACAGGCACAGTTCAGTAAAGGCCGGAGTGGCAGGCCGAGAAAATCTCAGATAAGCACAGGCGAAGGATGGTGAGGAAAGAGTCAAACTCCAGCCACAGACCAACAAAGAAGGGCCTACAACATGATCTTACTGGGTGTCACTGTGCATCGTTCAACTGTTCAGCGCACTTTGCACAAAGGTGATGCTGTATGGGAGAAGTAATACGGAAGAAGCCTTTTCTCTTGCATACCACAAACAGAGTCGCCTGAGGTATGCTACAAAAGCACATTTGGACAAACCAGCTTCATTTGGAATAAGGTGCTGTGGACTGATGAAACTAAAATTGAGTTATTTGGACATAACAAAGAGCGGTATGCGTGGCGGATGGAGTAGCTCCAAGACAAACACTTGCTACCCACAGTAAAATTTGGTGGTGGTTCCATCATGCTGTGGGGCTGTGTAACTGAAACAATTACTAGCAATCTTGTTAAAGTCAAAGGTCGCATGGATTCCAGTCAGTATCAGCAGATTCTTGTAAAGACAATGTTCAGAATCAGTGACAAAGTTGAAGTTGCGCCAGGGCTGGATACTTCAACAAGACCATGACCCTAAACACTGCTCAAATTCTATAAGGCATTCATGCAGAGGAACAAGTACAACGTTCTGGAATGGCCATCTCAGTCCCCAGACCTGAATATTATTGAAAATCTGTGGTGTGATTAAGCAGGCTGTCCATGCCTGGAAACCATCAAACCTGGCTTCAGACTGGAATGTTTAGCAAGAAGAATGGTCAAAATACACTTCAACTGATCAGACCCTCATTGGAAGCTATAGGAGCGTTTAGGGCTATTATTTCTGCAAAGGAGGACATACTGAATATTGATGTAATTTTCTGTTAGAGATTGCCCAAATTTATGCACCTGCCTACTTATTTAAGAATTGTGCACACTTTCTGTAAATCCTATAAACTTCATTTCACTTCTCATATATCCTGTGTTTGTCTGCTATATGATATATTTAACAGAATTGCTGATCCAACATTGATGATTTATAAAGGAAAATCTTGAAAATTATCAGGGGTGCCCAAACTTTTTCATACCACTGTATCAGATCTTCAGCTCATGCTCAGGTTGGAGCTTCAGGTTTTCAACATTAATCAGTGAGAACAATGAGGATGATGTATAGTTATTTCTGACTTTTTTAACGTCATAAGTTTAATAAGATTCAAACTCGATTCAGGTTTCAAGTTTTAAAGTGGGCCTAGTAGTCATGTGTCCATGAAGATGTTTCGGTGTGTGCTGATAAACCTTAGAGTTGGGAAATATTCTCAGTGACATAGCTGCACAGTGAAATCCTATAGCCCTTGAGTAAATGCGTAGATCAGATTTAAAATCCTAGTCATCACAGGCGTCTCTCCTGATTGGTATAGTCAGCTGAGCTGAGGTAGAGGAGGTTGTACCAGCTCCTGGTTAGGAAGAAGTTGGACGTGTTGTTCTCAGGAAGCTCTTTTAAAAAACATGTTTGATAATAGCAACTGATAGGAAAATTCTGGTAACTTTCCAGAAACCTTCCATAGGAAGTTAAGATAGGGAATTTTGGAAATATTGAGATAGAGAACAGAATTAAATACTAATGTTTTATTTAATTATTCTGAAACTCTAGCTCCTTAAACCCAGATGTATTTACCCAGTAATTACCATCAGAGTTGACTGGATGTGTCATGGGCTCCAGATGTAATAGTGTGGCTGCAGTACTTGCATTAAATCTAGTTGTTTTAATCACCCATTATGCTATAAGATGGTTTTATTTTAACTGCATTAGAGTTCCTTGTACGGCTAACCTGGAATTTTGCATTTCAGTTAATTCCTACTCTTCGTTAATTCTCATGGAAAATGTCTGCCTCTCTCTTTGTTTTCTGTGGAGAACATGCGACAGCTAGCGTTCTCTGTGGATCTGGATACTAGGCAGAGGGTTGTATCAGTCAAGAAAGGTTTTTTGTGTGGTGTTGATGGAAACGATCTTCCTGTGGGCGATCACCTCTCTCTGTTATCTGTATTTATTTTACTACAATAGTCACGGCTAAAAGGCAAATAGTTTGACTGACAAAACAGAATTGTGACTCAGGGTTTTCCTGGATGATGATTCAAATGATCAGTGTTGAGCTCAGACTATATGCGTCGACAGGACTGTAGAAACATACAAAACACACACAACAAAACAGGCTTCATGGCGGAAACTGTTTATCAGTATTTAGACAAGCCTATCTGTCTGCTGCAGCTCACACAGAGGACAGCAGACCTGGAGTCGAGTGGACCAGAGGCCACAGATCGGGTTCAGGATTCGAGACCGTTGACCTGCCTGAGGACTCACTGTGGCAGATGTATTATCCAGCCAACACACACACACACACACACACACTGGAACCCCGACAGACCTGGCCCAGCTAATTGGAGATGTTGTATCCCACCTCCCCTCGTGTCTCTTACTCTTTCTGTTTCTTTCTCTCTCTCACACACACACACACAGCCTACCCAGTGGGAAGTGGCAGCTCGGAGCGAATTGAGAGAGAAGGCAGAAAGTCATTACTTCTCTCCTGGGTGTGTGTGTGTGTGTGTGCGATGCATGCCGTAATCCCATGTCAAGTATGCCGGTCATGCTTTGTAACAGAAGGAAGAGAATTGAAGAGAGAGAGAGAAGGAGGGAGAATGGGGAAGGGAGGGAGGAGTGGAGAGGCGACAGTCAACATGGGTCTTTTGATTACAGATGGTAAATGTGCTTCAGTCTCCTTGCTCTCTCTCCCTCTTCATCATCTCCTCGCTCCTCCTCGGGATTTAAGGTGGACGTGGGGAGAATCTGGGACAGGCTGTGTGTGTGTGTGTATTTGTACTGCTATTCTGTGTGTTTTATTACAGGCGCGGCGTGCTGGAAATGTTTTTAAAGCCGGGGTCACAGTCACCTGCGAAGTTCAAAGCTGAAAACACTGTCTGGTACCAACACGCTCCTGTTGTTCATTATATTCTATCATTAATCGCCTAAGAACTACTTCAGTCCCTCCCCTTCATGAACTGAACTTTTTCAGGATGAAGGCGATGAAGTAGAGGCCAGCTTTTAAAGGCAATCTGCAGTTTATTCCTCCTCCTCCTCCTCCTCCTCCTCCTCCCTCCTGCCTCCTCCTCTCACTCCCTCCTCCTCCTCTCTTCCTCCTCCCTGCTCCTCCCCTGCTTTAGTTGGTTACCTTCCCGCCCTGACACCCCATCATCATGTTGACGGAGAAACTCACTAATATCTGGATTTATTCAAGCGGGTTTAAATGTATAACTAAATGGGTTACAGTAAACTTCCCCTGCAAGCAGCTGAATTTATGATACTTTGGAGTTCATTCTACCTTTTGTGGAGGGATGGTGTTCAACGTTAAAGAAGTCTGTATAAAAGCAAATTCAGAGGTTTGTCTCTTTGTGTTGGAAAATAGTTCCCAGTGCCTCGGCTACTGCAGAGTGGAGTCTGGAACAGTGGCTCGATGACACACTGCAGTGCCACTCAGCATGACCCGCCCCCTAACACTGTAACTGTTATAAATAGTAGCTGTGTGTGTTAGCATCAGGGTCAGCTAGCTAACAGGATGCTAACAGTCTCTGTCTTCTGGCGTTAGAGGTGGGCGTGGTTTCCAGCACCGTCAGTGGACCGCTAGCGTCCTCTCAGAGCAGAGAGCTTCTTGCCATGACTTTTCATTTATATGTTTGCGAATTTTTTATCCATTTAAATCTTGTGGTTAATAGCACTTTTTCTGCTAGTGACTCAGAATGCGTGGTATTACTACTTTCCACAGACATTATGGATTCAAACCTATGAAGCCACCAGGATTAGGTAAGCAAACAAGGATTAGAGAAACCATTTAGATTCTCACAGAAGACTTGACTGTGTATAAGATTAACCAGGTTTCTAATCTGCATTTTACATGTGAGCACGTTCGGGGAATAATTCAGCCTAGAAACTATCGCTGTGAGCAGAACAGGGAGGTGGAAGGAAACAAAAATGACATGGAGCAGTGTTTCCTCTGTCAAATCCCAGCCTAGGACCTTCTGTCGCATCATCAAAATATGGTGCTGAGGTCCACAACAGTCTTGGACTGAAACAATCTCACCAAAACAACTTTGAGACACTGATACATTCTGGTATGACTTTGGTGACATTATGACATTACCCCCACTTGCAGAAAAAGCACAGCAGTGAATTGGAAGTGTGACTCATCCCCCATAGTTAGATGGTGTTTGATAGATAGCTGTATTCCTGTAATGAGGATTGAAAAACAATCAAAACAAACAGTTTCCAATGGTTTTTAACTGTACATTTCAGCACATAATAAAAACAAGCGGACACTTCCGTACTTTGCATTTGTATGTTCTCAGTGTCAGAATGGAAGTAAAACATGACGACAGCTCCTGTGGTAGTGCGCTGCTTTTTCTGCTCGTGAGTTTTTATGTAATCAGGGCAGCAGCTGCAGACATTTCTCACGTAAATACAAAACTAAAACTGCTAATACACATCTCAGCATGGTGAAGCATTCAGTCAGACTGTTCCTGGAGCTACTTAGCTTCATAGTTTTTTCTGGATGAGGATAAAGTGAGTCTACAGGAGAAACATCGAAAGGACTCTTTCAGTTAGTAAAATCATTTCTGCAATCGCTTTTGCTACTCAACGATTGAAAATATCCTGAAAAAATATGAAAACTCTCTTTTATTTTGAAGGCCAAACCAAACTTCGAACATACAACCAGGTTAGCAGCACTTTATCACTCCTGCCTCCACTCAGCCTCCACCTGTCAGCCTCACCTGTCAGCGCTGCCTGTCAGACTCCTGTCAGCCTCACCTGTCGCGCTACACATCGGGAGAGAAGGCCTTGCCAATGCACCATCAGCCTCCACTGTCAAGCGCTACTTTCCCCATCAGACTCACTGTAAGCCTCCCCACCACTCAGACTCACCCCCATGGGAGCTCCACCTGTCCAGCCTTACCTGTCAGACTCCACTGTCAGCCTCCACACCATCGCTCCACCACCTTCAGCCTTCCACCACCAGCCAGACTCCACCTGTCGGCTCCACCTGCATGGAGACTCCACCTGTCAGGCTGCCTTGTCAAGCCTCCACCTGCTCAAGACCACCCACTAATCAAGCCTCCACTGTCAGCCTCCCCACCTGTGGGCGCTCACCACCATCAGCCTCCACCACCATAAGACTCCTGTCCCAGACTCACCACCTCCAGCCTCCACCTAGCAGACTCCACCTGTCGAGACTCCACCTAATCCAGGAGACTCCACCTATAGCGCCACTGTCAGACTCCACCTAGCACCACCTGTAAACTCCTGCCAGCCTTCCCACCAGCCAGACTCCTGTCACTCCACCTGTCCTGCCTACCAGACACCTGCTTCAGCTCACATGTCAGCCTCCACCTGTCAAGCGCCTTCACCCGCCGGCCTCACACTGGGCCCGCCCTGGTGAACCAGTGAAACTCTGAATGTTTTTACACGCAATAACACTGGGGTATCCTGTAATCTTTGGTTCAGTGCTGTCTGTGGGATTTGCAGAGTATGATGGGCCTGGTGGGCAGTTGTGTCTGTCACAGGTTAAAGTGAAAACCACCTGAAGACAAAGTGAACAGCCATCCACAGTCTCTAAGGTCTTGCTCTCTGTCTGTTTGTCTCTGCGGACTCAGTTGTGAGACTCCACACACTCGACAGGTACGTCTCTTTTTGTTACCGTCTCTGGTATGTTAACCAGGAGACCTGATGGGGAACAATGAGGTTTCTCTGGTGATGATCTACTTTTTGAAGATTATTTCAAAATATCAAATCATTATTCTGCACTCAAAGAACTGAATTATCTGTTTCCTCAGGATAAAATAATCCTTGTTGTATTAGTGGCTGTAAATAAAAGTTATCTGAAGATGTTAAATATCTGGTCCACTGTGACCATTTTGTTTGATGACTCTCCAACCATAACTTAGATATCTTCGGATAATGAGATATACACAACAGCTACTGAAATTGTGTACCCAATCTATGAAAATAAAATAGGATATTCAGCTTTAATCACAAAAAACATTTATCTCAAGATAACAGAGCCGTGGAAAACTAAGTCTTGAAGCACTTTAGTTCAGAAAAGAGAATTGTGGATTTGGATTGCAGGAAAATTGCAGTGTGTGTGTGTGTGTGTGTGTGTGTGTGTGCGTGTGTGTGTGTGTGTGTGTGAATGACCAAGGATAGAGCAGCCAAAAAAAAAACAAACTCTGAAACCAAAAACACTCTGTTATCACGAGGACACAGATGGGAGGAGACAAGGCAGAATGAGAGAGGTGACACCGAGTGTGTGCGTGTGTTTTGTGCTTGATAGAGACACACACACACACTCCAGTGAGTCCATTCCCTTGTTGTGACCCAGTAACAGGAGCCCCACATTCTCACATTCCTGATTAATGATGCAGGTTGGACCCAAACAATGAAAACACACACACACTTCCTCTCTCTCACACACACACTAACAGCTCTGATCCATTTGTACATTCACTTCAACACATTTACTTACAACACACTCGCACATATGAAGTCATCACATCCAAATGTACAACTTGAAGCATGAGAGTGGTGCATTCAAGGACGTTCAGCGACTGACAGTCGTTCCTCCCCTCCCCTGCTTTTCATCAGCTCATAATCCAGTGCAGAAGACAAATGATAAACAAATCCTGCACTGTTATTAAACCTTCGCTTGGCCATTTCATGACACAAGTCTGGGACCCCACAGGTGTGCAAAGTTTCAAATGCCTGGAGTCAAGACTTAATGTGATGATTTTATCATCATTAATTGCTCATTGCTGAAGTGTCACCTGCCAGTGAAATGTCATCACATTTGTCACGGGATTGATTGGAGCAGATATGTGCACTGCACAAAGTTTATAGTTATGGTAGGTGAGTGACAAAAGTGACAGCCACCTTTTTGAGTTGTTCATTCACCCTGAAGTGTTGTCGCAACAGCAGCTGTTTGCCAGAGAAAATCTGTTGACTTCAGAATCATTGCCCACAGTTATCATCTGTCCTGGTGGATGAAACAGAGCTTTAGGTGGGAGGAAGATGGAATGCATAGCTAAATTTAATGGGAACTAGCAACAGAAAAAGTATCCTGGACACGGAGTGTACAAGTTGTTCTGATAAAGCTCCAGAAATATGACTCTAGAGTGATTTCTTCAGAATAAAATTGACATCAGTTTGTATTTTTCAGTTCAAATTTCAACTACGGGTAGTTGAAGTTAGATGTTACCTCTTTGCCATTTGACTTTAGATTTGTCAGCATTTCAACAAGTTGAGTTAAATGGGACCAAAACAGGTGCAGAGGTTCAAAGCTTTGTCCTACTAGAGGATGAGCAATAGATAACTTATCATCTGCATAAAATGGAGATGCAGTAGGGGATGCACTGGTGTTACTGATTACACCGGACAATTTACAAGAGAAAAGATGTGTGTCTACTCACTGTAGTGTAGCGTAATAGATAAGACATTTTACTCAGATGCTGCCACCACCTTCATTAGACACAGTTTGCACAGTCAAATGTTCCAAACAGACACTGGCTTTTTATTTGATGCAATCTTCAGCTTGTCTTTAAGGATGGAGCAGAGATATATATATATATATATATATCAAAGGCAAATGAAACTTGGAAAATAATTGCTGATAATTGAAATTACAAAACAGTTATTTTAACATGCCAGAGTTTAAGTCAGCGCTCTTTGTTCATGATATCGTGTATATATATATATATATATATATATATATAGCAAGTGGCCTAATGTGTGGAGCCCTGAGGCCGCCTTTGGATACAGGGAGGAAAGACTCTGCAGACTGGACACATTATGTTCTAGCTGATAAATAATTTGAAAACACAGCATGCTCCAGATCAGCCAGTATCGAGTCTATCCGCCAGGTGATGTGGACAACTGTGTCAAAGCCCTGGACAAATCGATAAAGAAGAGCTGCATCAATATTTTTCCAGTCAATTACCTCCAGTGGTACTATTCATAGTTCTTGTGTAACGTTGTTCCTAACATATTGATCTTGATGGAATATTGCTCTCTATTGACTTTTCAGGACTTTGTTTGTTCAGTCTAGACTCTGGATGGATTGGTTCCTCCGGCCTCATTCTGTGTGTGTGTGTGTGTTTCAGTCACTGGGTGGGCGGGGTGGAGTGGAGATAGGACAGAAAAACAAGATCTGGGCTGCCACGGCATCTTTTTTGGCTGCTGTCTTGCAAACGGCAGAATGATTGACTATTTTTAATTCGCTGTGGTTGATTAGGTTTTCTAACTAGGACCACACCAGAATATTTCTTTTTTTTGTTATGATGTCAAACCTTTGACCTGTAATCGCCTTCATACTCAGTATTCTCTTCTCATATATCTATATATTTAGTGTGATCTTACTGCAGATACAGTGTGTAGGCTATTGAGTTACAATAAATCAAAGATTGTTTTGATTCTTATAAAATAAATGAGAGGTCTTGAAAATTATAATCAGCCCCCATATAATATATATATACAATGATTTGTATTCTCTTAAATATCAGTATAGTCAAATTAACTTTTCATGATGATATTAGCCTCGACATTTATTTGGTTGCATCAACCGCCTCTGCAACCCTCAAGGTGCCTGTGAGCATATGATAATATTGATGGTTCCAAGAATTGATTGTTGTTTGAATGTGTTTGCTCTGATCTTTCTCCTCTCTCATTTCCTGGCAGCTCTTGCACACTGGTTCCAATCAAATCAAACAAATACTAAATTAAAAATTCACTGAAAAATAATTAAAACCAAAACAAAAAAGAAACAAAAGCGAAAAAGTTCAGAGTTAAAATTCAATGCTGCTTTCAGTGAAACAGGTCAGAGATACAATTACATCAGGGACTCTACTGTCATTGTTGCGCTTCATCTATCACTGATACTAACACACACACACACAGCACTGGATTTGGGTCCAATGATCACTGCAGTCAGGAGAAAGTATTGTCAACATGGCAGGTTAACAACATGATACATGGCTGTAGACGTAGACTGTGTGTGTGTGTGTGTGTGTGTGTGTGTGTGTGTGTGAGTTAGACTTGAGAGAGAGTGAGTGAGATACCATCGATCCAGACCTCAGGGGAAATTATTTGCAAAATTCAAATGTTGTTCTGTGCAGTCGTCAGCTCTGAGATCTGTGAGCTGATTGGTCGTCTGGGCTCGAGATTCAAACCCATGTTACATTATCTGATTTTGTGACAGTGCTCCCAACTTTAACCTGGGGCACTGAGCTGTTGATTTCTGGTAGGCAGAAAACTCCAGCACCTGGATAAAGAAAGAAAGACACCAGTGTAGCATGTATGCTTTGACCTGTTGATGCACTCGACTGGTTGGGTTAAAGACGAAATAGTCAATAACAGGAGAAATATCAATAAGACCAATGACACTAATACATTTTAAATGTAGAGACGAAATCGGCTTGGTTGCGTGGGAGCAGCAGGAAGCTTGACATTACAGATCAGAGCCTGGTTAAGAACTAAGTAAACCCAACGGGATCCAGGTCCACAGTCTGTAGTCACCTCCAGCTCCAGGTCTGGATGGACTGGTTTGGAGTCACCTCAGGGACAGGGAGGTCTACACAGATTCACACACACTGGTTTTAGCCTGAGAAATATCTGTCATTTCCTTTTTATAGTGAGCTGGATAAATTTACTACCGACGACCTGGAAGGGTAAACCCCGCAGAAATTGGGAGCCTTGTCTTGTAAAACAGAGGCTGAATTGTTGAGGCCTTAGGATCTCTGTGTTCAACTGCCAGAGGAAGGACCCAAAAAACATCTTTAACTGGGATCACTGGGGCCGTCCTTGGTCACGGAGGCTGCGACAGTACTTTTCATTGTAAAGATAAATCTGGTCGCTTCGACGAAGCTTAGACACAAGGCCGAAACAAAGAGATGTATGAAACTAAGGCAGAAATGATTTTTTCCAAATTAAAAGGCGATTATTTACAGTACCTCTTGGGAGTTGTTTTAGTATTTACTGCCTCTGTACTCTGATTTAAGAAAGCGTTAGAACTGAAGAGACTCTGATTTGTTTTGGTTGTCTAGTGCAGTTATATGTTGGCTTTTAAACCTTTGCTTTGGTGACATTTATGAGAGGATGTTTGTGGTAGACAGCGACTCTATCAGGATGAATTATGGAAATGTCTATCTTTGTTGGTCATGGAGCCATCATAAATGTTTTGCGTGTCACCAATCCATATGGGCTATGCAGAAACAAATGATCAATCAATCAGCCATCGCCGTCATCCATTATAATAGATTTAATATCACTGGTTGTTGGATTTGGAAGATATCTGAACATGTCAGCCTGAGAGCATTTCCTGTGTTCTGATGTTTTCTAGATAAAACATTAATCAATTAATCAAGAAAATGATAGCAGATACATTCAATAATGAAAATAAATTAGTGAACTCTCTCCTAGCATGGCCGGTGTGCAGGACTCTGGGCTGATCAGGTAAAGCAGGCTGGAAACTGATGGGGTCTAACTGCCTCTACAAAATAAGTACAAAACATCAGGGTTAGAAGCTCGGTGTAATTAATAAACTGGAAACAGCAACATGAATAATGATCATGTATCAGTCAAAGTAACTGTCAGGTCCTGAATAATGCTGCTGCTGTTTATATACAGTGTGTGTGTGTCCATAGGAGATACAGTGTACTGTATGTGTGTCAGTGGTCATCTCCCAGGCTCTCCTGCTCTCCATGAAATTCTTCTGTCTGAGTGGGCAGGATGGATGAACTGCCGGAGGGATGGAGGGGGACCTGAAAGAGAGAGGAGAGATGGAGGCTGGAAATAGAGGGAGGCTGAAGGAGGGAGGTGTGTGATGTACACATCCTCTCTTGTTTTGATCGACTGCTTGTATTAACCGGTGGAATCTCTGTGTCAATCTGTTTGTTTACAGCCTGTGAGTGAGTGGGGCTGGCTTCTTGGAGGATAGGTGGAGAGAGAGGTTATTACTGTATGGAAGTAAATGGGCAATGGATGGAAGGAGGAAGAGGACAGGAGAAGATGAGAGATCAAGACTCCACATCATCGTGTGATTTCGACTATCAGGACCAAGGTTGGCTCATGAGATGTGGTGAAGGGATGGAGGCTCACACGTGTCTGTGATAACAGCTGGACAGCAGCTAGAAAGCTGAAGAGATGACTCTGTCAGAGAGCTTTGGGTAATATTTTGGATCTGGACAGAAGCTGCTCTGCAGCAGCACTCATCATTGTCAGTGGAGATGTGGTGGTTCTGTTGCTCATGAGTAGTGTTTAACTTGGTTAAATTCATAAAGGTTTCAGCTCCTGACAATATGAAGTGCTGTGGTAGATCCTCCATAATCCTGGAAGACTTAAATTTCAGGGACATGTTTCATATTTCCAGACAGATGGATCAAAGACATAACACATGTGAGGAGCTGATGCAGATCAGCCTGGATGAGACTTTTTCTTACAGAGGGTCATTTAGGAAATATGAAAATTTGTCCCTTCGATAATCGTGTGTGACCAGACACAGCTTAGTTCCTGCCAAAATCTGAAGGAATGACTTTTTATTTAGTGTTAAACTCACAGAGGTTTGTTTAAGCTACTGTTGTTCAATAAAACACACACATACTGACAGATGGTCTGTGTCAGAAAATGCAGATTATTGTGTTTTCAAACATTGGTTTGTTGAGATAAACAGCGAGTAGCGCCAGTTTTCCTTTCTTCTATCAAAGTGCAGAAGAAACACAACAGAATGACGTTATTAATCTGTTCCTGTTTCTCTTTGTCTGCTGAGTATAAAACCATTAATATTTGAGTCGATTATTTTTCTTTCCATAATCTTTTTATGCACAAATTGAAAATGCTCACTTTGGGTGGACGGTAACTGATGTCTGTCTACACACTGTTTATACTGTAACGTTATTTTCTGAAGATGAGAACAGGGCTGGTAAGGAGAAGGGGAGGAGGAGGAGGAGGACAGCAGGGAGGAGAGAGGTAGACATGGAGTTAGAGAACAGATGAGGAGGAGTGCCAGACATCATGTAGGTGTGTTTGGGCAGGTGTAGATTAGTGATGCATCTTTTCTTTTTGCCTCTGGTGTTTTTTTTCTGTTGGTGTCATTCAGACAGACAGAGGCTGGGGAAACCACAGAAGAAGAGGTCAGCTGGGAGGGACACTCAGTTTGATTACAACACAGAAAATATCTGCAACTAAAGTATCCTGAACAGAAGTACAATGAATATAAATGAAATAACACCAATGTGAGCTAAAATATCAGCCTGTGTCCAGGTGTCTTCTTGACATGCTGTCTCACAGGCTTCAACATGAAAATCAAAATGTCAGTCAATTAACAGTGGTAGCGTCAGAGGCGTTTATAAATTAAACATCTTGTCTCCACTCGCCTGCAGGTATGTGGGAAATCTAGATAGCATGGTATCAAAAATGTGTATAGTTTCACGAATTTTATCCAAAAAGTCTGAAAGTGCCTCATCAAGTTTGTAACAGAACAAGCGTAATCTTTAGGTTGCTTATTTGTGTTGTAACCCCTCATCCACCACGTCCTCATTAAACAGCTGGTGACTGACTTGCAGAAGGGCTTTATGACTACTGTAGGTGGTAGGAGGTCATTGCTAATATAGCCAACCCGGGAACATACTAGAACTAGACAGTTGTGGTTCACCAAGCTTGGTTGACTTACTGTTGGTGTGGCGAAAACAATATCTTAAGTTTAGCTTCCTTCATTTTAGAGGCACATAAAACATTTGTGTGGATTTATTTTAGCTTCTGAATCTGTGGATTCAGTGATCATGATGATTCTGTTATTTAAACTCCTACAGGTAAAAACAAAAACTAAATAAAGGATAAACTTAGCTGAGCCCAGGCTTTAAAAAGCTTCTCCTTCTCCCTGCGTGTATGGGTCCATAGATGCATCTGTGCAGCAGCTATTACAACCCACACTTATATTTGTTAGTGACATCTAGTGGCCGTAGTACTTTCGGCCAAGACAAAGTATATTGATTTACATCGGAACTGGGGTAGCGTCCTCTGATGTTAACATTGGAGTTACTAATGCAAACCACGCCAGACTGATTGAGAAAAGAAAACATTAAACCATGGGTAGACCATTTCCAGCATAGCGGACTAGCCATGTTGTGCCTAACAATTATTGGCAGCCTGATTGCTAACAACACTCTACATGATATTTTTGCTCGTACAAACAGCGTAGCAACATGTCACAGATAAAAACAGTACTATATGTATGACTGACTTCGCCAAACTAATAAGACTGAACTATTGTTAACAGTGAGGTGTGAGTGTTCACTACTATTAATGCAGTATCAGCCATCTTGAATTCTTATGTTGGGTTTGTGGGGTTGCTCCGACTTTCTCGTTCGATTCTGACTGGTTAGAATTTCCAACTCAAGACTAAATTCAGATTCTGGGTACAGGTCGTATCAGAGGTTAGAGGCAATGGTCGTTTAGGTTGGAGGACATGTTGGTATGCAGTCTTGTCACCTCTGAGGAAATGTACGTCACGGTTAAGGTACAAGAAACTCTAAACCATCAATTTAACTAAATACAGACTATTTTATAATCTCAGATATATTTCTCGGTTTTCTTCTGCTAGTACAGATCATATCAGACAGTTTATCAGCTCCTTCACTTGCTTTGCAGTGCTCATAATATAAATATGGAGACTAAATGGACTCTTATTCTGGTTTAGCATAGCGTCTTCTGTACAGATGTTTACGTGCCTGAACATGTTTTCTTTGTTTTTAGTTCTGTACGAACTGTCGCTTCTGAGGTGTGTCAATCAACTATTTTGTCGTGCGATCACACAGCCCACAGTGTTACCCATGACTCCGTCTTCCTCAGCATAGAGACACAGAGACACAGCTGGGTGTTGTTAGAAACATTATTCCAGCCTTCAGGTTTAGAGCAGATTGGTGAAATAGCAGGTCCAGACTGAGCTGTGGCTGGTGGCTCCGAGTGAACCTTCAGTCTATGAAATGAAACTAACAGAGTGAATTCCACAGTGAAACTGAGAGAGGCAGCAGCTGTACTCCATCACTCCTGCTCTGAGGAACAGCTGCTTGTATGGTGGAAATATCGCTCAGGGACTCACAATGTACACACACACACAGCTCTCCTCTGTGCAGGTCAGCGGGCAACCAGGTGTAGGTGGAGGGCCCAGGTGACAGGAAGTTGAGGAGGGCAGAGGGAGGTGAGTGGAGGGAGGGTGCCATGCCATGTAAAAAGGAAAGAAGTATAAATAAATAAAAGACAAAATGTCCCTCCTCTGCTGGAGGACAAACTAAATCTTCCCTCCGGCTCTGCTGCTGTTTGAAACTCAAGCAGAGGCGAGATTACCAACAGGATCCAGCAGAAGACAGAGAGATAAATCCCTAGTAAAAACTGCTGGACTGAGGTTACACTCACACAGCCAGGCAGGATTTATGAGAGCTAAAAGTGTGTTCAGGCAGAAGACAGTTTTGGAGGAGGGGCAATTGCATATTAGAAGCAAGGCGAAGACTTGTACAATTTCCAGCACCTGATGAGCATTACAGAACTGACAACGGTTCAGCCTAACAGCTCTGTGAGGCTGGCCCAAAGCTTCAAACTGAATGCTAGCATCAGCGTGGCCATGCTAGCCAGCTGATGTTCAGCAGGAGACTCTACATCAGTCATGCAAAACCTGCAGGCAACAACCATGAAACGCTGCTGGCGCCACTTTTTAGTTGGAATCAGGACCTTTAGTACTTGGATCAAGTAGCTGTTGGAAAATCTGTGCCAGCTCTCAGTCTGTAGCAGACAGATACATATTTAATCATAACAATCAATTACTGGATTGGATTCAGAACTGGCAGATACCCAGCGTTAAAGTGCTCAAGATTGGGATTAGGGCCAAGAAGAAACTTGATCAGGACTTCCCAGCTAGTCCACCAAGTTCAGCTGTTGGGAATATGCGTGGGCTGTTGGTGTAATCAGTGTAACTGTGGGTGTTGTTCGTGTGCATTTTGATGTTTATCAGAGTCCCTACTATAACAACTACAAAAATAAAAAAATGTGGTCTGATGAATAAAGTTCAAAGAAGTTTCTCTTCTGCCTCCAGACTCAGATCCAACAAACCACAAGCTTCTAAAATTAAAGAAAATTTGATTTAGTTTTTGCAGCAAACAGTTCTCTCTCTCTCTCTCTCTCTCTCTCACACACACACACACACACAAACACACACAGACACTGAAGTGGTGCGCAGGAGAGAGGAGTCGCCCAGAGAGATTCTCCATTTCCTGTCAGCCTCGCCAACTTCCTGTCACCATATTGATTTACTGTTCCATTACTCCACCTGTGGAGCTGTGTGCGTGTGTGCATGTGTGGGTGTGTGTGTTAAGGCAGCGAGTAGGTGTGTGCACAGTTCTCAGTTTTAGCTTTGTGTGTGTGTGTGTGTGTGTCAGTTATAGTTTCGTTGTGCAATGTACATCTGTCTTCTTCTTAAACAGATAATGTTGTGTAAGTGACATTAGTTTGCTGATATGAAGGTATTTTTCCATCTGCTTGTTTTAATGTGTATCTACACAGAAAACAACGGAGTAGAAAAGACATTTGAAGTAAAGTCATTTGATTCAGCTCCAGGACAGTGAGCAGTGGTTGTTACATCACATTTATGCATAGTTTCAGGTCATTTGAATCCAATGCAGAAAAGGCGGACCCTGCCACTAAAATCAAAAATACAGTGAATGTCTGTTGCAGAAAAATGAATGAGGGATTATAATTAAACTAAAGAAACAGATAAACACACACATGAAGAAGAAAACTGAGATTATAACTGAGATATCACAAGGCGTTTTGTTTTCCATGAAAGCTGCTCGAGTAAACTTTATTATCTTATTTCGTAACTGAAAATGTTTCTTTGTTCTCTGAAGCCACAAAGCTCACTCTTGTTTTAGGTCAGTTTAAATGTGTTGGTGGGGTTTTCAGGTCACTGGCTCTCATTCCTCTCACCAAAAGTCTCTGATGAAAACAATTTTTTATATGTTTGCTTCCTCAAAATTGCTGTTAAAAATTGTAATAAATCAAGTGATTTTTTTAATTATCACTCTATTGGGGACAAGAATTTCATCAGAGAGGAAAGTTGGGTTCACTGTGTCCCTCAGGGGCCCGTCAGCACAGGCTTCATGCGCTTCGTTATTATTTCACACTAAAGCAGAAACCATTTACAGGAGGTATAAAAAACCCCCTGAGCGTCCTGTGGATCACAGACAGGTTTGTGTCACAGTCGAGCTCTAATGAGCCTTTTAACATGAGTCTATTTTGGTTTGTATAGCGTGAAAACATTTTGCCGCCTCGGGGCTTACAGACTGATCACAGTTCCACGGGTTTTAAACAGAGAAACACAAACCGTAGCGTTTCGATGGAGATTTACTGTATCAGATCTGCAGGTGAAACATGGTCGAACCCGATCAGATATTTCCTGCTTGCAGACTAACAACCAAACCATGAAGGATCTAACTAAAAAATAGACTGAGGGCAGACTGAGACCTGCTCCGTCTGTCAGAGCAAGTGCCACGATGGAAACTGTTGTTACTATACCGGTAAATACGGGGAATCTTCTTTTTCAAAGCAGTGAAACATGTTACATACAGTGTATCTCCAGACGTACATACACACATTCAGCCACTCATCTCTGGGCCTCTGTCAGAGTACTGATCATTGAATCCATTTTCATGTAGTTGTTTAAATATGTGGTTTAACTTTAACCAAATTCCATGTAATTCACTAGAGTCCAAAATAAGATGGCAGCTAATGAGGCCTGCTAAGCTAACTAAGCTACATTCAGCAGGAGTTCAGGTCTTTTTTCTTTCCCCTCTCCGTCATAAACTAGAACTAAATAATGAGGAATAAAAAACTTAATGTGTAAATATTTAAAGCGACGTTGTCAGACCACAGGTGAACTACACTCAGTACTGCACCTGAACGCATCCTATGTTAACTGAGACAGATCAGTGAAGCTGCTGCTGTTCACACACGACTGCGACTCTTCATTTTTGACCTTGAAAACAGTCGAAGTGAAGGAGAGGAACAGTGCCGCCTGTAGGAGGCGCCGACACCACGTTCAGACTGTTGGTGTTTGTTACTGACGCTGTCTGTGTTGTGTTTGTGGGTTTTAACCTAATGTGTTTGTTTCAGATTACACAAACATTGTCAAACACTGGTCACTCAGGAGCATCAGCACAGTACTTTACACACACACACACAGAACCAATTAGCAGGTAGTCTGTGTGTAGCAACAATAATGTGTGTGTGTGTGTGTGTGTGTGTAGATTCTTTGGTTTGTACCACCTGCAGTCCGGCCGCTACCTCTGGTTAGAGACCACATCCATCATGACACACACACACACAAATCACTGGAGTGTGTATGTTTCTCATCTGTATCCATGGTTACATTTGGGTGAATTTGGTTTGTGAGACAGCTGATAGTTTGTGTTGTGTTTGTGGGACAGTGTGTGTGTGTGTGCGTGTGTGTGTGAATCTCTGATTGTTTATGTGTGTATTAATAAGTTGCTCTGCAGGTTCTCTGCTGTTTTCAAGTCGGTCTGGGCTTAGCCCAAAGGTCAAAAGGTCAAGCAGCGCTGCAATAACCCACTATGATTAGTTCAGCCTGCTGCAGTGACTGGGAGGTACACACACACACACACACCTACACACACACACACACAGACAGACACACACTCTGCTGCAAATGATGCAGGGGCCCAGTGCTGGGCTGTAGCGTGCCATTGCTCTCTCTCTCTCAGTGGATCTTGTTTCTGCGGCGCCTCAGTGGCTCAGTCACTGCACAAGTTGGAAACTCTCCCGTGCCTCTCCTTCCCACTCCCCTCTCCTCCTCTTCCTCTCTTCCTCTTTAAATGATCGAACTTGGGGCGGGTGTTGTCTTGTGCTCCTGCTGTGTGCGAGGTTTCAGCTGCCTGAGTCGTGTTGTTTATGGAGTGGAGGTCAGTAACTTCACACTGCACTGGTGATGCAAAGGAGCATAAATCCAGGTGAGCTCTTGTCCACATTAGGTTTTCATCAGTGGGGTTTGCAGAGCAAACGTCCGGGGCCATGTCCAGCTGTGGGTGGATCCATGGTTTTCTTCTTTGAGCCAAATACAGGCAGCTCAGCCACACAGCCCTCAGTGAGAGGTTCCTGCTGTTCTCTGGTTTGCTTTTCATTTGTCAGAATGTAATAATGAGCTGTTTGATCCACGCTGTGTTTCAAACCGTGGAGTCCTATTAACTTTCTGCTTTGAAACTACGTGCAGGGGCCGTTTCATTCCTGACCCTGGAGACGGCTGCGGACAAAACAGATCTCAAGTCAGGATCGTTTACTCGCTTGTTCCAGGGTGGTGGCCGAATCACACAGTCCTGCAGCATGGGTGCTGGAGCTCACTGCTGCTTACCATCTTTAACTTGGAAATAGGAGCAACTTATTTGAACAAATATGTTAAGATTATTTTTGTATTGTGCGCCGCCATCGGATCTCCAGTGGAGTCTGGAAGTTTTGTTCAAGGACTTTCCAGGTTTTCCAGACATCACTGGGTGAAACAGTGGTTACCTAAGCCAGCACAAACTGATAATTATAACACCACTAAATTATCTAAAAAAAAAAAAAAAAAAGAGACCAAAATGGGTTAAAAACTGAAAATCAGTCATTTTAATCAGGGTGGCCGTTTCATTTCGCTACTGTTGTTGGTGTCAGTGTCTCAAAATTGATATTTTATCCAGTCTCATTTTAAGATGATTGAAATCTTTTTAGATCCTGTTGGTTTTTAACTAGATGAAAAGTTTACTCATCAGACATCTGGATCTGAAGTTATCAGAGAAACAAGCTGAGCTAACGTTAGCATTTGTCCAGAGATGATTTTTAACCTGAGTTTTTACTGGTTTAATCAGCTGCTCTGTTTGTTTTGTTGGAGGGGCCTCTCCATGATCCCACACTTTGCACAGTTAAACTGCATCTTTTATTTATAGTTTTGACTGAGGACAGAGCTACAGAAAATGACATATTGTTTTTTTAAAAAATCTCTTTATTTTAATGAAAAAAACAACAACATAGATCCAAAACAGTGGTACAAACATGATAGAGGAGCGTTTGTACTGGAGAGGAAAGAATTAGTTTGTTGTTGAGTTGTTTTCCTCCGTTGGTCCACAGAGTCCAGACTGGGATAACAAGGAAAACAAAAAATGTCCTCCCATGGCGTCTGATTCACTCCTCACAGCAGGCTGGAAGGCCTTGGCAAACAGAACTATTATTTACTCATCGTCTGTAATTTGTGTCTTTGTGTCAGTTCAGTTTCCACTCTTCCTAAAGCAGAGGCGAGCCGACAGCCTCGCCATCTGCCTGGGTCTGATCTGGCGAGCTGGCTCGCTGTGTGTTTCTCTGACTGTGGTGGGAGGCTTTCACACCAATCAACACATCTGCAATTTGTTAAAAACAACACGACACGTCTGATGGTTTTATCTCTGATGACATAGGTAAACATACAAGCGATCCAGACCCTGACAGTAGATGGATTCCCACGTGGCGTGTTTGAACAGCGGTTCCATCTAGACGAGCGATGATCAGAAATGTTTGGTTTGATTTTTCTCTCCGTTGGTTTCTGTGTTTGAAGTCTGCAGGACTGAGCCGGATCCATCAGATCTCAGTCACACAGCAGCACACAGCTCGTTAAAGTCTCACTTGTTCTGCAAGATTTACACTCGCATCAACAAAGACTTCGATATGTTAATATCCACAACCGATGTTTAGTGTTTACTCCATCTGTGGCTCAGGCTCTGGACCCATTGGCTGCTAAACACCTCACACATATAGTTTCTCACTTCATTTGCCAGTACCGTTAACACCGTGAGGGAATTTCTTCAAATTTGGTACAAACATTTTTCTTGGACTCAAGGATGAGCGGAGCAGGATGGTGTGTGTGTGTGTGTGTGTGTGTGTGTAACGGTGGATCTCTGATGTGTTTTTTTAACAGAGCTCTATGGCTCAGAAATTCTAGTGCAAACCTAAATTTCCACCGCTGAACCAAGCTCTCTCTGTCTGTGTGAACCAGCACATTTCAACATGTAATCAAGGTCAAGACCTTTACCTCACCATGCGTCCTGGAAGCCATTTGTGCGTATGGCAGCTCAGGCGTGGTGGTCGTGGTTCAGCTTTGACCAATTATCTCCTCACTGTCGAAAACTGGCTCTCACAAACATCTCTCTCTCTCTCTGCTCTACTGGATATTCATACAGAGGATGAAGCCTCAGTGGTTAAATCATCAGCATCAATAGATATTTCTCCTAGAACTCGCCCCT
Organism: Lates japonicus; assembly: GCA_033238685.1. NCBI lineage: Eukaryota > Metazoa > Chordata > Actinopteri > Centropomidae > Lates > Lates japonicus. Next base: position 8,120,543 of record BRZM01000009.1, read on the forward strand.
GAAAGGAGAAGCACCAGTGTGTCTCCAAGCGTTTTAAACTACAGAACTGATAGATAGATGAATGAAGGTGAGTAGATAGATATGAGAATGGAATGCGATGATTGATTAGTTAGTTGATTGATAGACAGATAGACAGATGGATAAATAGATAGACAGATGAATGACAGATGAATGAAATGGGGTAGATAAATAGATTGATTGATTGATTGATTGATTGATTGATTGAGTTGATAGACAGATAGATTGATTGATTGATTGATTGATTGATTGATTGATTGATTGATTGATTGATTGATTGATTGATAAATAGATAGACAGATAGATAGATAGATAGATAGATAGATAGATTGATTGATTGATTGATAGATGAACAGATGATAAATAGATAGATAGATAGATAGATGGGTAAATAGATAGATAGACAGATAGACAGATAGATGAACAGACAGTAGATAGATAGATGAACAGATAGACAGATGAACCGATAGATAGACAGACAGATAGATGAACAGACAGATAGATAGATGAATGGGCAGGCCAGATAGACAGATAGATGAACCAGACAGATAGACAGACAGATGAATAGACTGAATGAAGATAGACGAGATAGAGATAGTCACCGTCTGTAGTTTAACTCTCTTACTCGATGGTCCACATCTCCACGCTGGCCACATGCAGTGGCATCATGCACGGTTGCCATGACCGTCACTAGAAAGAGTCAGGAGAGAGATCTTTCTCCTGTGTCCCGCCCCTCTCACTTTGGCGTTTTATTTTTTTGTTTGTTTGTTTTTCCTAACTCTCTCCATCATGAAATTAATAAGTAGGACTGGTTTGAATCCAAACTCTTTTGTTGTTTGCCTGGGGAGCTTATACACACACACACACACACACACAGGTGAGGACTCGATCAATGAAATCAGTGCTGCAGTAACTGTGAAAGAATACAGAGCAGTGGGCTGATTTCTTTCTGAACTCCCTGCACCGAGTTAAAACAGAAAATGGCTGTACAGATTTTCCACGATAACATGTTAAACAACTGCTTTCTACTGATGAAATCAAAAATCCAATATTCACTCTGATTTTAGCTCTGATTTGGTCTCCACCAGCTCTGTGATCTGTCTCTGGAGACAGCTGAGATTTGAAATAGAATATGACATGAATTATAAAGCTGCAGACAGACACAGAGCTTTTACTGCTGCAACAACACAGTGGAACTGTATGTATTACCCATGATCCTCTTCTCCTTCTGGGCAAGTGCTGTAGCTGTAACAAACACACCAAACTCATTTCCCCAACATGTTCCATCAGTTTCCTGGATATCAGAGATGAACTCTAGTTTTTTTAATGACTTCTCAGTCTTTTAACTGATCTACAGATTCAAAGTATCAGTCTGAACTCTCTGGGTCTGATTCCAGCAGTTGGCTGCCGGCTATCACTCAGTTAGAGGAGATGGAAGCCTGAAAGGGCACAGTACACAGAGACACAGGTGCATTATTTAATATTTATTGTATATTATTGTGTTTAATTGTTATCTCCTGGAACCGGAGCCTGATGTCTGATAAAGTAGTGGTGATTATGGTTGAAATAACATATTGTCAGGTCAGAGGTAAAGGTCAAAGGTCAGAGCTGGAGGTGCTGCTGTGAGTCAAGTTAATGACACAAAATGACAGCTTTTAGTTTCTCAGCTGAGAGCCTGTTACACACACACACACACACACACACACTCAAGCTTGTGTGTGTGTGTGTCAGAGGTGAGTGTTTAACATGATCACAGCTTTCTAATGGAGGCAGTAATTACCTCCTGGCAGCCTGCCAACACAACTCACCTGTACACACACACACACACACACACCACACACACACAGCACACACACACACACACACCACACACACACACACACACACACACACACCACACACACACACACACACATACAGGAACACGTGCAGTTACTGTGGCTGATACAGACTTGTCGTTCAAACCCACAGATCTTTATTTAAATTGAAACACTGACACATCATTATATTAGATTACTGATGAATTCCTGCAGAGATCTTCTGTCTTGTAAATTTAGTTTTCATGTTGAGGGACAGTGAGCAGACGTCTGATTGGCTGTGTATCTGTCATGTGCTTCAGCTGCGGACATGGATGCTCCTCCCCTTAAATCTGTAAATATCCATTTAAACTCAGAGTTTGTTTGCTACTTTATAATGCTTGAACTAAAAAGGTTTCATCATATTTAAAAATAAAACCCAGTGCTCAGTTGTGTGTGAATGTGTACGTGCTGAGCAGGACATGAGGACGAGTCTTTAGAGATTTTCTCACACTGTGTTCAAAGTTTTTCAGATTTCAGGAAAGATAAAGGTTTGTACTGAATTACTGAAGCAGACTGAATCATGTCAGACTGAGTCGATTCACTGTGATCGAGCTGGCTTAGATGCAGCATTATTACGATGGTCAGTGTGGACTCTAAAGTCAGGATGAATAATAATAGAAGTTATCAGATGAGTCATTTCTTTTTTATTAGCAACACGTCTCTTCAGTCGAGCGCTGGGTCGTGTGGCGTTGTAACAGGAAACAACACAGCGGACTCTGATGTGTGAGAGTTGTTTCATTAGCATTTCATTTCATTAGTCAGTTTGTGTTGGAGAGGAGCAGCTTCTCACCCGAGGACAAAAGACTTGTCTATCAGTCTCTCTGTCACTCCCTCCATCTGTGTCTCTGCTCGTCATTCAGCCGAGCTGCCAGATAAGAGGAGTTCATTAGTCTGATAACTCATCTCACACTCGTCTCCTTCACTTCTTCTCTCCTTTCTTCTCCTCCTGTCCTCTCTGTATCTGTCTTCCTCGCCTCCTTTTTAACCAGTCCTCCTCTTCCTCTCCTCTCTTTCCTCCTCGCCTCATTTCCTTCTCTATTTTTGTCTCTGTCTTTCTTCACCTTTTCTTCTCTCTTGCCATGTTTGTTTTAGCTCAAACGTCTGTAATGTTATCATGTGCACTGGGTGGTGATGCTGCGTTTATGGAATCAGAAAATGCAGGAAACTGAACATAAAACAAAATGTAACATCTAACTCTCTGCTAGCTTCTCCTAGAGGCTGAACTGTGCATTACACCCAGAATCCTGCAAATCATTCAGCAGGTTTAGGACTTCACAGGCCTGGTGTTTTCTCTGGAAGCCTACAGTGTTTGTGTTTTCACACATGTCAGAGTACAGTTAGCACGTGTCACCAAACACAGCTCTCAGTGTCAGTGTGTGTCAACTGGATTGGCTCATCACAGCCACCGTACCTCGACTCCTGTTTGTGCAGCGTCGGTGGCTTCACTTTGCAGCTGTTAACAGACGTCTGATTTAACAGCTGTAACTGTAGATGTAAGTGATTGGTGTTATTCTACGAGTTGATCAAACCACAGGATGAAATGTTGGTGTGTGACATTTCCATCATTTCATGATCATAGTAAAGAAGGAGATAGAACTTTGTGAATCAGGATGTGAAGCTGCTCGTGCTGTTGGTCTCTTCAGCTGTTTGAACGTGTGAAACCTGAATTCTGTCTCTGAGCTGGTTAAAAGACCTCAGTGCTTTTCATGGCCGTCTGCCTGTTAGATTATCACTGCGTACAAATGGGAATTTCATCCTGATGGTGCTTTGCTTCTTTGCGATTCATCCCCTGTGGACACCGAACACCCAAAGCAAATTTCATGGAAATGTGACGAGTATACAGCAGGTTCACACCCAGAGTCCTGTCTGTGGTTTATACAACAAAACCTCTTTGGTTAAGGCTCAGGAAAGTTGTGACGTAACCATATAACAGCTGAATGATGCTGATACTGAAACTCGAATATTTTTGATTGAAAACAAATAAACTACATTGTCTGTGAACATCTTACTGATGTAGATTCAGTATCTACATTTCTGCCTCTTAACAAATTCTTTAATTAACAACAAATCCTGATTGCGTTAATGGAAAAACAGAATCCAGTCAGTCTTATGTTTCCAGGAGACGGGGCTGGACAGGAGAAAGCAGCCGGTTGCTTTGGTGCTTTGTGGTTTTGGTTTTGGTCGGTGTCAGGACTTCATCCACAGACATCAGCTTCACTCCAGTTCTCTGCTGTGTTTTATGTGATGGTCTGCCTGCTCACATCCACATGGAGTCTGGATGGTGGATATACTGTACATATACTGTACACTGAATGGATGGATGGAACATGAAAGATGTAAAGGAGGTGAAGGGTGATGGGGGGAGAGCTGATAAAACAGACTGGGAGGTGTGTGGATGGGGGGAGCATTAAACAGATGAGCAGAGGTGTAAATGAGGCAGTGGGTGGAGCCTGTGGTGTAAATGTGGAAGAGATGGATGGATGAGAGAGAGAGAGAGGTCTTGTATTTAGATGATGCTTCTGTCTTCATGTTCTATTCATGTTGGAAATGCAGTGTGTGTGTGTGTGTGTGTGTGTGTGTGTTAGCGAACAGCAGATGGGCTTAGTGGCTCTTAAAGGGATATTCCAGCCTAATTCTCATGTCATTATTCCTGCTTTTTCAGTCATTAGCTGAGTTCTGGTGGAGAGCGTCTCATTAAATCAGCTGTAAACACCATCAACTCTGTCTCTGTTCACCGTTTGATCTGTGGATCCATCTACCTGGATGAGTTTTCTACATTTTCACTGTCGGTGTGGCCAATTTGGAAATCATGTTTTTGTCCTTCAGATGTCAGTAACTACTGCTCTGGATATCACGGTGCCCAGAGGATGAATCCTAATATTTCAGTAATCCACTGGAAATTACTTTTCTATTCATCTGGCTGAATGTTCAGAGGTTTATGAAGCTGCATGTTTGTTAACGGCAGCTCTTTTTAGAGGGAGGTGTCTGAGGTGGACGAGGACCAGGTTGATGTCCAGAGTCCGTCTGCTCAGGTCAGGGAAAGATGGTGGCTTTGGTTAAATGTGTCTGAAGTTGATATATAACGATCTTCCAAATCTCAGGTTCCATCTTCTCCAATCATGATACAAGATTGTGATCATTTGTATCAGTCTCGGTTCCAGATCCATTACACCCCCGCTCTGAACTTATTCTGTATTAAACCAGACCAGGATTTTCCCCTTTCATTAAGGTGGAGTCACTATGGTGGAGATTCTGCTGCAAGAGCAGATATTTTGGCGGAAAACAAACGTAATAAATACATAAGTCATCAACGTATCCTTACCTCAGTAGAAATCATGGTCCAGTCGCAGTTCTATTTCCTATAAAATATCTTTGCTGTTGCAGTTTAGTTGTATATTAACTGAATTTTGGTCATGAAATGTGCTGGTCTCAGTCCTGCTCTCCAGAGGATGAACCCTTCATATTTCAGTGACACCATCCTCCAGCAACACAGTATCACAGTAGATACTGTATATACACGCCACTGTGTTGTCTTTATATGTCTGTTATGTGGGTCATAGCAAAGGTTGTGTTGTGAGATATTTTCTTCCAAGGTCGTCTTTGGTCGCCGGATGTTTCTCTTTAAAAACAACTCGTATTAATATTTTCTCATCTCGTGCCTCTAACTGTTATTATACTCATACAACTGTTTGCTCACCTGCTCAGGAAGTACGGTCAGAGGTAAAAACAGGTTCTATTTTAAAATTTGCCACAGAAACTAAAGAAACAGGAAATGACTGATACAGTTGTTTTTCTAAAACTTGCACAGTGTGAGCTTTAAGAACAGCTACATCATCAGGATTCTTCAGTCCAACACTTTAATGTTGAACACAGCAGTTGTTTAATATTGGCTTTAATTAGGTAATGGTGTTTAATATGAAAATAAGCAGAGTCCTCGTGGATGAGACAATTGCCCCCAACAGTCTTTTGATGAATAACAGAAGCTAATGACTCCGACACTGACTGATGAGTTCGGCTTTTGTTTCCATTTCAGATCAATGAATTCATTTGGACTCCCAGCTGTGGCCATTAAACAGAAATGACTCCGTTTAATTCGAACGAGGTTTTAAAATAACGTGTGAAACACCGAGCTGTTGACCTGGACAGTAAAGGTTTAGTGTGTGTTTTCTTTGAGCAGTCACACGGTGTCCAGGTCTGAATCATTTATCCGCAGTGTGGATGTGAAGATGCGGCAGAGTGATGGCTCTCATCACTTTGACGCTCTCCGGCTGCTTTATTGATGAGGAGGATGTCAGCGGCTCCACAGGAGCATCAAATGAAAATGTACATCGCCTCTCCGCTTTCAGCCCGCTGATGTTTCATATCACAGACGTCTCAGGAGAACCTGACGACTTCAGTGTTTCCACCAGCCTCAGAAACAGCCTCAAATAAACCCAGAGTGTGCTGGAAACTGTGGAGTCTGATTCACAGCCGTGGCTCAGTCAGTTTGGACTGGAACAAAAAGATGATCCACTGTCACCAAATCATCGAAATCTGGTGATTAATGATAAATCATGGTGATGGGTTTATTTGAAAAGGTCACAGAGAAATAACTGATAATGACCCTCATTAGCAGAGACTGCAGCTGAACCTCATCTGTCAAATACAGTGACAGACCAATCGTAAACCTACTGCAGGTAACAATGGAGGATATATATGAACATCCAATAATAGACAATCATTTGCATCTCAAGCAGAAACAGAAACAGCATGCTGACAGTAATACTTTCAAAGGCAAATGAGAGTTAAACAAGCTGTAGCTCTGTTAGACCTTTTACACTGTTTTATTCATTTATGATGCAGAGCAGCAGTGGGAAGGTTCACCATGCTTCATTACTGAGGAGGAGGAGTCTGTGTTGAAGTTGTTTCGTTCACCGTGATAGAGGTTGGCGTTGGAGAAAGAGGAGAAAACACAAGCAGCCCAGACTGACCAGTCACCATCCATCACAGTAGTTTCTCTGTAGCCATACTGCACATCAGCTTTGGACTACAACCCCCTTCACACTATAAATCCTCCTTTAGTGATTTACCGATTTGCTACCTTGTTTGGTCTGAACCAAAATAACAGGTGTGATGGTCCGACCAAAAGAGATGTTCTCAGTCCGGGTCCAACTAAACCATGGTTTGGTTTGTTTGCAGTGTGAAAACACTAGGTTCAGACAGTCTGACCAGTGACAGGAAGCGGAGGCAGGTTGGTAACATTTAACCTTAAAATCTCAGCTTCAGATTCATTGTGATGGTTCAGTGATGGAGCCTCTGTCACTCCCACTCTGCTCCCTGAACACCTGTGGTGTCTCTGTGTAACTCTGGTTTTTCAGGTTCGATCATTAAAAACTGAAGTCATTAAAAACCAGAGTTCATCTCTGATATCCAGGAAACTGACGGAAATATCAAGAGTTAGAAACAGAGTTTGGTGTGTTTGTTACAGCTACAGCACTTCCTGCTCCAGAAGGAGAAGAGGATCATGGGTAATATACACTGTTTGGCCGTGTTGCAGTGAGACTCTGCAGTCAGAGCTTGGAACAGACTTTGTTTTCTGTAAATGAAAACTACTTAATGGCTTGGACCCAACAGAATGAATTACCACTCGTGGCTGCAGAGGGCGCTGCTGCTCAGTGAAGTTATGTTGCTTTAAGAATAGATGAAGAAAAATGATCAAGTAAAAATGAGCTGTGGCAGCACATTGGGAGACGAGTTTAACCAAATCAAGTGTGGACAGTATAATGAACCTCGGTTTGGACTCTCAGGTGTGAAAACACCCAAAAATAAAATCCTCTTTGATGCAGTCAGTGTTGACTCCAGGTCAATTAACCTTTGACCTTTGATGTCATTCCTTCTTCTTCTGATAATGAAACGAGTCCAGACAGAGAGTTAATGAGCACATGGAGCTGTCTCTGCACACACTAAACTGGAGAGAAACGACTGAGAGTGAGATGAGAAAGTGATGAAAAGATAGAGAGACAACAGGGAGAGTCAGAGCCAGAGAGAGAGGGGGGAGGGAGGGAGGGAGGGAGGGAGTGATGGAAAGAGCAAGAGAAAGAGAAGAGAGTGAGGGAAAGAGAGTGAAGCAGAGGAGAGCAGAGAGGACCAGAACAGGAGGTGTAAAAAGACTGAGAGAGAGAGAGAGAGAGAGAGAGAGAGAGAGAGGGAGAGGGAGAGAGAGAGGGAGAGAGAGAGGGGAGGGGAGGAGGACGGAGGAGGGCGAGCAGCAGCAGCAGCAGCAGCAGCTCAGCTGTTGTTACAACAGGGAGAGCGTGCAGTCGTCGAGGGGAGAGAGCTGTTGCCACGGGGATTATTACCATGTCTGTCGCCGCCGCAACAGCCAACAGGACCTGAACCGGAGGGAGGTTGTCGGTTCGGTGCCGGACAGGACAGAGCCTACGAGCAAGGCAGCAGAGGGACCATCATGAGGGCGAGGTAGGGAGAGAAAAGAGAAGAGACGCAGAGCTGAAGTGAGAGCGGACGTCAGGCTGAACGAGGGAAAAGACAAAGAAGAATGGAAAGAAAAAGAAAGAGCAGGAGTGAGGTTGTGAAGAATAAAGATCTGAGAGTGTAAAACGTCATCCAGGAGGAAGTGAAAGAGGGAAAAAGAGCCAAAGAGGAACAGAAAAAGAGAAGTGATAGTGTCTGTGCAGGTTATTCTGCAGAGTTTGAGGATATTTCTGACCTCTTCATCTGAATTCTGTTTTACTCTTCATCTGTTGGTCTGATCCTCAGGTTAAAGAAGAATGAACGCTCAGTCACAGTAAGTCTGATCTCATGTGTTCTTCAGGTTTGTTCAGGTAGATGTGCTTCAGTTGTTTGTTCTGAAAGAAAGTGAGATGTTTAGCAGCAGGACTTAAAGGATCAGTCTGTTTTTATTCTGTTTCTCATGTTCAGTCTCAAATCAACCGTGTGTTCATCTCAGCTCCAAACCCAATGGTTCCTACTGAAGATATAAAACAGCTCAGAAACACAGATTTTCATTTGAAGAGTTTAGCTCCAGATATATTGTTTGTTTGATTTTTGGATGTGTGGCTCTGCACATGAGTTTTTGTTGACAAGAAGAGAAATGTGTAAAAAACACTAGACTTATGTTCCTGTATGTCCTGAATCAGCATTTGGCCTCAAAAGCAAACAGTGTAGAGTTTTATTTTTCTACTTCTCCAGATAATTCTGTAAGTGGATATCACCGTGAACCCTACACAAAACGTTTTGTACAGAAAACAGAGAAGTGAACGGAGCCACGGTTTTCTGGGAGATGCTCTCGTTCTCTGTTTTCCAGAGTCAGATGTTTCAGATGGATATCAGTTTCATCTGTGTGTGTGTGTGTGTGTGTGTGTGTGTGCGTGCCTGGCCCAGTGTCCTGAAGGCATCACTCCACAGCCGGTACACCTGAGAAAAATACTGATTGTGAAACATGACAATAATTAATATGACTGGACTTTGTAACTAGTTTCAGTGAGTTTTGCTGATTTGTTTTTAGCAGCTTCTGTTTGCAGTGATCTGCAGGTCCGTCCTCCCACAGTCCAGAGACATGCAGGTGACTGTAAATTACCTGTATGTGTGAATGGCTGCGGTCAAATTGTCAAAAAATCTCCTTTCCTAATCACTCGATGGAAAACGTCATGTGAAGGAAGAGAGAACCGCAGTGTGTAGAGAACGTGACTGCACTGACACGAGACGTTTTTTAAAACCAACTTTATTTATAACACATGGAAGACACACAGTGACAGACTCAGTGCTGTAGGCTACAGTTCAATAAGGTTTCCTGTCCAACACTAATAATATAACAACATGAAGGAAAATACAAGTAGAGAAAGTTGAACCATTGAAATAATGATGAAAAATAAATTGTGTGACGGGTCCAGAGTAAATTATATTCAGACAGAAATATAGAGTTTCCTGTTCTGGGACCTTTGACCTTTTTATATGTTTGTTAAGTAGAGAATGTATTTTCTAGAGGAGGAAGCATTTCCATCAGTCTCTGATCATGTCACCACTCCGACCGCTGAATCAGCAGCAAACCTACGATTATTAACGTTGGCGTCGGCCTACACCTGTCTCCTCCACCTCCACCCAGCGTCTGATCATCAAGCTGATGTGAAGATCGTCTGGTCTGAGAGAGACGATCGGCTGCGATGCTGATTAAAAATGTACGATTGTGACTGGTAAATACCTGCTGACATGTTTATTGATGACAGTCAGGAAATATCAGCTGACGCATTGATCAAAGAGACGTACAAAATATTGGCAAATGTATTGATCTTTCTGTCGGTGACATACACGATGTACTGTACGTCCAGACCACAGCTGGCTCTGTTAGATTAGACTAATGGGCTAATCTGTTACTACGGCAACCGCCTCAATTTTAATTCTCTGTCTAACTGGCTACTTTTCAGAGTTGTGGCAGGAAGCAATGAGCTGACCTCTGACCTCTCACCCTGCCACCGTGACCTTTCACCTCATCACTGGGAGACATTTAATTTCCCTGCTGGTCCCTCTGCATGTAAAAAAAAAGCACAAATGAATATGGAACAGCAGGTCTGCATTACCGCTGTATCTCTTTATTGACATTCACCACATTTCATATCGAGTCACTCGGCGGCCAGCTGCATCCGCGCCAAAGGCCCACCCACAGCTCATGAATATTAATGAGCAGATAGACGTGATCGAGGAGAGGGAGCCAGAGAGGGCGCATCAGGATGACAGACGACAGGATTTATGATCCCCGGGGCTTTCAGAGCTCTTGTTCGCAGTTCAGGAGAGCGTGACTGCACGTGTCCAAACGCATAATGTAGTATGATAATATAGGATGATACACTATGTGACCAAAAGTATGTGGACGCCTTAAAATTCCAGGCCATTCTGCTCTTCTGGTTTTATTATTTCCACCAGATGTTGAACCTGCTGCAGGGATTTGCAAGTCCAACACTGATGCTGGTGATCAGGTCTGGCTCACAGTCCAGTTCCAGTTCATCCCAAAGGTGTTGGACAGGATTGAGGTCAGGACTCACAGGTGCAGAACAGTCAAGTTCTTCAGCTCCAGACTGGGAAGGCATCTCTTTATGAACGTGGCTTTGTGCAGGTTTCCATCCAAATCTAGAGCAAAAATTGGCAAAAGAAGAATGCTAATTAATGCACGTTTCCATCCACTGCTGTTATGCAAATTTTGGTTCATCAACATAAACAGTTGGTGACATTAAACCACTGCAGAAGAAGAAGAAGACGCCACAGGATGAGGTCATTAGAAGAGCTTCAGTCAAAACTCAAATAATGAAAAACAAATCTCCTCATCGCTCCTCAGAGAGCTGATGTTTTCATCAGTGAAGTCACTGCTGCTGTGTCCAATCTCTGTCCACTGCACTTTATTTTCTATCAATACAGCAGCATCATATTTGTCATATTTCAAGATTTTTACAGTGTTTTCTTCTCAGGTGTTTTTTTAGGCACAATTTGAAAATGTGGATAAAAACAGTTGGATGAAAACACGTGTTGTTCTGAAACAGGAAGATCAGGAGAACAGTTTTAAACCACTGCACCTCTTCACAGTAGTTTGGTTCTCGGGGAACTTCCCTCCACTGAAGACAATTTAACTAGCCTGGATCAGAGAGTCACACTGACTGCAGCTCAGCAGCTCGTGTTGCGTAGCTGTGATTGGAAGTGGGTGATATAACCTCAAAATAATATCACGATGTCTCAGGATAATTTGCAGTGATGATAATCGAGATGATATGAAAAAAAACTCTGAGTTTGGTCAGACTCTCGTCTGTGGTTTTCCTTCAGGTGGTGAAACAGATTCTTTAGCTGTGACTGTTGTCTGGCAAACCTACATGTGTCTTCCTGGACATCTGACCTCTTAAAACCAAACCATCTCCACACAGCAGACGTGGCTCCACCGTTTAGGAACCAACTCCTCGTCAGAGGTCGACGTGCTGCTCTGGTTTCCTGCCGTTACTGTGGTGACAGGTGACAGGTGTCTCGTAGTGACAGAAGACTAGATTGTGCGCCACTGTGTGCAAATGCACCAATACGTCATCACGCTGCTTGTTGATATCATGATGGTAAAAATGAGTACTGGTATTATCAGCTCTAGCTGTGATAATTTAGCTGCGTCGCTTATTTCTTTCTACCTCTTGATATGTAGAGAAAGTAGAACATTTCTTTTTAATGTGGTTAGACATTTTTAAAACAATTCTGTGTAATGAAAATGAACAAATCTTGACCCATCCATCAGGATAGAGGCGTCCACAAACCTTTGGTCACATATTGTGTGTAAAGTTTTGTGTTCATGGTCGTTTTCTTCTGCCTGTAACTTGGGAAAAGCTGTTTTTATGTCAAAATGCTTGAAAAGGCCACGGTTGTACCTTAAATCTCTCAGTTAAATGGCCCTTAAACATGTCTGTTGACCTCAGAAGTCAAATGTAGAGGTTCATCTATAGAAGACGAACCGTGGATCTCATTTCTGCTCAATTTAGAATTTAAGGGAATTGTATTATATATTCTTCAGCTCTCCTGTTCCCCGGTCTTTCTGTGTGTGCTCTCTGTATGTTTACTGTTGAACTGCAGACTCTTCAGGCTGAGGTGAGGATATAATATTTCAGCACTCTCAGAGGAAAGCTCTGAATATCAAATAAAACAAACTATCTGGAATCAAGAGCAGCAGCTTTATTTTCAGGCTGGACTCCATGAATATCAAATGAAAAGAAAGTATCAGGATTCAAAACAGCTGCTTTATTTTCAGCAGCTTGAAATCACAGCACTGAAAACGCTCTCACCTCCAACCAGTGAACCAAAACCTCTTAAATGTATTAGTTTAACTCAAAGCTCCCTCTGCAGAACAGACCAGAAAATAATGTGAAATGCTCCCAGGACTGTTAAAGAGGCGATGTGTGTTTGAGGTTGTAAAGATGTGGCAGCTGAGATGAGTCTGTGGTTGTCTGGTCTGATGAGATTGTAACGACTGCAGCTCATCTGTCTGTTAAAGTAAATATTCCAGCTCAAATATATCTCAGCCAACACTCAGGACATTTGATAACATTAGTGCTTGGTGAATTGCCAGCTCAGACACTTGGGTTCTTTTCATTTCCTTTTTCCTTTTTTTTCCTTCTCTATTCCAGGTAGATAATTTTGGAGGCTACGGTAGAAATGATTAATGAGGAGTGGTGCTGTAGCAGGGAGAATAGTGGAGCTAATTACCCAGGGTCCAGACACAGAGAGGGGCCCTGTAGAAGCCTGACAGAAAACAATGGTTGTTTTTAGTTGCATTATTACCATTTTAAACAAATGACGTCATCAGTAAATTCTTATGACTGCCTGAAGTGATGCTTCGACTTTTATCTGTATGTAAAACAATATTGGAGCCTCTCGTCATAACATTACATAAATATTCCAGGATTTATACGATGTAAGAATTAGCAGGATGATCTGTTAGTTTGTTTGTGTTATTGTGTGCTACTTTTACTCATGTAAATAACTTCTTCCACCACTGAAAGTCACACAGTAACACAAACACACTAACAGATGGAGGCAGTGGTATTCCAGCAGCTCCCAGTAAAATTGCTGTTTTTGTCAATGGAGTCTGGTAGAGATATATAGAGATGTTTCTGGTTAAACTAAAAGGATCTCCCTCTTTAATATAAACCACTGTCTCTGTAGGAATCCTACCAAAAACAAGAACTTCAGTGGACGGACTCTGATGCCGACAAATTCACCATTTTTTGGCGGTGGCTGGGTTCACTGTTTTCAGATTCCAAAGACTTTTGTCCCATCAATCATTTACACCCAAAAATATGGAGAAATAAGGCCCAGGTTCAAAAACTGAGTTACAGAGTTATATTTTATGCTGTCTGAATTTTAAAATGTTGTTTTTCTGAACATCACTCAGTCGGCAAACAACAAAACTGCTCCACAGCCAAGATCCAATACAGCCTGAAACAGACTGGAAAAATCATTATTTCACAGTCGAGACTTCATCTGCCCAAATCTTATAAATGCAGGTTAATGATTACAGCTGGATTTCAGAAATTCAGTCACATGGGGATTAATTTGTAAATCACATTAAATTCAAGTCCACTGTAAAGAAAAAAAGGCCTGTAGCCTTCTGAGCGTTAATCAATAATCAGTCATATTGTGCTGTAAATTAGTTTGATGCTCAGGCTGTGGAGCTGCTGATCTCTTTTTCTTGATGATGAAACAAACGTTAAAGAGCTGAATGTGGATTTGGAGCGACCGTGACCCAGACTGTGACAGAAAAATAATCCTGTAGGTTGAGTTGGGGGTTAGTCTGGTCTCAGGTCAGTTTCATAATGGGACTGTGTGACATAATATAAACATGGTGAACTGGATTACTGTTGGGTTAAAACACAGTGCAGGGTCACTGCAGGACAGAACACATGTTGGGCTGAGCAGAGCCAACAGCTGGATCGCTCTGCTCCATCCAGATGTTGGTTCATCGTCTGATTCCTTAGTTAAAGAATGCTGTAGTGTTGGGTCAGATCCTACATCTCAAAAGCTGCTTTAACATTAGATAATAATAAAGTCAGAATGCACATGTACGAGGTGAGAGTCAGGGTGAGCAGAGCTACAGTATCAAATATCAAATAGTCTGAGTTTAACTGTACAGGTGCTCAGAGTTCAGCAGATTTCATTTAAAAACCTTCAGTCAGGTGTCGGCACCTCAGCAATGAGAGCAGGGTTTATAAAAGAAAAGGTTTAACTAAAATCAGAAGTGCCGAACGTTTGCTACAATCCAGGAGGAGTTTTGATAGAGCCTTTAGCAGATAATCTGCTCAATACTTCTTTCAATACTGCACTGATTCTAAAGATTTTTGTCGGTCATTTACACCCAAAAACTACAACTGTTTTTACCCTATTTTTTTAAACATATTGGCAAATCAGCATTAAAAGTTTTCAGAATTCACTATTAGCAGTTCCTGTTTTCAGTCGTCTCATGGACGTATTGACATCTGTCACTGGATCACTGTGATACCGAGGAAAACTTGAAAACCTGATGATTCTCAGGCAGGTTCTGCAGGCGTAAGGCAGATTTCTAAGCAGTTTTATGAACATTTACTCACAGCGGACACTGGAGACAATAATATCTTCAGAACGCATAAATGATACTGAATCCTGGAGAAATCCTGAAACTGTTTTCAAAGCCTTTGGTATCTAATCTTCTCAGGCTTGATCGTCCTCAGAACCTTTTTAACTTTAACATTCAAATGTAGTCAGTGAAGCCTGTTTCCACTTTATAATAACAGCAAGTCTCGTCAGTAGAAACCTCTCAGATATTTTGGTCCATTAGTCAAATAACTGAGGAAATGTATAAGCTTGGCAGTAACTACACACAGTATACCTCTGATACTGTGAATGTTGTTTTATATTATCTGATTGGAGGTAATGAATAAGCTCTTTTCTCCCTGCACTTTATTTTCTCTTTTATTTTGAGGTCATTTGTCATCGTCGAGTGAATTTAATGCAAAATTCCCTCTTTGTGTTTTCTTGCTGAGCCATGGTGCAGGGATACATCTTCACAGTGTGTCCTTCCCTATAGACATAACACCAACAATATCTGCATCTGCATTTCTCCACTTGTTTATCCAGGTTTTTCCTTTAATTTGTCACCTGTGTGGATCTACAACCCTTTAAAGGTCAGATCAGTCTGATGTAGATTTGATTCAACTTTCACTGCGTTCATGTTATTTAAATGTCAGTTCAAGTCAAGTCAGTTTTCATTTATATAGCGCCAAATCACAACAGACATCATCTTGTGCACATATAGAACAAGTCTAGATCGTACTCTTATGATATTTACAGAGAGAGACCCAACAGTTCCCACCATGAGCAGCTCTAGGCGACAGTGGAGAGGACAAACAGACATAATACAGACATAGAGATGTAAGTAATATTGATAATAGTAATGACAGCTCTTAAAATAATAATAGTTATAACAATAAGACTACCAATAACACTAATACATTTTAAATGTAAGAACAGCCGTCGAGCAGGATCGTGGGAGCAGCAGGAGGCATGACATCACAGATCAAAAATGTTGTATTTACTTTCCTTTAATGTGACACCAGCAGAGTTGGAGCATCACTGCTGTGTAAAGGTTGTGTGGTGCTGATGTGAGTCCACTCACAGAGAAACATGACCACTCAGATCCTGAGAGAGGGACAGGGAGGAGGAGGGAGACGAACCTCTTTCTCTTCCTCCCAGCAGGTTGTGTGTAATCTCAGTCTATTAACAGCTGGAGTCACCAGACCACTTTAACATGAGAGCTCCACCACCAACCACACACACACACACACATACCTCATCTGTGTGTGAGCCTCCTCTGTTTTGATTATTGGCTAATTTGCATGACACACCCTGCTGTGGGCTCACACACACACACACACACACATATTCCTGCTGTGTTTTGTGTCAGTGTGACTGATAGGATTTTGGTGTTTTATTATCAGCAAAACAAAAGGCTGCTGCTGTGTGTGTGTGTGTGTGTGTGTGTGTGTGTGTGTGTGTGTGTTGCCTCCTGTCACATTCTCCTATAATTATTTGGACCAAAATTCCTGCAGTGTTTTTATTTTCTCTCTCTTGGACGTCCTCCTCAACATGGCTGCAGAGCGTCACGTACCGCCGCCTCATTTCACCCAAACACTGCAATAATAATAATAATAATGATAATACCGTGTTTGCTTCAATAGCAGCAGGACGTCAGGAATAGGAAGTGGTGTGGAACTGAGACAGAGAGGGGGGAGGACTGTTAAACTGGACTCTGTCTGTTTTTGTCCCAGTCACGATATTCTCCTCTTCCTGTTCGTCTCGGCGACGCTCGGTCAAGCTCACTTCCAGTCCGCCCAGCGTCTGAAGCCCCGCCTCCAGAGAGACAGACGCAACATCCGGCCGAACATCATCCTGATCCTGACCGACGACCAGGACCTGGAGCTGGGTAACAGCTGTTATCAGTGCTGTTATTATCACTGCTGGTCTATGATTGGTCAGAGTTTGGTTACGTACAGACTCTGACAGTCTCTCTCTCTCTGTAGGCTCGATGCAGGCCATGAACAAGACTCGCCGCATCATGGAGGAGGGTGGGACTTCTTTCTCCAACGCCTTCGTGACCACGCCCATGTGCTGTCCGTCACGTTCGAGCATGCTCACTGGGAAGTAAGACCCTGCAGACAGACGGACTTCCATCTTTGCTGACTCACTGAGTCTCTGAAAGTCTTCACGGGACGTTAACACCAGTGTTACATCAGAGTCAAAGTTTGATTAGTCGCTTATAATTAAGTTTCCTGTGTCACTTGACAGCAGCTCTAATGAAAGACACAGTCCAAACCAGGGGATACAAATGAAGATATCTCAGCTTCCAAAGAATCATTTGTAACAGTTCATTTTTAATCTGTCTCTCGTGTCTCTTGAGTTTATGGAGGTGCAGAATGAAACCTCTGGAGAAGTTTAAAGCTTTAAAATACCCAGCAGAGCAGATCTACAGACATCAGACCACATCTAGAGCTGAGAGATCCCTACAGTCCAAGTTTAGTCCAAGCTGCTCACGTCAGCCTGCTACAGCGAGGACATTTCCCACGTGATATATATATATATATATATACACACACATATATATATATATACATATTTACCACAGTAATATCATCCAAACTGACCGACTGGATGTCGTCTGTGGGCTCAGATGCAGGAGTGTGGCTGCAGGGAGCAGGATTCTAGAAATGAACAAGGTTAGCGCTGAGGCTGGAATAATGTGTGATCACTCCCAGGTCAGAAAAACTTTGATCTGCTGACGTCTGAGAACGCATCATGTAACAGTCAAAACGTCTCCTTCTCTGCTTCCTCAGTCTGGATCTCTGCCAGGTCTCTGATCCTAAACCTGCGATAAACTGTTTGTCTGTCTCTGTCTCTTCTCTCTCCTCTCCTCTCCTCCCTCTTCTCTCTCTCTCTCTCTCTCTCTCTCTCTCTGTCTCTGTCTTCTCTCTCCCTCCCTCTCTCCTCCCTCTCTCTCTCTGTCTCTCTCTCTCTCTCTCTGTCTCTCTCTCTCTGTCTCTGTCTCTCCATCTCCACCCTCTCTCTCTCTGTCTCTGTCTCTCTCCTGTCTCTCTCTGTCTCTCTCTCTCTCTCTCTGTCTCTCTTCTCTCTCTCTCTCTCTCTCTCTCTCTCTCTCTGTCTCTCTCTCTCTCTGTCTCTCTCTCTCTCTCTCTCTGTCTCTCTCTCTCTGTCTCTCTCTCTCTCTCTCCCTCTCTCTCTCTCTCTCTGTCCCTCTCTCTCTCTCTCTCTCTCTGTCTCTCTCTCTCTCTCTCTCTCTCCTCTTTCTCTCTCTCTCTCTCTCTCTCTCTCTCTCTCTCTCTCTCTCAGGTACGTCCACAACCACAACACCTACACCAACAACGAGAACTGTTCTTCGTTGTCGTGGCAACGGGCAGCACGAGCCGCGGACCTTCGGGGTCTACCTCAACAACACTGGATACAGGACAGGTAAGAGCACACACACGCACACACACACACACACACACACACACACAGAGGCTAAAGGCTTTTATTAAATCTGTGAGTGACCAGGATATAAAGCTCCTCCCTCTCCTCCCTCTGTGTGTGTGTGTGTCCCCCCCAGCCTTCTTTGGGAAGTACCTGAACGAGTATAACGGCTCGTACGTCCCCGCCGGGTGGATGGAGTGGCTCGGCTCGGCTTGGTGAAGAACAGCCGCTTCTACAACTACACAATGAGTCGCAACGGAGTCCGAGAGAAACACGGAGCTCAGTACCCACAGGCAGGGACACACACACACACACACACACACAACACAACGCAGCACAGTCTGTCAGCCTCTCCTGGTCTCTGTCACCCACAGTATCATCTGTTTTCATTAATCAGAGCAGATGAAGCTCCTGTATTTTCCTGGAGTCATTAGTCTGTATCGATCTGCTCTGTCAGAGGGTTTAAACTGGATTCACTGACCAACAACAAAATAAACTTCAAATCCAGCTTTCAACCAACTGCAGCACTTAAAACGAGTGGTTTTGTCGTGATGCTGCCAGTGATTCCTGTCTGAGGATACTGTCAGAAAACATGTCAACAACTTAACAACTAAGAAAACATGCAGCACATAAATATTTCACATATAGAATTAAACATCAAAAATGTCCTGGTTGAGTTCATGTCGTAACATCTGCAATTGAAACCTTTGTTTCTGTGATTTTTACATCGAAATGAAACAGAGGGAAATAGAGAACATTAAGTAAATGTTCAGTTCTGTTTGGGAGAGATGATGGTTAAATTCATTTGAAATAAAGGCTGTTTGTTGGACTGTGTGTGTGTTTATCTGATTGGATCTGATGAAAAGACTCTGTGTTACATAAACCAGCACTGGAGTTAATTCACTGGAAAAGTTTTAATTGAACTGTTTTATTGATAATTATCTTTCCAGGAAACTTCTCTGAAATTCTCAAGAATTAATTTGAAAATCATAGAACTGAACTCTTCAGTTAATGGATGAAATAACCAGCAACATTAATAACAACGTACAATAATATTTCCCTGTGTGTGTGTTACCAGGACTACCTGACCGACCTGATCACAGCCGAGTCCATCCGGTATTTCCGCTCCTCGAACCGGGTTTATCCTCACAGACCGGTTCTGATGGTCCTGAGCCACGCGGCTCCGCACGGACCTGAAGACTCAGCACCGCAGTACAGCACCGCCTTCCCCAACGCATCGCAGCACATGTAGGCCCACACACACACACACACACACACACACACACACACACACACACACACACAGACAATAAGCCTAAGCCTACACTGTAATCCAGCTGAACAATAGAGCAGCTCTGTTCTGCTCTGCAGGATAAATCCCAAAGCAACACGACTAAAACGACACAATCCCTACATGTGTGTGTGTGTGTGTGTGTGTGTGTGTGAGTTAATGAATATGAATACATTGGGTTTTATTTTATTTCTTTTGAAGACATCAGTTATTTCTCATTGAACCTGACTTTGTTAAAACGCAGGCAGCAGAGTTAAAGTCCAGCTCTGCAGCTCTGAGGCTTTGAGGCTTTGAGGCTCTGCAGCTCTGCAGCTCTGAATCCTGTCTGATTGTTGAGGCGCTGACAGACGGGTCAGACAGAGACGTCACTGCGGTGACAGGTATTCTTTTACCTCCCAGTCGAATCTTTTTCATCCAGCAGATGCCTGAGGAAACGTCAGCTGGACTCCTGCTGTCAGGAGACCATTTAAATCCCATTTAAAGCTCACCAGGCTTTTTGTGAAGGTTTGTCTATTTCTGTAACAAAAACGCTGCTGGAAATACTCAGAACAGACAGTAATCCTTTTCCTCTGAACAGAATAATAAAACAAAGTCAGGGATGGTCTCGGTGAATATAAAGCTGAGGCACCGGCGTGATCAACGTTTGACAGCTCGAGATGAATTAGTTTTAACTTTTAGCACAAAACAGAAACACAATATTTCCACTGAAATAAGTCAGAGGTTTAATAAAGTGAAGTCTCAACTGGAAACAGAAGGTTCAAAATATTAAGAACAGATTCAGAAACAGGCGTGTGGTTTCATTTTTAATTCTTACATGAGATTTTTTGCTGTTTTTGAGTGAACAGAGCAAACGTTCAGTTTAGGAATCAGGGGCTTGAAGTTTTAAGTTTCTACTTCAAGTTCTTTCATTCTACTTCTGGTTTAATTTCACCTTAGTTAAGGGGGTTGCAGCTGTCACCTCACCTGTTATTGTCTCACAAAGTTGGCCGGTATAAAAAAATGGCAGAAGAAAGAAGAGAAGAAAAGCAGACTGTTCTGAATATAATAAAATGAACGATGCACTAAAAGATAAATCAGATCCAAAAACAACATCTTACAGAAAACACCAAACGTGGGAGTAAAGAGATTCATCCCAGCTGAAGTCTCTGAGGTCTTTAACTGACTTTAAGTGATTCCTCAAGTGTAAGGCCAGGAGCATTTTAAGGAAACCTTAACTCAGACTTATATTTGAAGGTGTTTTGTGCGACTGGGCTCTGCTTCATGTTTTCGTGGAGGAACCTGACTGTTCATCATTTTACAGAAACTTGGTTTTAACCCCGACGACATCAGAACAAATCAATTCCAGATGAACTGTTGGGTTTCTGTTTCTGCGTCTCCCTGAAGTAATAAAACAGGAGGAGTTTTACTTTAGTTCTGTAAATAAAAAGAAAAGAAGCTCTGCTCTGAAACAGGTTCAGGTTTCCTCTGGAAGAAAAAGACAAATCTTTGGAACTGTGAAGAATTGAAATTCTGTTTCACATCAAAGTGTTCATGGAAAAAAGTAACAAGCCAAGACAAGTTTCTTATTTCTTATTTCTGTTCAGGATCAATATGTGTCTGTAGAGTTTTCTGTATTTTAAAGTCTCCTCTCAGGACAGACATAGCTAATTAGCTGAGCTTATAAATGCTGTAGCACTGGTTCATGTCATACACCTGCCCCTGTCCCTCTCAGAGACGAGTTTAAAAATTCACGCCGTCAGATTTCACAGTCGATGTGAACACGCTCTGGATTTATTGCCATGATTTTTTTCATCTCCTCCCTCTGTGTGTGTGTTTGGAAACACTCCTGGAAGGTCGTGTGGTGGATTTGAACCCAGGACCTCGTCGCTGTGAGGTGACAGTGTAACCACTGCTGCACCAGCCCGCCGCCCTACATTCACTCCCTCGTCCATATGCAGCCTGTTTACATGGTTTTACTCTGTGGGAGCAGAGCGGGGGCTCCGTGTGTCGGCTGTTAAACTGTCAGACTGAATAAAGGTTTCCGGACTGACGCTGCTGATGTGACGTTTGCCGCCAGTGAAGCAGATACAGATGTTTCCAGTGGTTCGGTTCAGGAGGAGGCAGAGCTGCAGAGTCGAGCTCTGAGCAACGTTTAAGGTTATTTCTGTCCCGACGCAGAAATTTAATTATGTAGCTGCCGAGCAGAGAGGAGGAGAGAGGAGAGGAGTAAATGAGTTGGCTGATGGGAGTCATTCATTATCCACACAGAACACACTGTAGGAACATCCTCTGCTGCTAACACAGTGGGAGGAGTGTGTGTGTGAGGTGAGTGTGTGCAATTAATGAACAGGAGCATCTGCTGTCATTACTCCACACACAGCTTGATGTGTCCTGCTGCCTCCAAACACATGCTATTATACTGAACACACACACTGCAGTTATTTCCAACATTACTATAAGTGCTCACACTCAGACCTCGTCCATGCCAACCTGTGTTTAGACCAGAGCTGAAACCAGTAATTATTCCCATCATTGATTCCCTTGATTACTTTTTCCCATTAACTCATTAACTGGTGAAAAAACCTGTTCACATTTTCCAGGATGACGTCTGTTAGTTCGACCAGCAGAGAGAAACTAAGATGATGTTTTACTATCACAGAGGGATACGGAGGCAAATGAGCAAATTCTCACATTTCAGAACTCAATTATCAAAAGTGTCACTGATTATTTTTCAGCTCATAATTCAGACCAAGCCCCAGAAAGCAGGTCTGAGCTGTGAGGAGCGACAGGTGAAACATACGACTGTGCAGAGCAGCCATCACAACATGTTCACTGAGGCTGAACCTGGGATTAGTTCAGTAACATGTTATTCAGTCCTTCTGTTACTGGGTGCAGTTCTATGTAGAGAGGAAAATGACGGAGCAGATGGAACAGGTGGCTGGAGCATGTGAACAGTTTGCTCTGTTGTATTTCTATCACTGAGTATTTCTGAGCGTACTTCTGAGACTGTCCTGATGATAAAAGTCTCAAAAACAATCCGGATACAAGATGTTTTACCTTCTCTCCACTTTTAACACCTTTGTCCTCGTGTCTTTGTCCCTGTCTCCCCTCCTGTCTCCCCTCCTGTCTCCCCAGTACTCCCAGTTATAATTACGCTCCAAACCCAGACAAGCACTGGATCATGCGTTACACGGGTCCCATGAAGCCCATCCACATGGAGTTCACCAACATGCTGCAGAGGAAACGGCTGCAGACGCTGCTGTCTGTGGACGACAGCGTGGAGAAGGTAGAGAACACACCTTCATCTCATAGAGTCAGCTACACAACAAAATATCATGACTAAACAAACAGTTAAAAGTGTCCATCTGTGTGTGTGTGTCAGCTGTATAACATGCTGGTGGAGACGGGCGAGTTGGAGAACACCTACATCATCTACACGTCTGATCACGGCTACCACATCGGACAGTTCGGCCTCGTCAAAGGTGAGAAACGAGAAAACAAACGAATCAGAGGAACGACGTCTCCGCCTGTTCAGAGAATACTAAGATAACTCATTGATGATTTCTGAGTGTGTCTGCTGTCAAACAAAAGAACAGGTCCCTCCATAATATTTCAACTTTCAAAAAAATTTTGAAACAATTATTTTTCGACCACACACATAAAAAGGCAAACAGATATTGTTGTTGGTAATTATTCATTAATGTTTACAGCTTGTAATATTCACAGACTGTGATTCACTGCAGCTTTAACACTTACGAACATTTCTGATGTTTCAGAAACGTTAAACTCTGATTTCTGCTGTTTGCCGTCAACAGCTCGTCATCGTCCTCTGTCAGTGTTTCTCTTTGTTTCCTGACAGAGTGTAAGCAAACATTAACACCCCCTCCATCACATCTTTAACTGTGTCTTTTTATTGTTTCTGTTTCTTGTCTTTTAATGTGTACTGTTCATCTTTTGCTCATCACGTTGTATGAAATAAAACGTGGTATATGTTCACACTTTATTATTAATAATGATTATATCCTCTGGAACCTCACGTCACTGGAACCTTCCGTCTTTTGTTGTAGCCGTCAATGAGAACAGATCTGGGCATTAATGATGGCTGCTGACAAACATCCACTCTGTGTTAACAGTGTGTGTGTGTGTGTGTGTGTGTCTGCAGGTAAATCCATGCCATACGAGTTTGACATCAGGGTCCCGTTCTACGTCAGAGGACCTAACGTGGAGCAAGGCAGCATGTGAGCACACAAACAGCCACTTCACAAACACCCCATTAATATTCATATGATTATTATAATGATCACATTAGCCATATTAGCTCAGCTCTAAGAATACAGATAAGTGAAAATAATAACAGGTCTGTGGATCAGAGATGCAGTGCA
The DNA here is from genome assembly GCA_033238685.1 of Lates japonicus. NCBI lineage: Eukaryota > Metazoa > Chordata > Actinopteri > Centropomidae > Lates > Lates japonicus. The sequence goes on from BRZM01000009.1 coordinate 8,144,581, forward strand.
GGAAAAATCTGATCAACAACAGTGTGACTGTGTGTGTGTTTATTCCTGATAAAGTAGATTACCACAGTCAGAGCTGTTCCACGAGGTGATCATGAGTTCACAGAGAGAGCTGTGGTGCTTTTCCTTCCACGCTGCACACATTCTCCAAATATTAAATATTTAACCCAGTTTTCACAATAAATGTCAGAACAAACCTGCTGCCAAAAACCAGCTCTCCACACATGTACTCCCAACCTGAAATGCTCCGTTCGCTGCAGATTTATCGGCTTTTCATTAATTCACTTTAAACTGTTTATTGTATCACATGTATTTTTTATATGATTTTATTCTTCTTATCTATTCTGGTGTTTTACTTTGGCAACAAATACAAATTTCACACTGATAAAACTCAACTAACAGGAGCCAGAGGCAAAGAGAGAACTGCTGGAAAATAATGAATCCTGAGGAAATCAGTAGAGTTGTAGATATACAGTCTGAGTTTAGTGTTTATGATTATCTGTGTGTGTGTATCTGTGTGTGTGTGTGTGTCAGTAACCCTCACATGGTCCTGAACATCGATCTGGCTCCAACCATCCTGGACATCGCCGGTCTCGACACTCCTCCGGACATGGACGGGAAGTCGATACTGACTCTGCTGGACACTGACAAACCTGTCAACAGGTACACACACACACACACACACACACACACACATACACACACACACACACACACACAGAGTATAGTTCATAGTTCATTTTTAAACAACAGGTCTTTGATTTCAGAAGTTTTGTCTGTTATCTTTGGTTTATTTCTCTCCAGCTGGAGACTGACTCATATAAAAATGAGTGATTGTCCTTTCAGAAAAAGTGAGTCAGTCATTACAGCGAGCGCCTCGAAAAAACATCTGTTTACTTTCTAAGGACAAAGACGTCTCACAGTCAGAGGAAATATAACAGGAGCAAAGAAGGAAGTCAGGTGACATTATTAAAGCTCCACAGAGTCCACAGAGGGCGGTGTTTGAGGTGGATGGAAGGGACCAACAAACCGTTGGACTGTTCGTTTCCTGTTTCCTTTGGCGAGTCAACGTTGTTTCTTCTAACTATGACGACAAAGTTCCTCTAACCTCAACAAGATCCTTATTTTAACTAACCAAACTCTAAAGGAGCTGTTTGTAAGTCTTTGCTATTGCTACATAGCTAACATTAGCATTAACAGCTGTTTGCTTACTGGTCTAGAAGAAACATTGTGAGTTCAGCATCAAACTTCATTCCTTTACTCTCCAAGAGTTGTTCCAGTGGTGGAAAGCAACAGCAGTGTTTGCGATAGCGAGCTACTGTAGCGTCCAGTCTGCCTTTAGTCCAACACGAGAGGATGAAGATGCCCGGAGGACGTATTCTGACCTTTTGTCTCGTAAACGCAGTAATGGCTGAAGCATAATACAGATGAGTTTTTCATCTGTGATGTATAACAGTTTAAGAAAGCATCAATAAATGATACCCTGCTGATAGAGGTGTCAGATAGATAGAAATCACCTCTATGTGTCGCTGTGGACGACTTGTCTGAAATGAGAAACTTGCAAAAGGGTCGTAAATGTGCAATTTATGTCTACAGAGATACATGCTAATGTTCAGTGGGTAACATTTCCTTTACGTTCCTTCTGCAGCTTGCCTGTGTGGTGAAACATGTTGTTTCTAGAACATTCTGTGATGGTTCTAAGAAATTTCATTGTGCTTTAAAGAGTACAGATAAAAGTAAAATCAATATTTACTTTGTGGTACTTGAGTTTGATTTTACAGTTAATGTTATATTACTTTTACCTCTGATAATGTGGGATAATGGCTCATTAAATCCTCTTCAGTAGAGGATGGAGTGTTTCCTCCGTGACAGAGCGAACAGAGTGATGTGATAAGCAGCTTGTTGAAGACAAAGGTCAGAGGAGAAAACAGGAACACCACCAGTGTGTGAAGCATCAGTCCTGCAGAGTGTCAGAGGAGCAGCAGGGCGTCTCTCAGCTGTAACGACCTCATTTAAACACCTGGGTGCGCCGCAGCTCAGAAATACAAAGAGCCATCTGCTTCGCCTGAAGGGAAATAAATTTTCAATTAATATTTATTCTGATCAAAGTATCAACAAAGACAGAGGTAGAGGTCAGGAAGTCAGAGCAAACAGGATAACAATTATACGGACTGTCAAACCCAGAACCTCTGCCAAGAGATTTTTCACACCAGGTCACACGTCTGTTTAAATGAAACAAAATATTTGGGAGGTGTAGGAACCAGTGGGCTTGGAGCTGAGGAGGGAAGGCAGAGTGTCAGACTAACACACGATTGGTTTGATCATCAGATCAAGTTACAGTTAAATATTTCATCTGCTCCTCTCCCTGTTACTTCTGTTTTTCTTCTACTTTTGTGTGGCAAGCGTCAACTCGCTGTAATTGGTCCAAAAGTACTGTAAAGAACTGAGCAATGATTCGGTCTGATCTGGACTGAGACCACCTTTAGTCCTTTGGTCCGGATGGAGGTCTGACAGACTTTTCACACCTGCAGCCAGTGTCCAAAAAATCTCTTTGTCACCTAGAACTTGATGATGTTCACAGTTCATTCTTTCTTGACTTTGGAAGAATTTGTAACAAAAAACTCACAGTGAGTACAGTTAGAGTGAAGGGTTTTTTGTTTGTTGTTAGTGTTGTCAAATTCATGTATTGTATTGTTTAAATCAAGACTAAAATGTCAGGTTAGTGTTCAAGCTTTCATAAGCTAAACCTAGACTAAAATGTTCTTGGTTTTCTTTGACTAAGACGAGACTAAGGTGAGTTTTCACCTGAACCCACGTGGACGTTTGATCTCAGGACTAAGACTGAAATTAAAAATAGTAGCTGAAAAAAACTGGACCATCTTAGATTCTGCAGATTCTCCAAATATGGAATTTTAAAAAAAGTGATTTAAAAAAAAAAATTCCTCACACCAGACACTAACATCTGTGCAGATAATTGCTACCTAACTTTGACAGAATAATAATTACAGAAACTGTGACTGAATACATCTGTTAACAACTTTTCCACAACAAAGACGTGATTTCACAGACTTTATGAGAAAAAGTGACTAAATTGTCAAATATTGATTAGAAAAGTGGGATGCTGACGTTTCTCGGAAAACAAAAGTTTACGTGTTGATCACAGTGTTCCTGCTCCTTTGTCCTTTAGAGTATGTTATGATGCAGGCGTCTCATCAGGCTCAAGCAGAAACTCTACAGAGCCACATCTTTCTTTAAACTGCAAACCAACTTTTAGTCGGTGTACACTCAGTTCTTCAGTGTTCTGAAGTCTGTGTCAGGAGGATTCCTGCATCCCAGCTGTTTGTAAATCGACTCTATACATTCTCTCAAGTGTAGCGAGGGACTGAGCAGCATCTGTTCCCATTTTCTGAAGTAGAGAGGAATCCATGTTCGTGGGGAACAGAGAAAAGAAGCTGAAAGACTGATTACACCGAGCCAAAGTTTATTCAAAATAAGAACCAGGATTGATTCTGTGCAGAGTCTCCCTGTTCAGACAAACATGAGGATCAGATCTGGACTGAAGAGTTCTGGTGTACCAGGACAGTCTGGACTGTGAAAGTCTGGATCTGAGTTTGTTAAAGCTGGAATCAGAACAGGGTCATGTTGTTCTGCAGCAGCTAACAAGTTTAGCTGTGCACATGATTAGACATTCTTGGACTGTTTGAGAGGGAGCTCAGACTCTTAACCTTTTGCAGCCAGAACAAACCACTTGTGTCTTTTCAACAGGAGAAATGTCCAGAGTGCTGAACGTCTTTTCTGTTGTTTGGAGAAATGAACAGGAAATAGGTACAAAGTAAGCAATTGATATAAAAGTCATTGATATGAATTAATTTCCAAAGGACATAACACCAGAACGAGTCAGAATACATTTAACAACAGCAGTCTCACAAGTTCAAAGTTGTAACATTTCTGCAGTAATAGAAAGTAACTAAGTACATTTACTCACGTACTGTACTTGAGTACAATTTTGCAGTACTTGTTTTGAAGTATTTCTATGTTAGGCAACTTATTTTTACTCCACTACATTGTTTTGACAGATGTGATGTGTTTACTGGTTAAATTACAGATTAAAGTCCGTGCACAAACCCCTGTTTTTGTCAGTGGAGTCTGGTAGTGATATATAGAGATGTTTCTGGTTAAACTAAAAGGATCTTCCTCTTTAATAAATAAAAAAAATAAAAAATCTCTGTCTCTGTAGGAATCCTATCATCATGTTGTCAGACGAGCTCATTAGGTGCTTAAAGAATTTCATTTTAATAAAACACAACACAGCAAAAAAGGCCAGCAGCCACTCATGATGAACAGTCCAGTGACAGTCTCAGAACAATTCTGTGTGTAGGTGAAAAGATTAATGAGATTTTACAGTAAATACCTCCTTTATTTCACTGTGAGTGAAGCTGTTTGTTGCACTCAGTAACTTCAGCTCTGTTTTTCTTTCCATGACAGATTTCAAATACAGTTTATTCTGCAGATCAATATAGAAAAAGAGGAGGACGACTGGAAATAGTCCTGCAGTTGTTTCCACTGTGGTGGCTGCTGTTCTTTTAGCTGCGGCAGGAAAATCAAAATATTATTCCTAAAAGTTAAAGCTACAAACATCCCAGAATAGAAACCAGATGGAGACAGCCATTTAATGAGGGAGCAGGGTGCGTTATGAATATAATATAAATGTGTGTAATTTTTGATTTGAACTGAAGTGAACCCTGTACATGTGGCAGCAAGAGGAGCCACAACCAGAACTTAAATTATTCATCTAACTCCAGTTAATTGTGTGAAATTACATCAACGATTTAGAAACTTAAAAACTGCTTCACTAAACAGCTCCTTTTCCTGTTGTGTTCCTGGGCCTGGTTTTTAAAAAGAAAAAAGGTTTAAAAAAAATACAGAGAGGAAGGATGGAGGGTGGAGGTGATGACAGTGTTGGTCGGTGAACTCCTGCAGGAATAATCACCAAACTCACTCTGCTGTTTTCTTCTTCTCCAGGTTCCAAGTAAACAAGAAGCCGAAGGTGTGGAGAGACTCGTTCCTGGTGGAGAGAGGGTAAATACCCACTACTGCTACTGACACTGATAAAACCTATTACAGATTACAACCTTCCACAGCCAGTAATGTAATATGTAACTCTGCTGATTCTGTCACTGCTTTCATTAGAATTAAGATGACTTGGGTAAATAAATCTGAGCTGCTCACAGCTGGGAAAAAAAAATCTAATAAATAGTTGGGAGGTGGTGAAACAGCTCCAGAAAGATCTTGGAAAATGAAAATAAGTACACAAAGACATTTTACTTTCTGACATTATAACATCTGATACTGCACATATTGTTATTTACTGTTCATATAAAGTGGTTATTATCCTGATGTTAGGTACAATTACCATCTTTGCTTGATGCAGGAATGAGTCTATAACCCGGAAGTAAGTTACATGTTAAGCAATCTCCTGAACAATGTTTGAAATAAGGTTCAGAAGCCTAACAAGCTCAAGACATTACAGTTTTGGTTCCTCCGACATAAATGGGTCAGTAACTTCACCGATGTTTGGAAGCTTTTTACGGTCTTAAAAGGCGTTGCTAACGAGTGTCTAAACGAGACTACAGAGGTTGTCGGGACGCAACATGAAAACCCATCTACTCACCAGTCCACACCTTTACAGCCTTGTTAAGCTTTCACCATTTCAAACTTCACTAACTTTCAAGAAGAAGGCTTTTTGTAGAAGAGTCAGAGCCAAATGAAACGACCGCCGGGAAGCTAGTGGTGAGGACGTTGACGTCAAGGTGACCGTGGCAGTTGGTTTATAGCCCATTAGCTTTTTTACTTCGGGAGATTGATTTAGGCTTCAAAACATTTGCAACAGTGGTGTTCATCTGCAAGATTATCTTGACAACCAACCCGGAAGGATTAAAACCTTAGCTGCCCACAGTTGATTTTTCCTTCTGGAATTAATCCAAAACACAATGAAAAACTCAGCTGGGCTTTTTGTGAGGGGAACCAGGCCGATGCCGACTCAGGCCGAATCACAGAAACACATCATCACCGTTAAGAATCTTTAACACAGAGGCTGTTAAAGCTGAGGTTGATGGAAATATTGTTAGTTTGTCAGACACTGTCATAAATCAAATTAAAACATTGAGGAAATCAACGTTAACACAGTTTAAAAAAAAACAGAACAGAAGCTTGACCTGTTCAAAGTTAGCTCGAGTTACCAGGAAGTTGCTCCACTGAAGGTGTGTCGAGGGAAAGGAAGTGTCACAGGAGGAGAAATCCTGCCCAACACCGCCAACGTAAAGACCCTTGTCAGAGTTTAGTATCAGACGCCCCTTAGCGCAGATAGGCACAACATCACACTTCATCATTTACTCCCAGTCCCTTCTGATCCTACTACCCAGGTCCTATTATTCCTGATCTCAATACTAACCCCAGCAGCACTCCATGGTTCGTCACATTACCACCCCTATAGCGTTTTCAGTCACGCCTGGATCCTATCAGTTTTGCCCTGAAGCTCCTCCCCATCATCATATTGCTTAATTCCCCAATCCTATATTACTTTTTAACTGTAAATCATTAGTTGTTATCATATTCTTTACCCCACTCTCCTTTTCAGATGGTAAAAGGGACTGAATGTAGCTGAGTTTTTTTTCTCCAGATTGAGTGCCCAGATATCTGCAAAGAGCTTTTTTGGAGCAAACGTGAGGGTGCAACTGAAAATCATACTGCTGTAAACAAACAGACCAAAGAAATTATAGAACATTAGAGACTCCTGTCAGAGAGATGAAAACCAGATGTCATCTCCACAAAGCAGACAGATACAATAAGGTACGACCAGAGAGAGTATAGAACAATGGGACTGAAAGGCTGTAGAATCAAAGAGAACAGACGTGAAGAGAATTTTGGGATGGAGACGCACAACAGAAACTTCTCTGACGTTTAGAGAGCCAAGTCACTGTGTGTGTGTGTGTTCATGCTTGTTTGAGGTTATCACACTTGTCGAAAACTCGCCAGTTGATTAGTCTCTTAGCAACAGTGTCTGTTGGCTGCTGACTTGACAAAACAGTTCGTAGAAACCGTGTGTCTCTGTGTGTATCATCAATCCAGGCTTTTTGTCACTCTTCAATAACTGTGAGATAAGTGCAGCAGTAGAAATTCATTCAGCTCCTGTTAGTGAACAGCTGCAGAGCGATAATACAACCGATGCTGGGAGCCGCAGAAAAACGGAGAATGCTCTGATTGAGGTGAACTTGTGTGTGTTTGTTTCAGCAGACACTCAGTGATCACAAAACAGAAACCAACCAACACAACATCTGTAACTTCACAGAGTTTATTATTCAGACATCAGAGCTTTATCAGGTGCCATCAGATATCAACCTCGATCACGATTTTGACCACAATTAAACGAACATGATCGAAAAGATATTGACGCTTTTAAACTCAACTCAGGAGAACTCCTATGATTCTCAAATCAAGCCCTAAACCAACAGCCAGCCACCACCAAGAGGAGCTGAACATGAAGCTGAATCCTCAGATAAAGAGGTGATGTTGAGTTAAAGAAAAATTAGATGCAAGATCACAGTTGGGCATTGAAGTACCGGGACTGCGGCGTTGAACCACCTGGGTAGATTTGTTCCTTATCTTGTATATTTTCTAATAATGTCAATATTAGAAAGCGGCTGTCAACATGAACAGTGACTGAAATATCAGCTGTTGAAAATGTGAGATTTTACTACAGTTATATCACTGAGTAATAGCTATGGTTGTCAGACTTACATAAGATACCAACAGTTGACATTGTCAAAACATCTGTCGGTGTTCCTTGGACCCAGCCGATATGTATACTGGGAAATGGAAGAACACCCCAGAAAATACCAGGATTACGATCCCGAATTAAACCCTTTGTTTCTCTGTGTTTGACTGTACAGCACTGCAGAGGAGAACCATTAATGTCACCTTTATCAACAAGTCATGAACAGGAAGCTTTATTACTATTATCTATCTCATTTTATCTGTGTGTGTGTGTGTGTGCAGAAGTGGCAGTGGAGGACGCCATTAGGTAAACTACGACTCTTCAAGCAAAACGAAGGAGGCGGGGCAAAAACTTCCAGAGGGGCGTGGCTGGCAATCACGCCCAATCAGCATCGTTCTGCTGTACAATCGCGAGAATTTAGACGCCTCTGCGATCATGATTCACACCCTCCCACTTCAGAACCCGCGACCTCCATGATGAGGCCGCTCACCAAGAAACCTTCTCCAAGAAGAGTGAGTGTTAATGGTTGTGTTCAGTAGGGCAATCTCTTTTATATGATAATATTTATATATCACACAAACAAGAAGTTTCTCCATCAACAAACGGGTCCAATAGGTTACAATGAGGCTTGTCATGTTTGATGACAAGAAAAGTTTTGTCTAAACTCAATAATTTGATTTTGTAGTGTGTCAAGAGGAGAACTGCTATACTGTGATTTCTCGTCCAGGTGAGAACTGTATCCTCTTGTCCTAAAGAACCCGTTTAAAACACTGACCTGTGGAAACAGTGATTGGTTCTAGTTTGTGAATAAAGTGTTGAATGCCAAAATGAACCTTTTTCCTGTTCAAAGCGTGTTCATGTGTAAGGAGGACCACACGTGTTGGTTTGTGTGTCTTTGCGTGTGCTCAACGTGGTAAACAGGTGCAGCATGGAGGCAATTTGTCGCCCGATTGTTCGCAATTTGTGTCAAAAAGGATATAATTATCTAATGTGCATTGCAAATAAATGATCCACAAATCTGCTAGGAAATCGTAGGAAAAAGCTGACACACACAGTGTCACAGTCAGTGAGAGGTGTCTGTACATCTAACTGTACATAGTACACAGGAACTGTTAAGAGCAAATTTGGTGTTCTTAGTTTTCCAAAATGAAAACATATATAGGCTCAAATACGGGGTTGAAGTTGTAGCCCACAGCATAACTCACTGAATCCATGGCAATAATATACTCACTGTTTCTCGTTAAAGTTTCCATCTGTTTAGATAGATCTTTGTTGGAGAACTTTATGCTACATTGAAATTGATGTTTAAATTAATGTTAAAATGTGTTTTCCCCGTATATTTTTATTGTCATTGTGAGATTATCCCAGCAGAGACGAGCAGAGTGAAAGTGAAAAGACTGGAGGAGATACAAGACAAGATGAGAAGACTGTGAGAGAAAGAAAGAAAGAGGGTGATGGAGGTGAGAAAAGAAGAACAGGTCCAGGATAGGATCCCTGTTCTGTTCAACACTAACGTGTGTGTTTGTCACAGACTGAGGTATTTTGTAGCACAGACAATGAAGTTAAAGAACAAACACCAACAGATTCTTCTTCATTGTTTTTCTTTACTACAGTGAAGATTTCTACAGTAAAACCCACACATCAATATTCAGATCAAATACACAGTCTGAATACAGGCACATGGTTTGAGATCAGAACTTGTGACTGTGAAGAGGATTTTGATCAGTAGGGGGCAGAAAAACCCAGCAGCACAGCCCTGATATATCATCAGCTTCTATCCTGTTAGCAACCAGCTTCCTGCTCCCACATCCAGCAGCTACAGAGCAACGCGATGATTAATGTGGAGTGATGATGAATCTAAGTCCACTATTGCCTCTGTTTTAGCTCTGTGTTTGGTCTCCACCTCCACTGTGTTCATCAGCTGCTCTATGACTGAGTCTGTCTACTGTTTGCTGCTGGGCTTTGTCCCACAGTTTTCTAGTAGCCAGTTTAACCACACAGTGTATGTGTAGCTGAAAGCTAAAAGAGGCTGAAGAGCTGCATGGAGCTAGAGATTTGTTCAGCACTGCAAAAGATATTCAAACACTACTCAGGATGATCTGGTTAAATGCTAATATCAAAAACATAACTTGGCACAGGTTCATTCATGTATTTTATGTAGCATATGTAAACATGGCCACTGATATGGCGCTGCAGTCTATCCTGCAATCAAACATGTATGTTACTTAGTGTCCCATAGTTTATATCTTATTTTGTTATCACTTGACTCCACTCCAAAAACATGCACTTTTCTCAACATTTTCACCAACAACCAGGAACATTTTCACACAGGAATAAATAAATAAAAAAATAATCAGGGGTGGTAAACCAGTGCTGACTGGTTTACTGATGCTGGTACTGCTTCCAGAAAATAGTCACAGCCTTGCAATCTGAGTCTGACACTGAGAAAAACTCGCCCTCAGCTTCTATATGTCACCAAACTTTAAGTAAGTATTACAACCTCACACAGTGTGACTCTCACCTGAGTGCTGTGTGACAAAGTTTAACTTTAAGCAGTGCAGGTGGTGACTGACTGACATGTTTTCCCCTCAGGGTTTACTGCAGCTGAATGTCGACACTGTTTAGTTCTACAAACTTGACTGCACCTCTCATATGTCGTCACTGCCTTTCACACTTCCCATACAAACCACATCACATGCTTTACAGTGGAGAAATCTAGAAATATATTGACATGGTTACATACAGTAGACGCAGATTCAAGTGTCCCCCCCATACAGCACAAACAGCACAAACACATCAGACAAAAAATCACACAGCAATCAAACATCAAACACGTCAAACGAAGTCTGAAGAGCAGGGAAAGCTTCATTCAGCAATCTGCAGAAAAACACAAACAGTACATTAGAAACACTAAACTTTTAGATAGAAATATTTTGTGTAAGCTGTAAAATTAAAATGCTGAGTGTGTGACTCACCACAGCGACCTTGCTGATCTGTTCGCGGGTTCGAATCCGCAGCTTGTTGACAGTAGTCTCGGCAATGTCGGCTCTTTCTTCAGCGTCATCCAGCTCGTGTTGGATTTTCCTGAAACGCACTCCACTGCTGCTCACCTGCTCCTCCTGGTGGACAAACAGTGAAACAACAGCTGTGACTAACAAAAAATCTAAATCATCTCCAGCTTGTGATTGTGACAACATCACAGTGACAAACACTCACAGCGTTCTCAGCTTGTCTCTTATAGCTCTTGACTTTGGTCTGAAGCCTATCGATCAGCTCCTGCATCCTCAGCAGAGTCTTCCTGTCCTCCTCCGACTGCAGGAACACAAAGAGAACCGATAAACAACAGAGAACCAACAGAACATCTGCAGAAGCAGCAGCTGGACGATGAGAGGTGACCAGACCTGGTACGTCAGCTCTTTGACTCTCCTCTCGTAGCGACGGACTCCTTTGTGATACTCCTCACTCTTCTTCTGCTCCACAATCAGCTCCGTCTGCAGCTCCCTCACCTGCACACACAGAGCAGTCCACCTGATTTACTGAACCTGTTTATACCTGCAATTAGCCTGACAACTGTTTCTGGATCAGGAGATACACAGATCAGATATCAGCCACGTTTAAATGGGATCTCAGGCTCTCTCTGCTTCCAGTCTTTATGCTAAGCTAGGCTAACCATGTCCTGACTCTAGTTTGATACCAACATGAGACTGATCTCTGAACATTTCACTCTCACAAAAGAAAGCCAATGAGGGCTTTTTCTGAAATGTTTGATTATTCCTTTAACCTTTCTATTCTATTCAGCATGTGGTTTCTAAGGAGAAGCAGAAAAAAATCATCATATCAACAACGCTTTAGTTGTAGTGAAATTCCTGAGGAGTTTTCACTCACTCTTGTCTCCAGTTTATGAAGCTGTTTCTTTCCTCCCTTCAGCGCCATCTGCTCCGTCTCATCCAGTTTGACCTGCAGCTCTGCCAGAGACACAAACACAAGTCATTCAGCCACAGGAACAGCAGGTGATCTCTTTCATTAACCACCATCATGTGTTTAACACTTTTTACCTTTCACTGTAGACTCCATGTTCTTCTTCAGTCTCTCCAACATGCTGCTGCTATCCTGCTCCTTCTTCAGCTCCTCCGCCATCAGAGCCGCCTGGAGAAACATGTAATTGCACAGAGTTCAGGTAAGATCCCCAAAAACAGTCATACAACAGCAGCTGGACACCAGTAAAACAGCTCAGGGTTAGTTTTGGTTTGGTCAGAGGTCAAAGGTCAGGGTTCAGGACTGACATCTGTGATGGCTTTCTTGGCTTTCTCATCAGCAATGCGGCTCTCCTGCGTCACCTCGTCCACCTCTCCTGTCAGCAGAGACAGCTCGGCCTCCAACTTCCTTTTCTGGGTCACCAGACCTGTGTTCTACAACACAGGAAGCAGCCGGGAAATCAGTCAGGTAATCAGTCAGTCAATCAATAAGTGAATCAGTCAGATCAGATCACACCTTTTGGATGTGGTGGAATGGGAGACTGGCAGCATGACTGTACAGCTAACAAATCTGCAGAGATGATGTGTATGTACCTGTGTAGTGAGCAGGTTAACCCGCTCTGCGACCTCCACCAGCTCGTGTTCGGCCATCTTGCGGCCTCGGTCGGTCTGCTCCAGGATTTCACGAAGCTCCTCCTCCTCAGCCGCCATCAGAGAACAGCGTCGCTCTAACAGGACGATCTGTTCTTTCAGCTGATTGCTCAACTGGACTTTATCTTCCAGCTCCACCTGATGCTCTTTAACCTGGAACACATAGTATTTAAGAATTAAATATTGCGCCAGGTAGTATATGAAAATCCCTGCCCTGAGATATCTTCACCTCAAGCTGATCTTGTTAATATTTTAGATCCACATCCAGCAGACATGAAGCACATATTTCCTTCAGTTGATGTGTTTGAATTTGGCTGTTAAGACTCTTTCTGCTCCCTAAACTCACCAGAAACTTCAGTATTTTAAGCCATATATCATCTATCCTTGCCAACCTATCACTGAGTTTATTGACTTATTATCTTAGATTCATTTGAAGTTACCTGTGTCTGTAGGTGCCTGATGATCCTCTGGCTCTCAGCCGCCTGTTTATTAGCATGTCCCAACTGAACCTCCAGCTCGTTCAGGTCAGACTCCATCTTCTTCCTCAGACGAACCGCCTCGCTGCGACTACGAACCTCCGCCTCCAAACTGGCCTGCATGGCCTCCAGGGAGCGCTGGTGGTTCCGCCTGGTGGAAAGCACCGGTTTTCTACTAGTTTTCTGTACTGCATATTTCACATAGTCTTAAATTTGGTATCTGCAGTTGTCAGGTCTTTTACTGGTTAGTTGGTAGGTTTAAAGTTTTGTTTTCCGGTATTATACTGGCATCTGATTGGCTGCCATTCCTCTGCTACGTTATTTTTTTCACCACATTAAGACAGTGAGTCTGTTACATGATATGTTTGGTACCTGAGGTTGTCGATCTCCTCATCTTTCTCTGTAATCTTGCGCTCTATTTCAGTCCTTATCTGCTGCAGCTCCATCTGAAATCTCAGTGTCTTACTCTCCTCATGCTCCAGAGTACCCTGGTTGGTAGAGAGTTGGCAGGTGCCATAGTTTAATAAACAGTCTAGCTGGTAGAGAGCTGACAAATATCTACAGCAGGTGAGTCAGGTACCTCTGCTTCCTCCAGAGCTGCTCTGATATCGCCCTTCTCCACATCAAGGATCTTCTTCATCCTCTCAAGCTCATGGATGGTCTTACCTCCCTGACTGATCTGATCTGTCAGGTCAAGGATCTCATCTGGAATCAACAGTCAATCACAAAGTTTCATTTACGTCCATCAAAGATTCATATCAAGTCTTACACACAAGGTTAGTCAAAGTTTTCTGGAGGTGCCTGCTTTGACCACAAAGTCTTAAATGACATCAGACTATTGCTTTGGTCTAATGTGTTGCAGTTGGTTCTGAAACATTTTGAAACTATTTCTTTTGACTCAGTGTCTCTGTTTCCAGCAATGAGATGGTGTAAAGTTCTCTGTTTTGATAGCCTCAACATATTTATGCGTCAGTCTGTCAGACCAAGTCCACAAAAACCTTTAGGTTGTCCATGTGGCTACTGTAGGTGAAGAAGATAGACAGAGTACCTTGCAGGTTCCTGTTTTCTCGTTTGACTGTTTCCAGATGGTCCAGAGCTTCTTCGTAGCAGTTCTTCAGTTTGAAGAGTTCGGTGCTCAGACTGCGAGACTCTTTCTGCGACGCCTCCAGCTCCGTCTGACTCTCCTCAAACTTCAGTTTCATCTCACTCAACAACTGCATCAATCAAAGAAAAGGCAACACACATTACTGCCACTTTGCACATCTACTGGTGGTGAGTAGTTAATGTTCTACGTTGTTTACAGTTATGTTGAGCCTTATGGGTTGTGTTGATGACCAACCATGTCAAAGTTGCGTTGCTTCTTGTCCAGAGCCAGAACAGCAGTGTTGGAACGCTCCAGTTCAACCACCAGATCTTCGATCTCTGTCTGCAGACGCTGTTTGCTTTTCTCCAGTGAGGAACATTTGGCCTGAGTCGCCCCCACAGCTTCTTCAGCAGTTTGTAGTTTGACAACTAACTTCTTCCTGCAAATGAAACAAAAAAGTCAGTAGGCGCACAAAGAGATCTTTCAGGCCTTAGGTAAGTTCTTGAATTGCAATCCATATCAAATGGTAAAGGCAGTTTTAGAGCCTTACAGTGCAGCTAAAAATGTACAGTTTGTCCTGAAGGTGGCACTAGAGGAAGCTCAAGGGTTCATTGAAATCAAAAAGGTTTATCCTCTGGGGAAGCAGGAATGTGATCAGTACATTTAATTTTATCTGCCCAGTGCATTATTTCCATGGGTTGATTTTGTATTGGGTCAGTATTTCCTCAGATTGACCAGGTGCCAGGTACACCAAAAGCAATACTTTATATATGCACAGTCATTGTGTTCTATTACAAGTTGAAATGGACTGAATGGTGACAGGAGCAGTAGCAGCAGTGGCAGTATTATCTTACTTTGCATCTTCTAGCTCCTCTATTCTCAGCACAGCATCAGTCTCATACTTGGCTCTCCACTGAACCACCTGACTGTTGGCTTTCGACAGCACCCTCTGCAGTTCAGCCTTGGCCTCCTGCTCCTCCTCCAGCTGCTCTCTGAGCAGACTGCAATCATGACGAGACGCCTGCACCGCGTGAGCCAGCGCCACACGAGCCTGACAACATGGACACACCCATTTACTCTTACAGACAGAAATTGAAGATGAAGGTCTTAGAGAACTTGTTAGTGTGATCAGGATTCCTAAAGACAGTTCAAACATTGAAATGATGGATCAGAGTTATAAGGGTTGAGTGTTACTTTGCTCTCCTCCTCCAGCTGCCTCTTGAGATCTTCAGAGTTCTGACAAACTCCCGCCTTAGAGCGCTGGAGCTGACCAATCATAGAGTCCCGCTCCTCCAGACGACGGCTGTACTCAGCTGGAAGAACAGTAAAGAGAAGTCGTCAGGGTAAGCTGAGCTTCCTGCTTTGTCAATTCAGAATTATATGGAAGATACAGGCTTTGTCCATATCCCTGTCAGATCATGTCTTTATACATTCATGCTTTTCTAATGTACAGTAACTTCCTAGGAAACCTAGGAAGCGTCTGAGAAATGTTTCTGATACTCCTGAGGAAGGATTACAGTCTAAAAAACAAAGTCACTCAATGCCAGAGGGGGAGACAAAAGTTCCACACTGCAGGTTCAATATTATGATTATTATTATTATAACATGCAGTAGTGTGTGTGCTGTACCAGTCTCAGTTAGCGCTCGTGCTTTCTGAGCAGAGACTTCAGTCAGTTGTCTCTGCAGCTCTTCAGCTCTGCTCCTGCTCTCATTCAGCTGGTCCTCATAAACCCTGCACATCTTCTCCACAGCTCCCTACACACACACACACACACACACACACACACACACACACACACACGGATAATAAATGATAATTGACATAGTCCTCAGTGACAGAATCTGGTCCAATTCACTCTGAACCTAAAATGCCATAGTAATGGCCTCTGGGGTGTCTCTGTTTGAAGCCTGGAAAACAGATTTAATATGATCTGCATTACAAACTGGAGGTATGGAGTTTGAAAGCTGAGAGCATTAACCAGGCAGAAAGGGTATAATGAAAAGAAGCTACTGTGTTCCCTAATGGAAAGTGTAGTATTCAGGTTTGTTGGAGCTTGATCCATACTAGAGACTAAACTCAGCATTTGGTAGAAAAATTAGGTTTTTCCATGTTTGTGGCTCGATGATGACTCAGATTTGATTGAAACTGGTGTTATGTAGACCTCAGCCTGTCCTGTAAAGATATACTCAAAAATTCTATCAACTAAAGGTACAGGAGTAAGTCATCTGTACTAAGAAGGTCCTATAGGAAGGCTGAAGTTGTCTTGGTGTGTTCTGATCATCTGTGTTCAGGGAGTTTGAGTTACTGTCACCTGATCGACAGATAAATGTTCAGCTCCTGCTGTATTTTTTCTTAACTGGACTGCAGAAATCTTTCAGCTTTGGATGTTATATCTGTAGATTCATCTTTTGTGTTTTAAAGGAATACTCCAGAGATTTTGCACTGTCCCGCTAGAAATTGAGGGACTCGAGACAGATCTTAAAAAATGAATTGTCACAGATGATGCTTCAGGGGCTGAAATTTCTTCTCTCTTAGTTTCTAGTGTGTCAAATGCCAAAATCACTGGATTCTACATTTCCCATAATACAATTCTGTGTTTTCAGTGTGTTCCATTTTCACCTTGGCCCTGGACAGCTGCTCCACATTAGTAGCCAGGTCGTCAGCCTCCAGCCTGAACTCTGCCTTCTCCTTCTCCAGTTTCTGTTTGGCTCTCTGCAGAGCATCAATCTGCTCGCTGAGTTCTGTCACCGTGTCCGAGTGCTTCTTCCTCAGAGTGGCAGCTGTTGCCTCGTGGTGAAGCCCAGCCTCCTCCAGCTCCCGCCGCAGCTTCAGGAAATCTGCCTCTCGCTTCCTGTTTGACATGAAGTTTAGCATGCTCTCTAAATACAGCTGAACCGTAAAGATTGCAGACATGTCAGGTAATTTATTTCATTGCCAGTGTAAAAGTATTGTGGGTGCTGACCTGTTGAGAGCGATCTGAGCAGCAGAGGCTCCTCCTGCCTCCTCCAGTTTCTCTCCCAGCTCCTCCAGCTCTCTGGCGATGTCGTTCCTCTGACGCTCAGCTTTGGAGCGCCATGCCCGCTCCGCCTCCAGCGCCTCCAGCAGCTCCTCAATACGAGTCTGAGGGGATGATCACAACACACTCCTTTAGCAGCAGTGGTGATGGACATGAAGATCAGCAAGCTAAACATGTCCTGTTCTAGATCTGCATGACCAACCTGAAGCTCTTTGATTTTCTTCTGAAGCTGAGCGGCCAGATTCTGCTCATCCTCCATTTTTGACTGAAACTGACCCAACTCAAAGTCTTTTCTTTAGGGAGGTGTGAGGAGAGACAGAGAGAAAGGAAGATACTATCAAAACAGGGTAGGAAAGTACAAGAGATTATATTGATGCTATTTGTTGTGTTATTATTATTCAGTGATTATTTATTAATAAGTGATTATTTGTGATTAATTTTATACTAAAACATTTGAATGAAGAAATTCTTCAGTAAAGCAGAAATTGAGCCATTACTGAATAGTCATATGCAAGTTAAAAACCACAAGCTCTGGATGTGTTTTCCTACTTTTTCAGTCTCTCCTCCAGCTCGTCCTTCTGGTTCTCCAGGTCCCTCACTGAATCCATGGACAGCTTCAGATCCCCTTCCAGCTTCCGTTTAGTTCGTTCCAGCTCCGTCCGCACCTTCTTCTCCTGCTCCAAGGAACCTTCCACCTGCATGGAAGAAAGGGGAAAAGCTGTTAGAGACCAGAGACAAACTCTCTGACTTTTAGATCCTAAAATTTGCAGTCTTCACCAAGGAGCACAAAACATGATGGCCATTTAGAAGACTCTGGAGGTATTTTAGTAAGTTCTGATGATTGTTGAGGACATCAAGGTGGTCATCGAGAAATTTGTGAAGATCATTTAAGGATCCCATTGAGGTCTTCCAAGTGATTCTGGTGGTTTTAGGGGTGGGTTCAAGGGGGTTCTAAGTGTCCATTGGGAGTTGTGGGTTGCGTTACTTTACCGTCGTATTGGAGATTGTAGTGGTCATTAAAGAGGTTCTAGAGGCCCCATAGATGATACATGATTTCCCGTACAATGTTCTAGGGTTTCTTAAGGCCCCTGCCTAAAGGTACTAGTGGTCTTTTGGTAGGTTTCTGGGGGTCTTATCTGTGGTTCTAACAGCAACTGGATGGGTGTTTGTGGTAAATAAAGAGGCTCTGAGATCCTTTAGATGGTTTATGTGGTCTTTGAGGATGTCCTAAAAGTGATTTACTTTTGTTCTTATGGTCACTGACAAGACAAACACACAATCAGACAGACAAATCACACTGTAAAATTGATCCAGTCCAGCTTGTGCACAGGCAGTTAGATTACTTTCATGTCTGTACAGTTTCTTTTTTGTTCACACAGCTCAATGGACACTTCAGTGACATCTTTTCTTACGTTGTCCACTTGCTGCTCAAGTCGAGTCTTTGCCTTGGCCAGCATGTTGACTTTGTCCTCCTGAGCCCGAAGGTCATTTAGAGCCTGTTGGTGAGCCTCCTGCAGGGCAGCTTTCTCTCTGCTCAGAGACGCTATGGATTCATCCAGAACACACATCTCCTGGGAAAGGTTCTTCACCTGGACAGCAGGAAAAGATTTATTAAAATTAATTAAACTAGTTCCAGCCATCATCAGACTGATGCTCTTCCATCTGACAAACCTTGTTCTCCACTCCATGTCTCTCTTTCTCCACTTTAGCCAGGGTCATCTCCAGATCGTCCACATCTCTCTTCAGTGACGTCACCTCGTCCTCCAGCTGTCGTTTCTTGGATGTCAGTGTGGCACTCACCTCCTCCTCATCCTCCAGACGCTCCTGCATCTCTTTCAGCTTGGACTCCAGAGAGATTTTGGATTGAATCAGCTGATTGCAGCGGTCCTCTGCATCCGTTAAATTATCCTGCTCCTGGATGATTAGGATGGAAAAAACTTTTAAAAAATTTTAGGCCTATAAAAGAAACAAGTATACAAATGATCAGGTTTTGTTAGTAACATGGCTCTCCTTCTCTGAAGTAATGAAAACGAACATATCTTTCCTGAATGAGAAAACATATGTTAATACCAGGTGGGACTAGGATAAAGGGGATTTTCCAAATAATTCCTGTATGTCTCAATGTGACTTACAGCTTGGAGCTGCAGACCAAGGTCATTTTTCTCCTGAACCAAAACCACCTGCTTCTCCTCTGCCTCCCTACGCTTCACTTCCGATCTGACGGAGAAACACAACAAACCAAAGTGACAGATAGAAAACACAATTGAGAATATAAACTACAGTAATTTTATTTTCTACTTACGATAACATCAAAATGTCTAAATAATATTGCAAAGAAGATACAAACAGCTTGCCAGCCACAGGCAGGTGAACAGACCTGTCAAAGGCCTCTTTTAGTTTGGCGAAATCTTCCTTCAGAGTAGCAAGTTCTTTCTCCACCTGGGCGCTTCTGAGCAGGGGGCGGAGCTTATAGAACAACATCATCCATGGCCAAGTCCTCACTGAGAAGAACGCTCTGAGGTTGAACTGAATCACCATTACAGCATCTCTGAGAGGAAGAATTAAAGAAAACACACACAACACAGATTGATTTTTCTTCTCTCCATTTTTCCTACAGCACACAGATAAGAAGCCAACACAATTAATAATACTGACCTTTTCAGCATCATCAGCTGTCGCTCCATCCTCATCAGCTTCCCTCTGCACATGGCCTGGACGGTGGTGAGGATCTGAGACAGACGGGTGTCCCTCATGTCCTCCAACTGACCCAACAGACCTGCCTTAAAAAACACCTGAGGAGGGCAGTGGAGATGGAAAACAGATCATGTTTAATCACCATCTTAACTCTGAGAGCAGAAGTTGTTGTAACAGCAGTATTATTCACAGTATTTGTGTTGGACCTTGGTTTGTCCAAACTTGTACTGGGTGTGGTCTATGTCCAGAGAACCCAGAAGTTTCTCCACAGCCTTCCTGCTGTCCACAAATGAATCCTCCGGAATTGCAGAGGGATTCAATATGCGATAACTGAGAAAAGAGAGACAAGGCGACATACCAGACCAGATCAGTCCAACAACTTAAACTGTTTCTAAGTGCGGTAAGGTTCTGGACTTACCGCTGCTTGAACTCAGCATATAGGATACGGTTTGGAAAGCCCTTCCTGCAAATCCTGATCCCCTCAAGGACCCCATTACACCTCAACTGGTGGAGGACCAGGAAGGGATCCATCACACCTGGAAATCAAACAGGGACGCTCGGAACATCTTGCCCAGCAGCTTCAAGAAGATTTCTAAATGCTCAATCATCCAGTTTTCTTGTGTATGACAAACATTAAAACCACGCAGAACCAATAGTGAGGCTACAAACGTTTAATCCAGTTGTTTGGTTACCTGGATTCTTGCTCTCATTGGGGATGATGCAGCGGACAAAGTGAGGCTGAGTGCTGCGAAGGTTAGCCATCAGCTTGTTTAGATTCTCCTAAACACACAAAGACAAAAAGTTGGAGACAATCTATTTGCTGTGACAAGTTTGACAAGTCATTTGAGGTGGTTGCACCTAGGCCCCACCCTCCTCTCTAAATGACAAAGATGACAGGAACCAAAACCCAAACTTCTCGTCTCGATCACTTTATTCTGCAGCTTGTGTCATAATCACAGGTAAGAACAACAGTCCAACTCACCTTGTGTAACTGAGAAACTGTCTGAAAGGAAGCTGCTTTCCTCTTTCTGTGTTTAGTCTCAGCCTTTGGATCACTGGCTGAAACAACAGCACAAACAATACTTGTTTACTATTCATACAGTGTCATCACACTCACTTGTGTTTCTTTGTTAGATTTCTTTAACAGTGTACAGGTTTGTTCCAATTTAAAGTCTTTGGATTTCAGCTGTAACAATTATTTGAAAAAGTATTTGAAACTATTGAAAAATGTCTCTTTGTCTAGTTACCCATCTCAGAGCTGATGTAGTTCTCAAACAGTCCAGCCATCAGTTTGTTGGAGGATTTCTGGAACAGAACCACTACCGTCTCATTCAGAGGATCTCTGTTTTTATCCAGCCAACCTGTGATGTTGTACGGCACCTACAGTGAAATAAAAAATTTTAAATTCCTCATTCTCCCACGTAACATCAACCTTGGTTAGATTTAACTCTACACAGGGAAAAGTTTCTATTTGAATCTTGTTATCCTTTTCTGTCTCCTCTGTGTCAGTAAGTAAACATCTAGTGAACAAAAGTGACGTGATGTCCCCCAAGGCTCCATTCTTTTCAGGATCTACGCTCTCCCACTAGCTAGGATTATGGAAAACAACATGAAATCTTACTATATCTATGCAAATGACACAAAGATTTACATGATAACTGACAATGTAATCAATGACTGGATATATGCCAATGTTTCTTTCAGTCAAACAAAATAATTGTGTTTGGTGCCAAAAAAAGATGCGTAAATCAGTGTTAACCTTGAAAAAACATCTGGCTTATTCCACTTGGTGTCTGACTGAGCAAAGGAACTCTGACATGAGTAAGAACAGCAAAGAAATTATGAACTGATACCCACCACTCCAGCATAGTGAACCACCTCAAAGTGTGTCTCATATTTGCGCTTCTTGTCTGGCCTTGGCCTCTGGAAGTTGGGTGATTTCCCCAGATGGTTGTCATAAAGTTTGGTTTTAAAGCTGTGGTCCGTGGCCTTGGGGAACATACACTCCTCTTCCATGATGGACAGAATCCCCATGGGCTACACATAGAATCAATGATTATTCTGTTGTTTTTGATATCAAATGTTTCTTTTTTTCTACCTTGAGAGTAGATTTATGTCCACACACCTTCTCTATGAGGTCTATGCAGGCCTGTAAGTCCAAACCAAAGTCTATGAAGGTCCACTCTATCCCCTCAGTCTTGTACTCCTCTTGCTCCAGGATGAACATGTGGTGGTTGAAATACTGCTGCAGCTTCTCGTTGGTGAAGTTGATACACAGCTGCTCAAAGTTATTGAACTGCAGAGAGACAGAAACATTTTTATAGTTGTTTATCATAGACTGGTCTGCAGCCAAGATTTTTGACATAATGGGACCATATGTCCACACAACCTCAACACCAATACTGGTATCAGACTTTAAAAATCCCACCACCTGCAATTTGAAATTGTAAAATATAAACTACACTTTAAGTTCCCAAATGTCCAGACACATAAAGATGGCATAAAAAGTCTATATTCAGATTATTTTATCCCCCTGATCCCTGATTTACCTTTAAAAGAAAAGGTCCACATTGTCCTAGGCTGAGATTAGTTTCTGGAATTTTCATAGACTAACTGCTGACCAAGGCTAACGTTAATTTTTGGAAAGGACACAAAAGCTAACTAAAAAATCCAGACTAACCAGAGCAGGACATGTTTGGCTTTGCTTATTACAAAGGGCAGAAACAGAGGACAACTTCTAGCTTTGCTGCAAGAGGTCTATCTGGTTTATATCTTGTATCTTGATGGCCAACAAGCAAGTCAGCTAGATGATTTGTGCATTATTTTACATATTTTCCCAGAAGATTATTGATATTTTTAAGAAAGTTTTAGATAGACTAGATATCACTGTCCCTCTCTCCTCTTTACCTCAAAGATCTCAAAGCCGGCAATATCGAGGACTCCGATGAAGTATTGACGAGGCAGAGAAGTGTATAAGGACGAGTTGATACGACTCACCAACCACTTAAACATACGGTCATAGGTGGCTTTGGCCAGGGCCGCCACTGCATAGTTAACCTACACGTACATAAAAAATGGCCAGTGAGGTTCATTGACAGTTTTGACAGTTAATATCACAGAATACAGAAAAAAGATTTTGGTTACTTGACTGATTAACCAGTTACCTGTTCCACAGTCTGTCCTTTCACAATGAACTCATTTCCAACTTTGACGCGGGGGTTCAGCAGGCCTTTCAGCAGGTCAGCAGAACTAATGCCCATCAGATAGGCTGCCTTATCCACACCTAAACAGACGTAAACACATACATGTATACAGAATGTTATACCATGTCATACCCAACATTCAGCAGCCATAAGAGGTGGCTTGCAGTATAAATTCTTAAGTACAGGAGCTGCTTCATGATAATTAAAACAGGAAAGCGAGATAAAGACAGTTATTTAGGAAAAGAAATGACAGTTGTTTATGTCTTTGGCCTGCTTCTTTCAATTTATATTCTATTAACAAAACAGAATCATTCAATGGAGTGGCAGTACTGTTATATTTGTGTCTGATATAACTGTTTCAGTTCACGTTGTACTTTTTATTCAGGGATCTGCCCTCGTCAGAAGTCTAAGTTAAATTCAAAGGTTCATAGACAATGTATTGAACAGGTTTCAGAAATAAAGCATCTCTGTATTATGTTGTATTTCTGCCCCAAAAATGAGAACCTTACACAGGTTCCTACAGTGGTTATGCCCTCTAAGATTTATTTATGTGATTATTTAATTAACAGTGACCATACAGTCTATAGCTCCCATGAGGCTTTATCAGCTACTGTGTGGCTGCTCTTGTTGACACTTAATATAATAATAAAATAATTGTTGGTTTGTCTTCATCTTTTATCAGCTTCATTTAAAGTTCTAATAGATTACATTTTACTTGATGTAACTAAAAGTGAATCTTACTCTCCGTGCCGTCGGCCTCTGCCTGCTCCTCTCTCTGTTTCTTCTTGAACTTCATGTTACCAAAGTGCATGATGGCTCCAACAATCTTATAGCAGCCGTACTTCTCCTCTGGAGTGAAGCCCAGCGTGTCCATGGCGTGCTGCATACAGACAGAGATTAGAGTTTATATGACACCAGAGGACGGTGTGTGTCTTTCTGGGATGAGAGTGTGTTTCTTACATCAGTGAGCTTCAGCTCCTCTCCGTCATTAATGCTTTCCACTGTGGTCACACCCTGAGAGCAGAAGTGATAGTCGTAGGGGTTTGTGGTCACCAGCAACATGTCTGCAACACAGGACAACCACAAACATTACAGCCTCAAATAGTATTTCTTAATGCTCCCTCAGAGTAGATATGTTATTATACCTATCATATTTAATCTAAATCCAACCTCCTGTAAGTGTTTTAGATAAACTGATGAACTAGGTTTATTTGTATTCATTTTCTTTCTCTTTGTGTTCATTTTGCATCACTTTTATGTCTGTTTGCATTTATTTTTTCTTATTTGTCTTTTTCTAGTCGTTTTGTGTCTCTGTAGTTGTTTTTCATCTCTTTTTGTGTCACCTCGAAGTGGTTTTGTGTGAAACAGCACCTCCCTTGGTCAGCGGTCAAACATGGTATGGCAGCGTGGCAGTGAGTGGAGCGTGCGCAGGTGACGCAGGTGATGTTGGCGTGGAATCACCGCCATGTTGTCGCCAAACAGAGAAGGAACTCTGCGCTGAGGCGTCAAGAAAGTTCTGTCAACAATAATTATCACAATAGCAACAAGCACACCGGGACATACCGTGACATGGATATGAACCCGTTCACCTCCAGCAAGGACAGAAAGCTGAGCTTCATCATCCAATAACGTGAGTTAACGTTCTCTCTGTCTGTCTGCTGGTGTCGATACTGTTGGTTAAATGTCCCGCCATGTTTGTCACTGTGCAGCTGGCGTCAGGTGTTGGTGTCTGTCCTGTGGCTTATTAGCTGCTCAGCTGTTGTCCACACAGACTCAGTGCTGAGTGTTTTCAGTACTCAGTACTGACCTGTAGCTGTAACACAGTATGACTGAAGCTTTGTGGTGAGCACTTTATTAGGAACACCACACCAACCCTCGGTAGTTCCTCCCTCTGCTCTGGATTCCTCCAGATGTTGGAAACTTTCCTCTGAGATTCTGCTCCATGTTGACATGACTGCATCACATCATGTCTGCAGATTTGTCAGCTGCATATTCATGCTGCCAATCTCCTGTTCTACCACATCCCAAAGGTGATCTACTGGATCCACTGGAGACTGGGGAGGTCACTGAAGTTCACTGAACTCACTATCATGTTCATGAAACCAGTTTGAGACTTTTACTTTGTGTCATGGAGTGTTATCCTGCTGGAAGTAGCCATCAGAAGATGGTAAACTGAGGCCATAAAAAGATGGGCTGTGGCATTCAAACCATGGCTGACTGGTATTAAGGTCCCAAAATGAGTCAAGAAAATATCCCTCACACCGTCACACCACCTGACATAAGGCAGGTTGTGTCCATGGGTTCAGTAATAACAGACAATAGACCAGTATTAATATCAGTTATAGGTGGTGATCCTGGTGTGTGACTGGACAGTTTACAGTGGTGGGTGGGGTTACCTTGCAGTTCTGGCTTGTGATTGGACAGGATCTGGTAGTAGATGTGGTAGCTTCTCTCTCCTGGCTGCTGGAACACAACTCTGGACTTTTCTAGAAGATCTGATAAAAAACACACATAAATACAACACAGTCTGCTGGTCAGTTAATAAATGTGTCTGGCCATTTCTATGATCTGTCTATTGTGCTATTTTATGAATTTCCAAAATGTTTGTTGTCAGATGGAGCTTGATATTTGCTGTTTTACCATAAAAAACACCATTATTAACTTATGTTAGTTTATTAACACAACAGCTCACAGATGTTGATGTCAGCAGACGCCAGCCTCCCCGTCGTCCCAAAGTGAATTCTGATGAACTTTCCCTGAGACACACAAACACAGACTCGCACTCAGTGTAATACAGTAAACTTGAAGGTCACAGTTCACAAGTCTGTCTTAAAACAGTCGTCAGTCATAGTCATAGTTTTTGCTGTGATTGAGAGCTGTGGATTTCAGGAGGAGTGATTACAGCAAATTGAAAACTGTTTCAGTGATCATAGAAACACCTAATGACTTCACATAATGACTTCATTAAACTCACAAAGCGAGAGGAGTTGTCGTTGCGGATGGTTTTGGCGTTGCCGAACGCCTCCATGGCTGGATTAGCTTCAATAATCTGGTCCTCTAACGACCCCTGAATACACACACAGAAAAGGAGGTTAGTATGTGACATAGTCATAAACACAGTAGGCACTTGTTATCATACTGTCAGCAACAAGATGTTAATGAATAGAAAGACTTACTCCTTTTTTCACATTTTCTCCCAGAGCAGCGATGATTGCAAAGTACTGAATCACCCTCTTGGTGTTGACGGTTTTTCCTGCACCAGACTCACCACTGACAGGAAGAAACAACACACACAGGTGGATTTCACTAAGGTAAGATACTGTAAACAAAAGTACAACAAATCTTCTCTGTCACTAAACACATTCAGCAGCATCTGCACTGACACATAAAGAAACCAATGTACAGAGATGAGTCAAAATATTATGACCACTTACAGATAAAATTAATTACAGTGATTATCTGAGCAGTTGGTTCTTCAACAAAAATAGGGAAGGTGTAAAGACCTGACTGACTTTGACTAAATTGTATTCAGAGATCTCGCAGAGTCTGGCCTCAGCCTGTTGGCAGCCTGCGAAGGACCAACATCATATCAGGCAGGTGTGGTCATAATGTTTTGGATCATCTGCGTACATCCTGCTAGGTTCCTGAATGCTCCAGTTCTTCCTGAACAAAGTGACGTTAAAGCAGCTGTTGTGACTCACGTGATGAGCATCGACTGGTTCTCTCGATCTGTGGAAGAAAGGAAACCATGTGAAGGAAAAGCAAAGAGGAACAGAACCTGAACTGTCCAGTGTGAATTTCATTTTAGCCGAGGAGACTTACGATGAGGAGAGAGGAAAATTGGTCCTCTGTTTAAAGACTAATTTGACTTTTTGGGAAATATAATTATTATGAAATAATCAGTATGAGGGATAATTCTAACAGAGTGGTGGTTGGACAGCTGGTTGGGGTCAGAGATCAGAGGTTAAAGGTGACTCACTCTGCAGCAGGTCAGTGTAGGCATTGTCAGCAATGGCGTAGATGTGAGGCGGTGTGTCTGCACGACGCCTCCCTTTATAGGCCGTTACCACCTCAGCAGAGTAAACCGGCAGCCATTTGTATGGGTTGACTGTCACACAGAACAGACCAGAGTAGGTCTGACAGAGACACAGAGTTAGAGATAGTTTCTGTTCAAACGTTACACAAAGATCTGGAAACTGTGTGAGGTCCACAGATGTTTACAGTGCATTAGAGTGGATACTAACATAGATCATCCACATGCTGTATCTCCTCCTCAGGTTGAAGAGGACAGAGGCTTCGTTTAGATGAGTCAACATGGCCATGTCCTCTATCATGTCAAACTTAGGAGGGTTCATGGGCTGGAGGTCGTCTTCTTTTACTATCAGAAACTGAAACACACTGAGGTTGAGTCTAATGGAGAATTTGAAAAGCTGATCTCAGAGATTTAACAATGTACAACGTGGTATAAATCAGAGCTAGACCAATACAATGGTCAGGCCAACATATTGACTGATATTAGCTGATCATATGTTTCCCAGTTTGTAACAGGGAGAATGGAGCCTCTGTCATTCCCACTCTGCAACAACCTAATTAAATTAAACAAATGAACTAACTGACTAACTAACCCACCCGTCCGTCCTTGGTCTCCACAGTCGTCTTGTCTCCATTCAGTTCTCTGATCTCCACTTCAATATACGCTTCAACATCATCAGGCATCCAAACACGCTTCGTACCTGATAAAGAATTACACACGATTCTTATTTAATATAGTAGTGGTACACATATAGAAACATATGTAGATACAGTTATAAACTTATAAACACTCAGGAGTGTAGCAGTTCTAATGTGCATTTGAAAAATATAGATAGTATGTATAAAATCCATCTGTACCATCAAAAGCCTGAGCCTTTGCAGCCAGCTGCTCCAGGTTGGTCAGACGAAGGTAATGACCAGCTTCCCCAAACTCTGTCATATCCATGAACCGAGACATCTGAACACAAGAACACATGGAAACACTGGTTCTTTAAAGGTGCATTCTGGAGCATTTCGAGTTCAAGATCACAGTGTCCTTAAACTCTGTGGAATTTTGTGCAAAGATGACCACTCCTTGTACCCCTTCCTCAAAACTGTTGTGGCTGTTTTGAATAGTTTCCATCTTCAGTCTTGAAGAGAAACCTTGAGGAACGCTGTCAAGATGCCTTGAAAACCAGCTTTGAAGAACAATATTATTTACCTGAAAGAGCTACCTTGAAGAACAACCTTAGAAAAGACCCATGAGATGCCAAGAACATGTTTGAAGGGCAAAGCGGTGGTATTGAAGAACCTTGAATTTTGAAGGGCAAGCTTTAACAAGATAGCAGCGCTGGAGAAGACATTTCAAGAACAAATTTAAGAAGAAGAAGATTGTTGGAGCATCATTGTCACGCAAACAACAAGAAAACTAAACAACAAAGGCGACTAAACAGCATGAGCCTCACCATTTTTAAAAGATTCATTTCACGTCATAACTGAACTCAATACCTGTCCACTTAGCTGTGAAGGCCGTAACAGTGTAACCAGACCTCTAAATTACCACCCACATCTTAGATTTTCATGATTCCAGTAGGTCTGGTTGTCATGCTCATTAATGGCTGTTTCTATCCAAAAAAGATACAGATACAGATAAAACTCTGTCAGTGCTTGTTGTATAAACAACAACTTCATCATGAGACGTAGGTGAAGCTGGATCAGCCCCCACCTGCTCTCTAGAGTTTTTAACAAACTAACAGAAGAAAACATTTGTCAGGGACTATTTTCAGCTGTGGATTAATCCACATTTAGTGCTGTAGTGAATATTTGGGCCAGCAGGACAGTTTAGTCAGAGTAACAATGACAACAGTGGAGCTCTGTGACACAAACAAATAACACTTGCCGTAGGATACATTCAGCTTTGGTTCAGTTCTTTGTTTACAACATAACGTAACGTAAATATAGAATATCACCAGACATATATACCACAAGGCCCAGCAGGTATTCTTCTCTTTTACTGCACTGTAAATCTTTATTTAGCTGTGTAAGGCAGACCTAAACTAAACTATGATGTCAACAAATTGGCATGGCAGCCATTTTCACAATATGTTTGGCCTACCTCAGTGCATTACTCAGGATTTCAGACAGAGCTAACAGCTGCCACATCAGCTCAAGAGGATCCATCTGCCTTTCCCTGTATTATATTCTTCCCATGCCTGAGTTGATGCATTGTCACACCCACAGAGAAACTCCCTGCACAAATCCGAATGGTAAATATAACCATTTGATGGTATTGTTAGACAGCAGATGTTGCTCTTTGTGAGTGTGGTCATGCCTTAACTTGGTTGTGGGAGGAAAAAAAAGATGAAGACCTTCAGCCTTCCCTCTCATAATCAGGACAAGAAAATCCACAACAGTGCAAGATTATGATTCAGTGACAAAAGAAACCACATTGTGCAGAAAAACCCCCAATAAGTTAGAAAGAAGTCAACTAAAATCCCAGAGAGCCGGGTTAACCTATTATTGGGTCCTGGGCCCTACATCCACCTCCTGCCCTCCATCCAGTATGAATATCAGGTTGCCATCAAGTTCCCATCAAGTAAATATTTAAATTAGTCTGTGGTGATTTGATCAATAACAACGTAATTTAGGAAAATGTGAGCAGAATATAAACAAAAATGAAGACCTTAAATATATTCTACAAGCAATGAAGCCCTACATTGTGTCTGTTAAACTCTTTGATTGTTGATTGTTCTTTATTTAGTCCTGAATATTTAAGGTTATAGACAAATACTTTTTAAACTTGATTTTGACAAAGGGTCCCTGAAAAAGACAGGACCACAAGACCAGATATTCATGCATTTAACCATTATACCATACCTTACATACCAAAACCCAAATTAAATGCACTTAATCTGGCCCTCCTGGGGCCAGCTGAGGTCTTGAGCCCTGGGGCAGTTGCCCTTGGTGAAGTTAGAGGCCAAGCTTTGTAAAACCTTAGAGATTTTTGACAACTCACCCTTTATGTCTCTGACAAACTTTGAAGTGAATTCAGCTGCAGTGGTGCAGGTTTTTATTGCAGATTATGCTCTGGATGGAGTTTTCTCCAGAGTAAATGCTGCTGAGACTCATGGGTACTATAGTAGATACTGTCAAGGTATTTGAGTTTGAAAGGTTCAGCCCAAATGTAATTTTGATGACGTTAATTTTGTGAATTAGACATAACATATATTTCACAGAAAAACAGCCTGGTCAGGTTTGTGTACTCACTCTGTCGGGTTAGTCTGGTCTGGTCTGAAGTTCCTGGTGGATTTAGTCTCTTTGATGCAGCGTAGTTGGTGAGGATGTTGTAGAAGAACAGAATAAGTGAGTTAACAGAGCATCTCCTCACTTTATAACCTTTCTGTGAAGGTCAGCACAGCATGTGACGTCCTCCGCTGCAGCTGATTGGACGGACTGGTCTGGTTGAACGGTCATAAAAGGCCTGCTGTGGTCAGGATGGAATACCAAAATGAAGCAGAGAGGCAGAACTAAAGCCCACATCTGCTCCTCCTCATCCCTCTTTTCTCTCTCCCTCTCTCACCTACTGTATCTGTGGGCTATCTATGGAAACTGACCGATCATGTCTCTCCATTTCTTTCCCTCTGTGTTTCTGTCCATCTGTCTTTGTTTCTCTCTTTCTCTTACATGGATGTCTGTCAGGCTTTCCATTTTAGCACACTAACTCAATGCAATGCAATGTAAGGTCCCAGGTCAAAGGTCAGCACATTCACCAGCTGATGATCCGTGTATAAGACGTGGAAATAACAGATCAGGTAGAGGTTATCCGTCCTGCAGTATTATATGAAACATAACACCATTCAGCAGAGAAATGAGTTTGAGATGAAGACTAACTGATGAGTTTGACAAAAATATTTCAGGTAAACGTCCCAAAATCCAATAAATCATCCACGACCGCCTCCCACACAGCGGCTGTTTGTGATGTGACATGTAACCCCTACAAAATGATGGAGGATGCTGATGATAAGCTAACTCTGGAGCTTAGAAATAATGCTTGTTTACTAATGTAGGTAGTACATGAATTAGCCAAGCATGCTAATGTTAGCGACTTACTGTGTGTTATTGTCATTATTAACAACAGAAGTGATGATAAGACTGAAGTTGTGATAAACCAGAGTTGTCTTTTAACCCAAACATAGGCTCCATCTTAAGCTCCCATCATCCTTTTCCCTCCCCGCTCCCCCTCGGTCTGTAATCCCCCTTCAGTGAATGACAGTTATGAATGAGGTAACAACACACACCAGGTCTCATTCACTGATAGTATGACTGACACGCCATTAGGATTTTGACAGCAGTGTATTGTGATATTTTATTTCTCTGCACGCTGTTAAAGTGCAGATCTGCAGAGGGATTAAAGACGAGTCTTTCAGCTTCAATACGATGCTATTTTTACTCTGTAATACTCAGGGAAAGTCGACTCTGCTCCTGAGTTACACACAGACAGAACAGCTCGTCCTGCAGCCTCTTTAAACTGTGAATCTCAGTGAGAACTGTTTTTTACTTCAGGCGTGTTGTTCAGGTGTCTAGTTTTGCTGATTGTTAAACCCTTGTATCCAAACAGAGCAGTGAGACTTAGAAAGACTCAGAAAGGGTTCATGTTACTGCACAATGTCCCTGCTGTGGCTGCAAATCCTGGATCAGTTTAAAAACACTTGTAATAACTTACATGTCCTTAAAATGTCCCCTTATGTTGGTGAATTATTACCCCAGTGTAGGTTACATAGGGCCTCGGGGCCTTTGGCTGTCCAGTTGAAGCCTGAATGCCATTTAGTTGGTATTGCATTGCTCAGAAACAGATTGGTTCCATTGGTTTATTTGCAACAGTAAATAAACTGTTAGTTGACCGTAACCCATCCCTCAGACACCTGCAATCACAGCTCCGCAATCAGAACCACTCACAGCTGGTCTGTGGGTCTTTGGATTTCTTGACTTGAACCTTTAGTAACACAAGTTTGAGGTTTTTCTTTTCCAGAGTTGAAATACTGGAACAGAAACTCAGATATTCATCCAAGTGTAAACCAGGATGGTGTTGTGCTGTAATATTTTGGTCATCTCAGTCAGTCTGTCATCTTGGTTGCTGAATTTGTAAATATAAAAATATGAGCTTGATGCCTTTAAATCAACATTATGCAACTGAAACATTGTGATGGTTCAGTGACTTGTAACTTGTAATGGAGCCTCTGAACACCTGTTGTGTCTCTGTGTAACTGTGGTTCTTCAGGGTCGATCTCCCTCTAACTGAGTGATAGTCAGCAGCTTAAACTGCTGGAATCAGACCCAGAGAGTTCAGACTGATACTGAACTGTAGATCAGTTAAAAAGACTGAGAAGTCATTAAAAACCAGAGTTCATCTCTGATATCCAGGAAACTGATGGAAACATCAAGAGTTAGACACAGAGTTTGGTGTGTTTGTTACAGCCACAGCACTTCCTGCTCCAGAAGGAGAAGAGGATCATGGGTAATATACACTGTTCGGCCGTGTTTCAGTTCAGTTTGTCTATACTGTCTGTATAAAAATGTTTTTGTTGACTACAACTAGACTAACATCAATGAAATGACTAAAATGTGACTAAAACGTTCTTTTATTTATTTATCTTTATAGAAATATTTTATACATAATTGCCTTTTATTGTTGGATTTATTGATTTTTAGTTATCAATTTACAATACGGGCATGATTTTGCAGGATAATGAATAAAAGTGAGAACATTTATTTCCAACATGGCTCCCTGCTCTCCTTTTCCCTCCACTTCTCTCTCTTCTCTTGGTGCTGTTATGTTGGCTGAGCCCTCTGTGACCCTCTGTGTTTAAAGGTGTTTTATAAATAAAGGTTTACTCACAGACTTACTGCTGAAGCCGCTACACATTTCTCTGTAAGCCCTCCATCCATCTATCCATCCATCCTCCCATCCCTACCAGCTGTCTCCCCTCCCCTCCATCCCTGTCTGATACTCCATCCCTCCATCTCTCCATACATCAGCTGCCTCTCTGTCTGAAAGAGGAGAACAATAAATGAGTGGAGGGTGGACTGTTCATTTCCCAGAGAGCTTTGACTTTCTCTTTGAACAAGAGATCTCCTGACTAGTTTACTTTTTCTCTTCATCTCCCCCTCTGTCTGTACCCTCTCTCTCTCTCTCTCTCTCTCTCTCTCTGTTGTACTCCTTTTCAGCACTTTTTTAATCTACGCTACCCTACACCTCTCTTCCCTGTCCTCTTTATTTGTTCTGTCTTAATTTTCTTTCTTTCATCTCTTTGTCATCCCTCTCTCTGTCCCTCCATCTCTCTCTCTCTCCAGTTGTCTCTCCAGTTGAGTCTCTTTAATCCAGGATAACTTTGTGTTGAAGCCTAAATACTGACTCACACACCCTTAATAATGCCCTATAGACCAACAGTTCACACACACTCTCAGTTCTGTAACACTGTACCACTGACTCATGCACTCACCAGTGTTTGTGCTGCGTCTCCATTTATATCAACAAAGGCAGGCTTAATAAGAAAAGCGCTTCTCTGTTTAATGCAGTACAGTTCAACATTGCACCACAAGACTCCAAAATAAGAGGTGTCATCAAAAAGCTTACCTACCGATCAAAAACCATACCTGATTTAAATTTGGTTAACATCACCTTCGGAGCAGTCTGCTCTTGGAATGGCTGCTGGAAGTATCGTCCTGTAAATACGTCAGGCACATAGACTGGATCTCCTCCACTCTGCCAAAACAGCCACGCCTCAGCTTGAAGTTCATCTTGGGGAAAAGGACGAAGTCGCACGGGAGTCAAATCTGACCAGTTTTCTGAGTGGGAAGTGACGACCGTGTTGGTGCAGCCAAACAATCCTCGCCCGGGTGGTGGAGGACCCAGATGCCATCGCGCCACAGTTCAGGTCATTTTTGCCAGATGTTCTCCTTCATACGCCTCAGGACAGAGCAGCAGAACTTGGTACTGACAGTCAAACCTGTAAATTTCTCAAAACATGAAAGGCATGCTCTTGGTTGGTCCTTCACCTGCAAAGACTGGTGTTTGGTCTCTGGGTTGAAGCCATAGATCCAACTCTCATCACCAGTGATGGTCCTCAACAGCCCAGGCCTGTTCTTGCACCTGCAAGTTGTCACAGAAACATCTAACAAAGGTCCAGATCTGGATCTTGTGCTGTTATGCAGAATACCGACTCACAAAAGTTACTGCTATGACCTCCTGCATGCACATTATTGTCCAGCACTACACTGTACACCAGGTTCTGTTTTATAGATCATCTCTGTTGATCAGAAAATTAATCCGCAACTATGTCTTTAATCAAGCAATTGTTTGTCATTTTGGTCGGATAAAACATAGCACTTGAAGGTCTGTGGAAATGTAAATTAAAATGTTCACTATTTTCAGGCATTTTACAGACAAAACTGATTAATTGAAAAAATAACTGAGAGATAAATCAACAATGAAAATAATCTTTAGTTGCAGCGCGATCTTAATCAGCTTAATCTGGATCTCCAGACATTCATGACTGAGCAGCAGGTTGTTCTGTAAGTCTATAGTGTAGGGTGACATGAACTCAAAAAGAAGACAGGGAGCTGTCAACACAAACAATTCACCCACTAGAAAAGAGAGTGTCCATCTGACCCCTTCCCACACAATCGACAACAGCGCTGCATGAATAAACAGTCTTTTTATTACAATAAGGTCACTGTGTTAGTTCTAGTGTCAAAAGCTTTGGCATCACCTGGCACCACTGTTGGCCAGTCAAACAAATGCAAGCACAAACTCCTGGAGGATTTCTTTGTAACATGAGTGCAATTCAGCTTTTAACCTTGCGACTGTGGAAACTAAGAGTAAAATAATTGTTGCAGATTTATAAAATCTCCTCTTATACTACTCTGGACTGCTGTCCAATGTTCTGGTGTCGGATA
The DNA here is from genome assembly GCA_033238685.1 of Lates japonicus. Taxonomy (NCBI): domain Eukaryota; kingdom Metazoa; phylum Chordata; class Actinopteri; family Centropomidae; genus Lates; species Lates japonicus. The sequence goes on from BRZM01000009.1 coordinate 8,179,418, forward strand.
AGTCTTCATATTCATGGATCTATTAATCTCAGTGGCCTTTCTGGATCAAATTCCATAGTATCAGTGTTATGCTTATATCAACACGCCCCCACCAAGGCTTCAATCTACACACCCAGCCATTGAGGCAGCATTATGTATGTTAATGTAATTCATAGGGGATAGTTTTGATAATGCATAATAATGCAATTTGCACACACACACATTCATACACACCACTTGTGCACAGTGTTAATACCAATATAATACAATATAAAGCCTCTACATATGAGCCAGACCGCACACTCACACACCTGTCATACCACACACACACACACACGAATTTGTGCTTCTGTTTTTGTGAGGACTTTCATTGACATTATGCCCTCCCTGCAGCCTTTACCCCAATATAAACCATCACAACTAAATGCCTAACCCTAACCCTAAACCTGATCCTAACCTGAACCCTAAAACCACGTCCTAACAAACCTTTGAATGTGTGTCAGAAGGCGAGACCCAAAAAAGATGTCCTTACATGCAAGGTCTAAAACTCTACTCTAAGACTCTGGTCCTCACAAAACCACACAACATACACACACACACACACACACACACACACAAAGAGCCAAGTGTATCCCAGAACAATGGGCAATGCTATAAACTTATTTTAGGTGAACAACAAAGAGACGCCACGGGAACCCTGAGCTAGTCCCCTCAATCCCCCTGCTGTCACTCAGAATGACACTAATGCTACACACACACACACACACACATCATGCACACAGAGATAAAATATCTAAAGAGACAAACTTCCTTTTAATTAAAAAGCTGTTAGATTTGAAATGGATGGAATGAATAATAAAATGGACATGCGGTATCTCTCACATAGCATCAGTTTGTCGTCTTCTAATTTCATTATCCTCTTCATGTTTCATTTGAATCCCTGTCATAATCCACAACCCAAATAACATTTGTGATGTAAAAATCCACAGTGATACCTCTAAAAAAAAAAAAAGACTAAAAACAAATGATTTCCAGTACTTGTTAAATAACTGACCAGTCATATCAAGACAAGAGACAAGAGTGTCATTAGTCTGTGCAATTTACATCAATTTACATCATAGCCTTTTTTCAGCCCCTCTAGCTTTTTTTTTTGGTTTGGTTTTTGCAGCACTTCTTTTTCTGTCTGGTTCAGTTCCAGAGTTTCGTGCTGCAGTTCTTCAGACAGCTGTTTTCATCAGTCGTCTCTGTTAGACAAGCTGGTGAGGAAAGTGGACACTTTTAGCAAATTCAAAGAGTGAGATGTTATTTGTCAGGAGTTGGTGGAGCACTAAACCAGAGCTAAAAGGAGAGTGACTATTAAGTGCTCCAGTAGGATATTGATCTGCGCCTGTTTAGGTAGGAAGCTTAAAGGTTATATGTCGTGGGCTGAAAGTGTGCATCAGTGTGTGGTGCAGCTTTTTTCTCTGCCCCTCAGTGGCCACAAAGAATTTAATGTAACTTTAAGAGAATTTTTAACTTTAATGTAACTAAAACAAAAAGTGGTTTCACTAATATTCATAGTAAATGAATAGGAGGAGTTACAGAAACTGTAACTTGAAGTTACTGCTGGTTGTTTGTAGAGCTGCAGTGATTAGAATAATCAATCAATTGCCAAAAAATTGATTTGGCAACTATATTGATGATTGCTCGAACAGTGTCCTTAAACCTGCTACACAGTGATGGACATTTTTTACTATTTAATAAACATTAATAAAGAATAATTGATCAACAGTTGTGCCTCCTGTTTGTAATAAGGGTCATTCATGAGTTAACATTATTCATTGTATTTCAGTCTCATCTAAAACATATTTACTTTCTTTTATTGGTCACTCCTGACAAAAGTTATCTTTGTGTTTTACACCACAGAAGCTCAGTGAGTCATCAGCTGCTGCTACAGCTCACATTTACGAACAGCTGGACGTTATTGATCCAATCGAAGGTAAGATCAGCCAGACTGCTAAAAATACCTTCAAAAAATGACCTTGACTAGTAAAACGAGGTATGTGGCCACACACACATGCAGAGAGAGGAGTAGTAACTAGAGGCTGCATTCCAATGAGGTCTACAGCAAAGCTCCAGAATCCTACTTGGAATCTCTCAGCGCACACACACACACACACCCACCCCATACATACATACATACATATATTAAAATACAGAGACCATAGGTACCACATAGACCATGAGATCACCCACCTTAGTGGAAACAAGGTAGGGAACAATGTATCCACCTATAGCTCAGACATGCATACATGTTGCATATACACTACACAGCATCAGATCACACACAGGCAGACAGCAGTGATGAGCTTAGAACAATAAACTCTTTTATAGATAATAGCTGGTAGATGCCACACTTACTTAGTTAAGAGGCTAAAGAAAGAGATGGCACTAGACTGGTTTTAAAGGTATCAATGAAGGGGGAAAATCTCGTCACACCTAATTGGTGTTAAGGCTCCAACAACTGAAATTGCCTCGACAGACCGATTCCTACATTATGAATTGCAGTAGTTGGAGGCCTTTGAAATAAAAAAGCTGCTAACTGTAGTCTCCAGACTGCTAACAGACAGCAATTTTAATTTTAATTTTGCAAGCGATCTGAGATGGAAGAAGTCATGCTGTTTATCAAATTTTTAAAGATAGCACCAGAATTTTTTGTGTTGTTTACAAGTATTGGTTGTTGAGTTCTTCTGTAGGCCAAAGATTAGGACCTCAGTTTGATTCTGGAGTAGTTGAAGGAATCGTTTTTCGAAGTTGTTTGAGACTTCCCATGGTGGTATTTTGGTTTTCGCATCCAGACTATTACTTTAAGAATTATCGTTTTGGCTCGAGAATCTTCAGTTTTACTCTGAGAATATTACTTTTTAGCTCCGAGAATCATTATTTTAGTTGAGAATGTTCAGTTTTATACAAAACGTTCAGTGTTTCCTGAGAACGATCAGTTGTAGCCTGGAAAATGGTCAGATTTTGTTTGAGGATGTTAGAATAGAATAGAAATAGGCTTTATTGTCAATATACAGTGAGCACAAATAAAAATTGGCAGCCCAAAATGTTTAGTGTTGGGGCTGAGAACGATCAGATTTAGCTTGGGAAATTTGCCTTTAGCCTGAGAATGTTCGTTTAGCCCGGAGAATCTTCCGTTGTAGCCTTTTGGTGAAACGATCAGATTCAGCTTGATAATGTTTGGATTTTACTAGCATACTTAGGTGTGAGACATTTTTCACTGTTTTAACCTTTTAATATTCAATATACCTATGACATTTTTGAGAATTTGATCCTTAATATACTATGAGACATTTTTGACGCCATACTTTACTATGGCATTTTTTCAAATTAATTTTTTAACCACCTTGACCGCCTAAATTGCTTTTGCGCTGTTGCTCATACCATGACATTATTGACCCTTTTTAAAAAATGTTTTGACGCCATACCATACTATGGACATTTTGGACTGCTGACGCCATACTATACTATGACATTTTTTTGACGTTTCTTGACGCCATACTATACTATGACATTTTTTGACCATTTTTGACATCATACTATACTATGACATTTTTTGACTATTTTCTTGACGCTCACTATACCATGACATTTTTTGAATTTTTGACATCATACTGCTACTATGGACATTTTTGATTATTATTTTGACTTCTTCATAGTACTAGTTATGACATTTTTGACACATTTGACACCATACTATACTATGTCATTTTTGACCATTTTGACATCATACTATAATGCGACATTTTTGACACATTTTGACACCATACTATACTTTACACATTTTTTATTACTTTTTGGACAACATACTATACTATGACATTTTTTGACCATTTTTGATCGCCATACTATACTATGACATTTTTTGACATTTTGGACACCATACCATACTACGTCATTTTTTTTTGACCATTTTGACATCATACTATACTAGCGACATTTTTGACACATTTTACCACCATACTCATACTATGACATTTTTTGACATTTTTTGACAACATACTATACTACATACTTGACCATTTTGACGCCATACTATACTATGACATTTTTAATATTTTTGACTCATTTTGGACGTGTCATACTATACTATGACATTTTTGATCATTTTTGGACGCCATACTATACTATGACATTTTTGGACCATTTTATTAATTTCATATCATACTATATATTTTTTGATATATTTTGATCTATAGTGTACTATGACATTTTTTGGACACATTTTGACACCACATATACTTATGTCATTTTTTTGACCATTTTTGACACTCATACTATACTATTATGACATTTTTTGACACATTTTGACACCATAATTATACTAAGGACATTTTTTGACATTTTTGACAACATACTTACTATGACATTTTTGACCATTTTTGGACGCCATACCATACTATGTATATTTTTTTGGACACATTTGACACACCATACTATACTATGCCATTTTTTTGACCATTTTAATACCATATCATATCAAGACATTTTTGACATGATGGACAATTATACTATACTATGGACATTTTTATTTTGGACAACATACTATACTATGACATTTTTGACCATTTTTGTCATACTTCATGACATTTTTGACACATTTTGACACCATACTATACTATGATACTTTTCAACTGATTTTTGACGCCCTTACTATACCTTTTATGACATTTTTAAATACTGTTGACCATTTTTGACACCTTAATATACGCTGACATTTTTGGACTATTTTTAATGTCACAATATACTCATGACATTTTTTTCACCATTTTTTGGACATCATATTTATACTATGACATTTTTGATATTTTGACGCCATACTATACTAAGGACTTTTTGATCGCTTTTGATGCCATACTACTATATGACATTTTTGACACATTTTGGATACCATACTATACTACATTATTTTAACTATTTTGACGTCATACCATGAACTTTTTTTAATCTCATTTTTGACACCTTCCCATACAATGAAATTCTTGACTGTTTTGACGCCATACTATACTACAAGACATTTTTTTAAACATTTGACCATTTTGACGCCCCTTAGTTTACTATGACATTTTTTTTGAAATTTTTGACACATATTTTGACTTCAGTGTACTATGACTTTTTTGATCGTTTTTGATGCCATACTATACTATGGACATTTTTTGACACATTTTTGACACCATACCATACTATGACATTTTTTTGACCATTTTGACGTCATACTATGAACTTTTTTAACCATTTTGACACACCTTTCCTATAAGCAATGAATGTTTTTTTGACTGTTTTTTGAATTTCATACCATACTATGACATTTTTATCAATATTTTTGACACCTTCCTATAATGAAATTTTTTGACTGTTTTTGATATAATATACTATGACATTTCTTGGACATCATACTATACCATGACATTTTTAACATTTTTGGACACCATACTATACTATGACATTTTTTGACCATTTTCGATCATTTTTGATGCCTATGACATTTTTTTTGACCGTTTTGAATATTTTTGATGCCATACAAATGACATTTTTTGACCATTTTTGACACATCGATTATACTATGACATTTTTTGACATGATTTTGGACACCATACTATACTATGACATTTTTTTTTGACCATTTTGACAACATACTATACTATGACATTTTTTTGGACCATTTTTGACGTCATACTGTGAAATTTTTGATCATTTTTGACACACCTTCCTATGTTGTAATGAAATTTTTTGACCGTTTTTGACACCATACTATACTATGACATTTTTTGGACTGCTTTTTGACGCCATACTATACTATGACATTTTTGACCATTTTTGACATCATACTATACTATGACATTTTTGACCGCTTTTGACGCCATACCATACGATGACATTTTTTGACCATTTGACCTTATTTATACTATGACATTTTTTTCACCAAGTAGACGGCATACTATACTAAGGACATTTTTTTGACCATTTTGGACTTTCATAATTATACTATGACATTTTTTTGACACATTTTGACACCATATACTGTACTACATGACATTTTTCACCATTTTGACACTATACTATGACATTTTGACCATTTTGACACCTTTACTATAATACTTATGACATTTTTTGACAAATACTTATCAATTCACATACTATACTATGACATTTTTGACTATTTTTTAATGTCATACTATACTATGACATTTTTGGACCATTTTGACACCTTACTATATTTATGATATTTTTACGTCATATTATACTATGACATTTTTGACCGTTTTTGACGCCATATTATAATTATGGACATTTTTTCAATTATTTTTGACAATCATACCATACTATGACATTTTTTCACCATTTTTGACATCATACTATACTATGACATTTTTGACCATTTCTTGACAATTCATAGTGTGTTTCATGACATGGACGCCATACTATGAATATTTTTGGACCATTTTTGACATCATACTATACCATGACATTTTTTTGGACCATTTTTGACACCTTACTATACTATGACATTTTTTGACCATTTTTGGACGCTACACTATACTATGACATTTTTTTGACACATTTTGACACCTTACTATACTATGACATTTTTTGACCATTTTTTGATGCCTTTACTATACTCACACATTTTTTAAATGTTTCTTTAACCATTTTTGACACCCACTATACTATGACATTTTTTTGACCATTTTTTAATGTCACACTATACTATGACATTTTTTTGACATATTTTGACGCCATACTATATCATGACTTTTTTGACCTGCTTTTGATGCCATACTATACTATGACATTTTTTTGGACACATTTTGGACACCATACCATACTCATGACATTTTTTGACCATTTTTGACTACAATTATGAACTTTTTGACCATTTCTTGACACCTTCCTATACAATGAAATTTTTGACTGTTTCTTTTACGCCATACTATATACTATGATATTTTTTGACATCATACTATACTATGGACATTTTTTAACATTTTTGGATTCATACTATACTATGACATTTTTGACACGTAACTATACCATGGACATTTTTTTTGACCATTTTGACACCTTACCATACTATGACATTTTTTAATTCATTTTGATCATTTTTGATGCTCTATGACATTTTTTGGACTGTTTTTAAATATTTTTGATGCCATACTAATGACATTTTTTGACCATTTTTGACATCATACCATATCATGACATTTTTTTGACACATTTTTGGCCACCATACGATACTATGACACTTTCTTTTGACCGTTTTGAATATTTTTACGCCATACTAATGACATTTTTTGACCATTTTTGACATCATACTATACTTTCATGACATTTTGACACATTTTGACACCATACTATACTATGACATTTGGACCATTTTTGACAACATACTATACTATGACATTTTGACCATTTTTGACGCCACTATACTATGACATTTTTTTGACCGTTTTTGGACGCCATACTATACTATGACATTTTTTGACCATTTTGACATCATACCATACTATGACATTTTTGACCTGCTTTTGACGCCCATACCATATGAGATGACATTTTTGACCATTTTGACCCTTACTATACTATGACATTTTTCAATCGCTTTTTGACTAGCATACTATACTATGACATTTTTTTGGATTCATTTTTGATGTCATACTATACTACAAAATTTTTGACTGCCACGCCCATACTATACTATGACATTTTTTTTCATCATTTTTGACATCATACTATACTATGACATTTTTTGACACATTTTGGACACCATAATTGTACCATGACATTTTTTTCTCACCATCTTTTGACACCTTTACCATACTACGACATTTTTGACCATTTTTGATGCCTTACTACCATGACATTTTTGACGCCATACCATACTATGACATTTTTTTGACTGCTTTTTTGACGCCATACTATACTATGGACATTTTTTCACCATTTTGACATCATACCATACTATGACATTTTTTCACTATTTCGACATCATACTATACTATGATGGACCATTTTTGACACCCATAGTGTACTATGACATTTTTAATTTCATACTATGACACATTTTTTGACCATTTTTGACATCATACTATACTTCATGACATTTTTGACCTCATTTTTAAATGTCATACTATACTGTGACATTTTTGTCACATTTTGGACGCCATACTATACTATGACTTATTTTTTGATCAGTTTTTGATGCCATACCATACTATGACATTTTTGACACATTTTGGACACCATATCATACTATGACATTTTTTGACCATTTTTGACGCCTTTACTACACTATGACATTTTTTAAACATTTTTGACCATTTTTGACACCTTTACTATACTATGACATTTGACCATTTTAATGTCATACCATACTATGACATTTTTGATCCGTTGACGCCATACCATACTATGACATTTTTTTAACTATTTTACACCATAGTGTACTATGACATTTTTTGACTTCATACCATGACATTTTTGGACTATTTTGGACATCATACTATACTATGACATTTTAAAACATTTTTTGACCTCATTTTTGACGCCATACCATACTCATGACATTTTTTAAACATTTTGACCATTTGACGCCTTAGTATACTACACGACATTTTTGAAATTTTTTGATATTTTGACGCCTATAGTACTATGACTTTTTTCGACTGCTTTTTGATGCTATACTATGCTATGACATTTTTGACACATTTTTGACACCATACTATTCTATGACATTTTTCACCATTTTTGACACACCTTACTATACTATGACATTTTTTTGGACACATTTTGACACCATACTATACTACGACATTTTTTGATTCATTTTTGACGCCATACATTATACTACAAGGATATTTTTTATTACTTTGACACCATACTATACTATGACATTTTTATCTGCTTTTTGGACGGCCATAATTATACTATGACATTTTTTTGACCATTTTGACGCCTTACTATACTATGACATTTTAAACATTTTTTGACCATTAGCACCATCATATACTATGACATTTTTTGGACCATTTTTTGGACTTTACTATACTATGACATTTTTGACCGTTGACTCCTTTTTTACCATACTATGACATTTTTCACTATTTCTTGACATCATACTATACTATGACATTTTTGATGATATTTTGGACGCCATAGTGTACTATGACTTTTTTTTGGATCGTTTTTGATGCCATACTGCTACTATGACATTTTTGGATTACATTTTGACAATTCATAGTATACTATGACATTTTTGACCATTTTGACACCTTCCTCATACACTGAAATTTTTGACTGTTTTTGACGCTATACTACACTATGACATTTTTTTTAACATTTTTAATCATTTTTATTTAGTATACTATGGGACTTTTTTTTTGACCATTTTTGGACGCTATACCAGAAATTTTTTAACTATTTTTGACACCTTCCTACAATGAAATTTTTGACTGTTTTTGACGCCATACTATACTGTGACATTTTTTGACCATTTTTGACACTATGACATTTTTTGACATTTATTGACCATTTTTGACGTCACACTGTGAAAGTTTTTGACCATTTTTGACACCTTCCTATACAATGAAATTTTTTGACTGTTTTTGACGCTTATATACTATACTACATGACACATTTTTTGGACCCATTTTTTATCAATTTTTTTTATGACATTTTTGGACATTTATTGACCATTTTTGACGTCATACTGTGAAAGTTTTTGACACCTTCCTAAACAATGAAATTTTTTGACTGTTTTTGACGCCATACTATGACATTTTTTGACGCCTTATTATACTAAGGACATTTTTTGATCTACTTCTGACACCTTAACATAGTATGTCAAGTGCTCAGTTTTGGCCCTCACTTTGTAGCCAGAGTGATAGGGTTAGGGTTACTACCTAGCTGCAGGTTAGGTTAGGGTTCATGTCACGGTTTTTATCTGCTAGTAGCCAAAGGTTAGGGTTAGGGTTAGGGTTACTGATTTTAGCCAATTGTAGCCAGAAGATAAGATTTGGGTAACAGCTCTTAGCCACAGGTTAGGGTTAAGGTTCATGTCATGGCTTTTATCCGCCAGTAGCCAGAGGATAGTGGTTAGGGTTACGACTCTTAGCTGCAGGTTAGGGTTAGGGTTAATGTCACGGCTTTTATCCGCTAGTAGCCAAAGGTTAGGGTTAGGGTTACGACTCTTAGCTGCAGGTTAGGGTTAGGGTTCATGTCACGGCTTTTATCTGCTAGTAGCTAAAGGTTAGGGTTAGGGTTACTGATTTTAGCCAATTGTAGCCAGAAGATTAGGGTAACAGCTCTTAGCCGCAGGTTAGGGTTAAGGTTCATGTCATGGCTTTTATCCGCCAGTAGCTGAGGATAGGGTTAGGTTACACTCTTTTGGCTGCAGGTTAGGTTAGTTAATGTCACGGCTTTATCCGCTAGTAACCAAAGGTTAGTTAGTAACACCTTAAATGCAGGTTAGGGATTACTTAATTTTAGCCGTAAGGTTAGGGTTAGGTTAATGTCACAGCTTTCTTTATCCACTAGTAGCCAAAGGTTAGGGGTTAGGGTTTTTACTCAGCCGAGGTTAGGTTACTACCTAGCTGCAGCGTTAGGGTTAATGTCATTGCTTTTATCCACGAGGGGTTAGGGTTACGACTTCAGCCGCAGGTTAGGGTTACAACCTTAGCTGCAGGTTAGTTAGGTTAATGTCACGTGTTTTTATCCACTAGTAGCCAAAGCGTTAGTTTACGGTTAGGGCTTTTGTTTTCGTTTATTGGTTTTAGGCCCGAATTATACATTTTAATTACAAGCTGCAAGTAGAAAACCATTGCTACTTCTGCATTACAAAATCATTTTTATTATTACTTGAAAACACAGAAACTCATTTTGAAAGTGACAAACTTATTGATTGTTATAGACAATTTACCGCTTTACAAAGATAATGACAGATGACTTTATTTAATTTCTCACATTGAATATAATCGTGAACGCATATGGGGGCTATATCTATTAAACCATATACATCTCAAACATCCTTAAGAATATTTAACTACTTTATGTTGTCCTCTTTCAGGTGATGTGGTTTTCTCCCTCCTTGCAGAGACAGAACATGTTACTTCACAGAAACTGTCCAAAAGTCGAAGTCCTGAAACTTTATTACAAATGTAATCAAATGTCCCCTCAAATGCCAACATTAGTACAACTTTTGTTATTCTTATTGACAATTACCACACAGTACACGACATTTCACAGATAACAACAACTACTATACTCATGACATTGTTTGACTGGTTTTTTGACCATTTTGATGCCACAACAGCAGTCCTTCTCAATAGTGGGCGCGCCTGGGGACTCCTTGAGCGATGCCGGGGGCCAGGTGACCCTGAACATGTTTTTGGCCACAGGAAGAGGTTTTGCACCGAACAAGAGCACACAGCACAGAGCAGGAGATATGATGTGCAGTGAATGCAAACCCTTAAGAGACACTATGGCAAAATATTTAACAGGGATAAAAAGAAAAGTGGAGAGAAACGGAGATAATGAGACAAACGAAGTCTCCTTAAAAGTTGAAGACGAGGAAATATGACAAAGTTTATGTAGCGCTTTGGCTCTCACTGTGACTACGGTGGAGACGAGGAAAGACCGCATATGCATTGTGTCTAAAATGTTGGTAGCGACAGCATGAAGCCAACAAATTAAGGCCACTTTAAAGACATTACACCCAATCACGCTGATAAGCCGCTTGAGTTTTTTTTCAGTTTAAAACGCGTTTAATATTGCCAACAATCAGTCTCCGCTTAGAATGTTACTTCAGTAAACCAACGAAAGCACTGTTAGCATGTGCATTTGCTGCACTAAATTGTCTTCCAGTGCAAAAACCCCACACCATTAGCAGAGAGTTGATACTGCCTGCAGCATTAGACATGGTCTTGTCATGCTGATGACGCAAGTGTTGCAAAAATAAAACTATCCCTCTGTCTCAATGACACTGTCGCCAGACGAGCAAATGACATTGCTAATCTATCTTAAAGAACAGCTGGTAGATAAACCCAAAGACAAACGTTTTGCCTTATGTTCGATGAAGCAACTGACAGCAAACAAAGACTGTTTGTTTTATTGTTTATGTAATGCTTGACATGACAACCCCTGTGAGACCTACTTTTTTGTAACATGTTTTCAGACAGAGCCACAGCTGAAGACCTATTCAAATGCTGACGCTTCCTGACTGAGAATGGCTAAAGTGAGAACTGCATTGGTGTTTGCGGTGATGGTGCACAGACCATGGCAGGATGGTAGTATGACTGCCACCATCAAAGAAGGCCTCACTTAATGCTGAGTGGACACACTGTGTTATACACAGAGAAGCTAATTGGTATCAAGGCACCTTCCTCTGAATTAAGTGAGGTTATGACTGACACATTGTAGGTGTAGTCAATTTCATGAAGACTAGACCACTAAAAACAAGTCTTCTACATTCAGAGGAGATGGAGCGAACATCAAGCTGTGCTGACACAGTGAAGGCAGGGCTGTCACGAGTGTCTCCCGAGCAGAGATAAGAATGTTTTGAGCAGGAGCGCAAGCATGACCTTTGCAGAAAATTTAGTGATGAGAACCTCCTGGCAAAACTGGCTCACCTGAGGACATATTTGAAAGTTAAACAACCAAATCACAGCTTCAAGGGGAAAGATAAACACCGCCTCAGATCACAGACAAGATCAGCTCTTTCAATTTAAAGCTTTACAGTAATGTGGGCAGTATAATTTGATGAAGGAAATACTGATTCATTCAACAGTTCCGCATGAATTTGTTGACACTATCGACTATGATGCTACCAGTGATTCCATATATTAATTAGCATATTTCATCACTGATGGGATTCTCAAAAGTACTTCCCTGAAAACAGTTCCCAATATGACTGGGTGAGAGATCCTTCAATGCACCAGCTCCAACTGCTTCCAGCTCTGCAGAGGAGGACCAGTCTGACTGATATGACGTCTGACCTACATTGAGACTGAGGTTCACATCACAGACACTGAGTAGTCTTGGCAGTGTAGAGAGGCAGTATCCACCTTAGGGCAGAGGTCATGGCATTTTCTTCCTTTTGCAACATCTATCTTTGTGAGACTGGCTTCTCTGCCGTTGCTGCACTGAAGACCAAGTACAGGTCCCAGCTAAACATTGAGCAGGAGCTGAGAGTTGCAGTATCATGCTTCAAACCCCGCTTCGAAAAGCTGTGCACTGAAAAACGTGCTCATTGTAGCCATTAATCCTGACTTCCTCATTTTGATTTTAAAAAAATCAGCAAATTGTTTTATTCATTTTTGTTTTGTAGGTTTAAGTGTTTTATATATTGTGCTCCTGAGTTAACGTTGCTGATCAATTTGAATTTATAATTATTTATTGATGATATTTTATTTTATTTTTCAGTAATGTTGGTTCAAAGTGTTTTATATATTGTGCTCCTGAGTTAACGTTGCTGATCAATTTGAATTTATAATTATTTATTGATTATATTTTATTTTATTTTTCAGTATCAAATGGTTCAAAGTGTTTTATATATTGTGCTCCTGAGTTAACGTTGCTGATCAATTTGAATTTATAATTATTTATTGATTAGATTTAATCTTATTTTTCAGTATCAAATGGTCAAAAAATGTTTACAGTTTAAATAAGGATTGAATTTTTTTTCAATTTCAGGCAAATTGACTTTTCTGTTACAGACTAAAAAACAATTTTAATAAAGTTATTCTTTGTTGTAAGTTGATCTATATTTCTTTTTTTTTGTTTTAATATAAATTCAATTCAATTCAATTTATTTATATAGCGCCCATATCACAACAATAGTCATCTCAGCGCACTTTTCATATAGAGGTCTAGACCATACTTTTAAAATAGTATTTACAGAGAGACCCAACAAATCCCACCCGCCATGAGCAGCACTAGGGTGACAGTGGCAAGGGAAAACTCTCAGTAGAACCCTGAGCAGAACTGACTCAGGTGGGGCCATCTGCCTCCTCACCAAGTTGGGTTAAGAAGGAGAGAGAGAGAGGGGAGAGGGGGGGAGAGGGGTATATAAATAGCGAAGAAGAACATATATAAATTATTGTTCCATATAAATGGGTGAGGTACTAGCACACAGCAGTAGTAATGATAGTAGTGATAATTAAAGTATTAGCTACAACACAGCAATACAACCATTAGCAGTGTAATTTGTAATTCTAGCAGCAGGTGTTGTTTTTAGGGAAGACATTGAGTTAGTAACATGTATTTATATGGATATGAATCCATACTCGATGGAGAGAGAGGGAGAGAGAGGGAGAGAGAGGGAGAGAGAAAGAGAGAGAGAGAGAGAGAGAGAGAGAGAGAGAGAGAGAGAGGAGCTCAGTGTATCATGGGAGATCTCCTCGTTCATAGGCCTATAGCAGCATAACCATGGGATGGTTCAAGCCTGAGCCACCCTAACTATAAGCTTTAGCAAAAGCCTACTCTTAGTTGCATGAGGGTGTTTCTGCCTCCGGACCGAAAACTGGGGAGAAGGTCTCACAGTAGAGGAGCCTGACAACTGAAGGCCTCCTGCCTCCCATTCTACTCTTAGAAACTCTGAACCACCAGTAAACCAGCACTCCCAGAGCCGCAGAGTCCTGGTGGGACTGTAGGGACTATGAGATCTTTAAGGTAAGATGGAGCCTGACCATTAAGGGCTTTGGTATGTGAGGAGGAGGATTTCAATTTACTCTGGATTTGACTGGGAGCCAATGTAGAGAGGCTAACACAGGAGAAATATGGTCTCTTTCCTAGTTCTGTCAGTAATCAGCGTAGCATTTGAATCAGCTGCAGAGTCTTTAGAGACTTGCTGGGGCAGCCTGATAATAATGAATTACAGCAGTCCAGCCTAGAAGCAACAAAATGCATGTGGACTAAGTTTTTTTTTCTGCATCTTTTGGGACAGAAATGCTCCAATTTGGAGATGTTACGCAGGTGAAAGAAGGCAGTCCTAGAAGTTTGTTTTATAAGTGGGGATAAAGGACACATATCCTGATCAAAGATGACCCCAGATTCTTCTTTACAGTGGAGTTGTGAGCCAGGGCAATGCTGCCCAGTGGAGCTACGGCCATTAGAAAGTTTGTTTGATGTGTTCAGGACCAATTATAATGACTTCTGTTTTATCTGAGTTTAGTAGTAAGTAGTTGCTTGTCATCCAGATTTTAATGTCCCTAAGACAAGCCTGAGTTTGGCTAGATGATTGGTTTCATCAGGTTCCACTCGACAGATAAAGCTGTGTATCATCTGTGAAGTAACAATGGAAATTTATGGAGGTTTTTCTGATAATATTGCTCAAGGGAAGCGCCATATACAGAGGAAGAGGATTGGTCCGCACTGACCCTGTGGAACCTCCATGTCTAACTTTTGTATGGAGGAGAAGTTGTTAACATGTACAAACTGAAGCTCATCAGATAGATAGACTGAAACCAGTTTAGTGCAGTTCCTTTAACGCCAATAAAGTGCTCCAGTCTCTGTAAAGGATGATGGTCAATCGTATCAAAAGCAGCACCGATCCAGCTGAAGACAAGCACAGAAACAAGTCTGTTAATCCGGATGCTATCAGAAGGTCATTCGTACTTTTTTACAAGTGCCGGGCTCTGTGCTGTGATACAAATCCCAAACCTGACCGAAAATCCTCAACAACCATTATCCTGTAGAAAGTTGCACAACTGTTTTGCAACTGCTTTCTCCAGGATCTTAGAAAGAAAGGGGAGGTTAGATATTGGTCTGTAATTGGCTAATACGCCTGATCTAGAGGGTTTTTTAGAGAAAGTTTTGATTACAGCTATTTTATACGATCATGGCACATAACCTGTTAACAAGGACAGATTTAATATTATCTAATACAGGACTGCAAATTAAGGCAGAGCTTCCTAAGCAGCCTAGGTTGGATGGGGGTCTAAGAGACAGGTTGAAGGTTTAGATGCTGGAGATAATTGATGTGGGAGCTGGGCTAGTCGATGGGGAGAAAAAGGAGTCAAGGTTAGGTTTTTGCAGCTGACCTATGGATCCTGTAAGTTATGACATAAATCAGTACTGATTGAAGGCAGGATGTGATTAATTACCCTAATGGTAGATTTATCATTAAAGAAGTTCATAATTAATATGTATACAATGTTATGCAGAGGTGTACTTATAACAATTTTATAGACAAATGATGGCTCATTTACAGTCACAATGGAGAGTTGGGGTGCAAATGTTTACTTCTTCCTAGGGGGCTCTAACAGAAAAATAATTGAGAAGCACTGTACCATAGTATGACATTTTGACACCATACTATGACATTTTTTGACCATTTTGACACCATACTATATATTTTTTGACCATTTTTGATGTGCCTTACTATACTGTGACATTTTTTGACTGTTTTGACACTTTACTATGGTATATTTTTTTTTACTGTTTTTGACCATTTTGACGCCATACTATGCTATGACATTTTCTGACCATTTCTGGACCATTTTGACACCTTACTATATCAATACATTTTTTTGACCATTTTTGATGCCTCACCATATGACTTTTTTAATTTATTTATTTATTTTTTACAGTTTTTTGACATTTTTTTCACGCCTTTGCTATACTCATGACATTTTTCAATTGCTGGACAAAGCCTATACTCAACATTTTTTTATGCTTTTTGATACCTTACTGTACTACATTTCTTGCTGTTTATCTTAAATTACTATTACTTTCATCACTTATATTACTGATTACTTTTACTATAGCCTTGATATTAGATTATTTTTACCACTACTCTTTTACCTTGCTTTTTTATGAATCTTTAATGATGCAACCATATCTAATTACCATAAATCCTACTTTTTATGGCACGGATAACTATTACATCTTTTCTCTCTATTACTAATTACTTGATTACAGTTATTCTTTTAAATACACATACCTAAATATTTACATTATTTTTATGTTGCAGATTACTCCTATATAACATTTTTTTTGATGCTAGTACTTTTGTTACATGGTTTCGTTTCTAGCTCTGTGACATTTGGAGAGACAGGTCGTCTTTTTCTTCATTTGATTACTTTTACTGTTACTGTTACCTCACCCTCAATCACGCCCTCCGGACGTAGTGGCCATGGATGATGTCTCTACATTGTGGACCAAATGGTGACGCCTGAGGAAATCAAAGAGAAAACATACAGTTGAAAACTTCATTATTACACTTTTTACTATACTGAATACTGAATACAAACAATTTAATGTCACGCTCTGTGTTGGATAGTTGATGTAAAGCTGTTTGTAGAATTACCTGGAGGCCTCTGTCCTGGTCTCAAACAATCCTCTTCATTAAAAATGAAGACTCTCTGTGATGTGGTGGATCACGTCTCTCTGTGATAGGACTACGTCTCTGTGATGGTGGACCACGCCTCTGTGACCTGGTCAACTTCTGAGATTATGGAACAAAGTCTCGCAATCATGGACAAGTCTTGTGGATCGTGGATCTATGTCTCTGAGATCATAGACGCTGTCTCTGTAACCACGACAAATGTCTTCATGATCGCGGGGTCATGTCACGAATCGAGGAACCACAGTGTCACTACCGATTTCAAGCAGAGTTTCACGGGCATGGGACAATGTCTCTGATCATGGACAACGCCTCTCTCATCTTTTGACAGGGTCTCTGCGATCGTGGACAATGTCTTGATCGTGGGACGATGTCTCCTCATCCTCAACAATGTTCCCTCCGATCATGGACGCAAGGCCTCAGTGATGGTGGGAGATGTCGTGACCAAGTGGTGATGACTTGAGGAAATCAAAGAGAAACATACAAAGAAAATGATCAATACACTACTATTCATTCTCATCAACAGTTTAATCCACATGAAATACACAGGAGAAATATTCACACAGTACAGTTGAACCACATTATTTAAGATATTTTATTATACTCCTTACTATACTGTGACATTTTAACCTCTATCTTGGATTATTTAATACTTCTATGCGTTGTTTAATATTATTAGATTACTTTTTATGTTACCAAGATTACTTCTACCATTACATATTACTTAAATTTACAGATAATTTTACTGTTGTAAACCTCGATCTACGAAAGCAGATTACTGTGACCATTACATCTGCTTCTGATGTTTCTAATTATGTTACATCTTTTCACACAGCTACTTATACATTATTTTATATAGCAGATTACTTCTATTATTACACTTTTTAATATACTGAATAATCGAATATAAACAATTTAACGTCAGCGCCTGTGTTGACAGTTGATGTGCAGCTGTTTCAGAATTACCTGGAGGCCTCTGGTCCTGGTCTCAAACAACTTTCCACGGTAACGAAGACCTCTGTGATGGTGGACTACGCCTCTGTATGGTGTAACGCCCTGCGGATCGCTGTGGACAATGTCTCTGGAGATTATGGACAAAGTCTCTGCAATCAGCGGACAAAGTCTTGGTGATCGTGACGATGTCTCTGAGATCATAGACGCTGTTCCCTGTAACCATCGACAAACGTCTCCATGATCGCCGTCATGCCGAACCGAGGAAACCACAACACTCCCATTCTCGGCGCAGAGCAAGCATGGACAATGTTCTGATCATGGACAACGTACTTCGCTTTGATATGCCCTATGATCGTGGACAATGTTCTGATCGTGGACGATGTCTCCTCATCCTCAACAATGTCTCCGATCATGGACGGCGCCTCAGTGATGGTGGACGATGTCGTGGGACCAAGTGTAGACACCTGAGTGAAATCAAAGAGAAAATACAAAGGAAAATGATCAATACACTACTATCTATTCCTCATCAGCCAGTTTAATCCATGAAAACATAGGAGAAATATTCAACAGTACAGTTGAACCACATTATTAAGATAACATTTTACACCTTTACTATACTGTGACATTTTACCTCTATTTTGGATTACTACTTCTATGTTGTTTTAATATTACAGATTACTTTTACCATTACATATTACTTTTAAATTTACAGATAGCTTTTACTGTTGTAAACTTGATCTAGTAACAGATTACATCTTACTTCTGATATTGCTAATTACGTTTACATTACGTCTATTAATACAGCTTACTTATACATTATTTTTATATAGCAGATTACTTCTATTATTACACTTTTTAATATACTCAACACTGAATATAAACACCCCAATGTCAGCGCCTGTGTTGGACAGTTGATGTCAAGCTGTTTGTGAATTACCTGAGGCTCTCTGTCCTGGTCTCAAAACAACTTTCATTGTACGTAAGACTCTCTGGTGATGGTGGGACTGCCTCAGGATGGTGGACTACGCTCTGTGATGGTAATTTACGCCCCCGTGATCGCGACAATGTCTCAGGATTATGGACAAAGTCTCTGCAATCATGGACAAAGTCTTTGTGATCGTGGACGATGTTCTGAGATCATAGGACGCTGTCTCTGTGACCACATCGACAAATATCTCCATGATCGCCGTCATGCCGTCGAATCGAGGAACCACAGGCAAGTCACCTTCACTGACTTTTTGCGCAGAGCTCTAATGGGTTAGCCGGGAAAATGTCTCTGATCATGGACAACGCCTCTCTATCTTTTGACAAGGTCTCTGGCGATCGTGGACAATGTCTCTGATCGTGGATCGATGTCTCCTCATCCTCAATGTCTCTCTCCTCGATCATGGACCTGCATCTCAGTGATGGTGACGATGTCGTGACCAAGTGGTGACACCTGAGGAAATCAATAAAGAGAAACATACAAAGGAAATGATCATCATTACTATTCATTCTCATCAACAGTTTAACCATGAAACACAGAGAAATATTCAATAGCACAGTTGAACCACACATATTTAAGATAACATTTTACACCTTACTATACTGTGACATTTTTAACCTCTATTTGGATTACTAATACTTCTGCGTTGCTTTTTAATATTACAGATTACTTTTTATACTTAATATTAGATTACTTCTACCATTACATTACTTCTAAATTTCATACAGATAATTTTTACTGTTGTAAACCTCGATCTAGGGAGCAGATTACTGTGACTATTATAATCTGGCTTGATGTTTCTAATTACAGCTACATCTTTTCATACAGCTTACTTACACATTATTTTTATATAAAGCAGATTACTTCTATTATTACACTTTTTTAATATACTGAATACTGAATATAAACAATTTAATGTCAGCGCTCTGTGTTGGACAGTTGATGTCAAGCTGTTTGTGAATTACCTGGAGGCCTCTGTCCTGGTCTCAAACAACTTCTTCATTGTACGAAGACTCTCTGTGATGGTGGATCACGCCTGTGATGGTGGACCACGCCCTCTGTGATGGTGGACTACGGCTCTTCAGATCGCGGTCAATGCCCCTGAGATTATGGACAACAAAGTCTCTGCAATCATGGACAAATCTTTGTGATCGTGGGATTTATGTCTCGAGATCATAGACGCTGTCTCTTGTGACCATCGACAACGTCTCCATGATCGCGGTCATGCCGCCGAATCGAGGAACCACAGTGTCACTAATGATTCTGCCAGAGCTCTCACGGGCATGGGACAATGCCCCTGATCATGGACAACGGCCTCTCTCTGCCCTTTGGACAAGGTCTCGCGATCAGGATAATGTCTCTGATCGCGTGACGATGCCCCCATCCCAACAATGTCTCCGGGATCATGGACGGCGCCCTCAGTGATGGTGGATCGATGTCAGGACCAAGTGGTGACACACCTGGAGGAAATCAAAGAGAAACATACAAAGAAAATGATCAATACACTACTACCTATTCCTCATCAACAGTTTAACCATGAAAACACAGGAGAATATTCACCAGTACAGTTGAACCAATATTATTTAAGATAACATTTACACCCTACTATACTGTGACATTTTTACCTTCATTTTGGATTACTAATACTTCTATGCTGTTTTCTTAATATTACAGATTACTTTTTTAGTGTTACCTCTAATATTAGATTTATTTCTACCATTACATATTACTTCTAAATTTACAATAATTTTTACTGTTGTAAACTGACTCACGAGCAGACATTGTGACTATTATACATCTTATTTCTGATGATTCTAATTATAAAAGCTACATCTTTTCATACAGCTTACTTATACATTATTTTTATATAGCAGATTTATTATTACACTTTTTAATATACTGAATACTGAATATAAACAATTTAATGTCAGCGCTCTGTGTTGACAGTTGATGTGCAGCTGTTTGTACCACTGGAGGCCTCTGTCCTGGTCTCAAACAACTTCTTCATTGTACCTAAGACTCTGTGATGTAGACCGCCTCTGTGATGGTGGACTACGCCTCTGTGATCGCTGACAGTGTCTCTGGAGATTATGGACAAAGTCTCTGCAATCATGGACAAAGTCTTTGTGATCGTGACGATGTCTTCCAGGCTGTCTCTGTAAACATCGACAAATGTCTCCATGATCGCGGGGTCATGCCTGGCTTAATCGAGGAGAACCACATAGTGTCACCACCGATTTCTGCGCAGAGTTTCACGGGCGCTGGACAATGTTTCTGATCATGGACAACGTCTCTCTCGTCTTTGACAAGGTCTCTGCGATCGTGGACAATGTCTCTGATCGTGGACGATGTCTCCTAATCCTCAACAATGTCTCTCCGATCATGGACGGCGTCTCTGAAAGATGGTGGATTTGTCGTACCTCAAGTGCGACACCTGGAGGAAATCAAAGAGAAACATACAAAGAAAAATGATCAATACACTACTACCTATTCCTCATCAACAGTTTAACCATGAAAACAGAACTATTCAACAGTACCAGAACATTAGAGGCTGTTTCAGAAAATGAACAGTTTACTGTCATCACCTCCTGAAGAACGAACAACAACAAATATTTGGGAAAAGGTGAAATGATTATTGATTGTGTGTCTATCAACTAATCACCGAAGCAGTCATGTATGTTACTATGAACTGCACAATAATAATAAACACTATCAGTTAAGTCTATTTTTGAATGCATGATTTTAACTTGTTGTTTATTATACTTCAGTAAAAAGTCTGAGTACTTCCTCCACCACAGACAGTCACACATAGAAACATTATTTTATGTCTTTAAAATGTCTTTGTTTTATCTTGTTTTTGTTTAATGAATAAGAACCAAATTTTCATTATATAGTGTAAAGATATTTTTAATATCACCCCCTGACCAACACTTAAAATTAACACACTTATGAACAACTCTCTCCAATATTTTATTTGTAGAATTGATATTGTTTTGTAT
Organism: Lates japonicus; assembly: GCA_033238685.1. NCBI lineage: Eukaryota > Metazoa > Chordata > Actinopteri > Centropomidae > Lates > Lates japonicus. The sequence goes on from BRZM01000009.1 coordinate 8,201,715, forward strand.
GGTGTGTCTCTAGTGTTTGACAGATAACAATAATAATCCAGAAAATGTAGCAGTTGTTGGTTCTGTTGTATTGGTTTGGTGAGACTACAGTCTATTTGTCAACAGACAAAACATTGAGAACTATTCTGATACATTTTTTTTTTAAACCAAGAATGCCAAATATTTGCTTTAAGACACAGGCTTGAGAGGTGAGAATAGTTTCTTTGTCATATGATAAATAGTAAATACTGTTGATTAAGCAAAACAAACCTTCTCACAACATCACCTTGAACTCTGAGCAATTACAGTTAGCACATTTTTTCCGATTTAACAGACATGATTAATCAGTTCTTATTATATTCACTGCTCATCAACACATATTTTTCAGACTGGGTAAATGTTTCAGACACTTACCTGTTGGTCTGTAAGGTGATGATCGTGTTTCAGTCCAAGCTGCAGCAGCTGAACAAGCAGACCTGGAAAACACAAGTACAACACTTGAAACACTGATTAACTAACTAATACAAAATAGTTTTGGAAACTTTTTACCACTGAAACCCACACAATGTAGGAGAACATGACAGTGAAAACCAAACACTAAAGCCTTGACAGTTACAAATAAAACATGACTGACTTAAAAGAAAAAAGCAATGTAAAAAAAATCTGAAACCATATAATTTGACATTAAAATCTTACATTTTGGTGTAATGATTTCTAACTATAATCTCAGCTCATACGTTGTGGAGGGGCACAGAGTTAAAATGTGTTCTGTGCTCAATCAAGCATCAAGTCCAAACAAACAAATGAGTTATCACTACGGGTGGGACAAGATCTCGCGATATAATATTATACATGACAGCTGTTTTCTGAGACGTACCCAGCTGCAATTAGCATTACAGAGGAAATTATGGTGCGTTTCAGTTGTACTCAGAAGTCTGAGTTTCCGCACCGTATTTCTCAGATGAAGAGCGCATGTTAATTTTGTCGTTATATGGGGAATTTTAAGAGACTCTTGACGACAAAATGTAAAACCACGGCTGCAAGCAAAGGCAGGGAGACTTGTCACATGTTCTCTGAGTTCTTAATCTGTAATATGAGATGTAAGGACACATAAAATATGTGATAATTTTTGGGATACTTGGATTACAGTCAACACGTGGGTCACATGTCTGAGAATGAGCTGTTACTCACTGTTAATGATGTTCTGTCTGGAACACTCAGGAAGAACATCATATGTATGAATGTAATGCTGTTATGTTCAGTATGAACTTCATGTTAAGTGTTTCAGCCTCAGTGGAAACTGAACCTGGATGAAATACAAACACTCTATAAAGTGTTACACATTCATATTTCCCATCATTAATACTGCATGTTTTGGTCTGTAGTCTACAATTACACCAGCCTGTCACATTATATTATCTCTCAACACAATAACGCCCCCCACCCCTGTTTAAAGGATTATTCAAATCGATAATATGCAACACTAATGATGCTAAATTCTGCCCATTGACTGTGAGGAAAAAAAAACTAATTAAAAGAACTGAAACTGAAAATGGAAAAAGCGTTGCATAAAACACAACATCCTTTGGTCCACATATCTCTACCATCCACTATAAACACCTGACGTCACCAAGTTTGTGTCATAGTACAGGCCTCATACCTTCGTCCGGGCTGTAGCTGCGTAGCTGTAACCATAAGTCTGTTTGCACAGTGTTGAGTAGCACTTTGATTATTGTTTGCACTTAAAATATAAGACTACAATAAATTTCTAAGAAAAATGCAGTTTTACTTATTTTTGTTAATTATACTGTGTTTACCTCTTATGCTGTATTTGAAGAGAGGAGTTCAGTTAGAAGCTCACACAGCTTCAGTTAGAAGTTAGAAACTCAGACACAGACATGCACCTGTATTGCCTTACATTTTGACTTTCAGTCAAAAAAAAAGACTCTTTCCAGTCACATCATTGAAGTTTTCTTAAAAATAATGTTAACATCTCATCTCGTTCATGAACCCTGCATCGTGTATCTCTTGTCTTGTAAGCTGAGTGTATCGTCACACCCCAATAGATATTAATCATCACAGCTGAAACACACAATGAAGCAAAAAAATGACCTCAAAGAAATGTAAAATGATCAGGACACAAAACTACAGAGACGCAGTAAGAACGACCACAAAGAGACAAAGAAGCAGCTGAACATAACAGATGTAAAACAGCCAAGTAAAGACTGATGCAACAAGAACATAAATAGACAAGATGATCAGACAAACAGACTACTAAACAGTTACCCTGCCTCCATAAGGGACGCTATAGTTACAGAAACACACTTTTACCCACAAAAATAAAAAAACGACAGTAAGGAAAAAGCTAGATATGGCTAATGCTAACGCTCACCGCTAATGCTAACGCTGACATCCAGGTGTAAAGCAGCCAGGTACAGACGCAATATAAAACTAAATCACCACAAATAGAAGAAAAACCCACATAAACCGCCATAAACCGAGTTAAAATGACCAGGGTGAAACACCGTGTTACAAAGAGGTGCTAAATGTCGATAAAGTGACTGTAAACAAACACAACAGGGATTTAAACAGACTATCACAAGTTCGTTGTCTTTACACCCGTCCACGTTGAGGTTCCACAACTCATGTCAGGGACGCCTCAGTCACGGAAGCACAAACATACTTTTACCCACGCGATAAAAACGACTGAAACTGGAAATAAAACCATGAGAAATCATTCAAAGAGAAGGCTAATGCTAACGTTGGCCGCTAGCTAATTCGCTCTTTAGCCTTACCTACGTGCTGCAGATGTGTTCAGTGTCCAGCCTCACTCGTGTTCGACAGAAAGCTCCAAAGCTTGTTTTAACATCCAGGCCTCTTCGGTAATCACGTTTCTCACAGTGCTGACAAACCGAGACAACTGTTCGAACAGTGGTTTAAATCTGTTTTCCGGCTTCTCCGCCTCTCAGTGCCCGATTCGTACCCGGAAGCACTATCCGTTCTGCACGCGCGCCAAAATCAGCGCACGCGCAGAATTGAACCTGTATTGCCCGATACGTTAGATGCTGTTAGAGACGTGGGAGGGGTTGTTACAAATTATTGGAGTATTTTGAGTGATTGGAGTGTTTTGAGTGGTAACGATAACTTATTACAACCCGGTTTTCGGTTTCTGTCACTTTGTTTTATTTCCCCTCTCAGTATGTTTCCTTAGTGATCATTCTGTGTTGATTGTCCAATGTCTGTTTTTTTTAGTTGTATGAAATTGTAACTTGTTGTTTAAGTTTAAATAAAGTTTGGTGTTTAAAAAGGTGTTCGGTTTACGTCAGCATCGTCTGACGTCCAGTGGCCTGTTCAGGGCAGGAATGAGTTGTTTTTCACTTACATAGTTTGCCATAGGCATTTGCAGAACGGATCCATGACGATATAGGACGCGGCCAATGACAGCACACGCAGGCCAACAACAGTAGAAAAAACGCTACTTGGCCAGCTGACCCTGTTCCGCCTAGCAACCGCCTCTGATTGGTCTTATAATACATCCACTTGGAAGGAAGGTAAACCAGTTCACTGTATGCATTAAGTTTTACTAAAACCCAAACAAACCACCAATAATGAGAGAAGATAAGCACTGTTTTTCATAGTAAATATTTAATTTCTTTTTGAAGATGTGTAGTCTTCATTACACCGTCCTCCTTCCTTTCTCAGTGAACAAATTAAATGTTATTTTCAGTTCACAAACTTAACGTTTTGCTGAAAGCAGCAAACATATAATCCAGTGTCTGTACTGAGCTAGTTACAGTGTTCCAAAACAAACAGGATTTTCTCTCCATAAATATATCACTATTAAACTATAATAATAACATAGACCACTTAAAAACTACATTTCTCCCCAAATTTACAAAAAAAACCCAAACACACACATACCTGGGTTCAACTCACATTCGAACAGACTGATATTACTGAAATAGTTAATTCTGTCATCAGTGAAAAACTGCTGCATGTCTCTTTCTATTAACATGTTCTTAAAATTACTAAAGTGAGTCGATTCTTGGTTATTTTCTGAGTGTACATACTTTCTAACATCTTATATATGACACTGAACAGAGGGTGACAGTTTGTAGTCCTCCAACCAGGATGCTTATGATCCCTGTAATCTCTCCAGATTTCCATTAGATATTTTTGCCGTGTGTTTTTCTGTTTAGAAAATGTATTTTTCACAAACTCCCAAAAACTTGCACAATTTCTTGTAAACCATAAATTACAGCAGTTAATAATTCAACTGAACATTTGGGTCAGTAATGGTGCTGTAATGGTTGTGTCATCTGTTGAACTCTTGAGTATCAGCAGCTTCCAGGTTGATCTACATAGAACATAATCATGAACTCGACTGAGGCTTTACAGCTGCATCACTAATATAATTTCAGTTCTGGATCCATCTTGGAGGTCCACAGATATGACACAAAACGTATAAATAAGGTTTCATCTCTGAAATGCAGAATATAAGGTACAGACTGAGACCAG